>CAUDMG010003701.1:7500-330000 GCA_958450375.1 Homarus gammarus | reverse complement strand
GTGGATGAGATAAATCTAGATAAAACCACACGTTTATTTATATTTACTGTATATGTTGTACCCTCTACCAGAGAGAGAGAGAGAGAGAGAGAGAGCATATATGTGTGTGTTTTACGAAGTTCTCGCTATACCGGAGATCAAGTTACAGGGAGGTGTTGGTTTGTGTGTGTGTGTATGTATGTTCCTGTGAGTGTTTGTGTGTCTTTCTGTGTGCGTGATGTTCGTGTATGTGCGTGCGTATACGGTTCATAATGTGTGTCCAACATGCATAATGTGCGTGCAGCGGGCATACCACGTATCATATTCCCACTCACATATTGTATAATGCATATGTAAATAGGCTGAGCCCTGTGCCCTGAGTGTTACGTTTGGCAGAGTTATTTATGGTTTGTTTTCGTCGTAAATTGAGTAGTGACCAAAACAGATCAGGTCACCTTCAATACTCTGAGTCACCAACATTACAGGTCACCATTAATATTCTGAATATCATACCAGCTGTATGTATGTATGTATGTATGTATTTATCTATGTATGTATGTATGTATATTTGTACCTGTATGTATGTACTGTATGTATGTACTGATAGGACAAATCCCAACCAAATTCAGTAAATAGAGAACGAACTCGTTGGTTTTCTTCCCCAATACGAGAGATTTACGTTAATACCCCCAAATAGAGGCGTCCCCATTAACCCGAGGCCGACTAGCTCACCCGCGAGTTACAGGCGTCCCAATTCTTCTTCATCTCTTCCCTCCAGTCCGGTGCTTCGGTCTTACCCTTCACATCTAAACCATTGACTGTCTTTCTTAGTCTGATTTACATAATCCTTATCCATTTCGACAATATTCATCTCCTTGAACTCGCATCGAATCTATTCAATTCACTTCATCCCAGCCAATTCATATTCTTAGTAGCCAGCCCACATCCATCCTAGTCAGCCCACATCCATCCTAGTCAGCCCACATCCATCCTAGCCAGCCCACATCCATCCTAGCCAGCCCACATCCATCCTAGTCAACCCACATCCATCCTAGTCAACCCACATCCATCTTAGTCAGCCCACATCCATCCTAGTCAATCCACATCCATCCTAGTCAACCCACATCCATCCCAGCCAACCCACAGCCATCCTAGCCAACCCACATCCATCCCAGCCAACCCACATCCATCCTAGTCAATCCACATCCATCCTAGTCAACCCACATCCATCCTAGTCAATCCACATCCATCCTAGTCAACCCACATCCATCCCAGCCAACCCACAGCCATCCTAGTCAATCCACATCCATCCTAGCCAACCCACATCCATCCTAGCCAACCCTCACCCGTCTCCTCTAAGCAACAGGACGGGGCCGATTATGTGACGAGACTTAGACATTAAATTTTCTCATTAGCAGGACAGGTGACAACGCATCTACCTGTCTCACTTAAGGAGGGATGAATCCGTGGGTTCGAACCTGGCACGGTGTTACTGTTTATAGTGTCTCATCCCCTATCCCACCTCTCTCTCTGTCTCTCTCTCTGTGTGTGTGTGTGCGAGAGAGAGAGAGAGAGAGAGAGAGAGAGAGAGAGAGAGAGAGAGAGAGAGAGAGAGTGTTTCATCTCTGGGTAATTTGTAATATTATTCCATGTGTCTTGTACCCAGCAGTCTCTCATAAAGCTCCCCCTCCCCCCTCCCTTCGTCTCTACCCTTTCCTCCCCTCCTCTCCAACCCCTTTATATCTCCCCTTTCCTCTCCCCTTTCCTCTCCCCTTTCCTCCAACATTTAGACCCCAAAACACTGTAATCTCTTGTCATAATAATAATAATAATAATAATAGTAGAAGCAACAAAAGCTGGTCGTCTCGTGCACCACCTGAGTATACTATCACCAGCTGGCATACCCTGAGACATACAACAATATATTCATGCACTTATGGCACCATCTGGCTGACCTCTTGAGTGCCACCGTGATGGTTCTTAAGTGCCTTTACCTGCGCTCTGACCCTCCATTCTCCTGGTCAATGGCGGCAATATCCCCGAGTTGGGTACTGTTATATTTACCTCATAATGCTATATATTTTTTACCTCTTAGACATATTGTATTTTTATCAACCTAAGACACGTATGTTTGTACCTCCAGAAAGAACAATATTTTCACCTCCAAAAGAAACTGTATTTTTTCATCTGAAGGATTCCAATTTCTGCCTCCAATGGACACTGTGTATTGCCTCAAATTGAAACAATATTTTACCCACCAATTTCTCTCTCTCTCTCTCTCTCTCTCTCTCTCTCTCTCTCTCTCTCTCTCTCTCTCTCTCTCGCACACAGAGAGAGAGAGAGAGAGAGAGAGAGAGAGAGAGAGAGAGAGAGAGGTAAGCTGGGTATAAGCACCTAGCCCTAGACAATTAGTGAGCAGGACCCAGACGTCTGCTGTAGAAGTGGTCCTTAGAACGTCGGCCTCGTGACTTTACCCTCAAGTGCTAGGTTGGCCAACACTGGTCTGTTAGGTGTTGTCCTCGACGATGGACCCTTGAGTGATGGTTGCCCGTCACCGATTTTCCGTACATGATGGATAGGTCTTCAAGTGTGAGCTGTATGTGATTGATTGGCTCTCTCTCTCTCAAGTGTTAGTTGTGATAGACTACCTCAAGTGTTAACTATGTGTGTTAGATTATAGCTCTAGTGTTTGCTTTGAGTGATAGATTATCTTGTAAATATTAGTTCTACATGATGAATTAACCCTCAAGTGTTAACCCTAAGTGATGGACCACCGCTCAAGTATTTACTGTTTTGTAGTGTTACCTCTACATGATGGATTGCCCCTTAAGTGTTATCTCTACATGATGAATTACCTCTCAAGTGCTAGCCAGAAGTGAGCAATATTCACTTTGGTGTTAGATCGAGCAGGAAAGTGTGTGAGGTAGGGCAGGTGAGTGTGTGAGGTAGGGCAGGTGAGTGTGTGAGGTAGGGCAGGTGAGTGTGTGAGGTACGGCAGGTGAATGTGTGAGGTAGGGCAAGTGAGTGTGTGAGGTAGGGCAGGTGAGTGTGTGAGGTAGGGCAAGTGAGTGTGTGTGTGTGAGGTAGGGCAGGTGAGTGTGTGAGGTACGGCAGGTGAATGTGTGAGGTAGGGCAAGTGAGTGTGTGAGGTAGGGCAGGTGAGTGTGTGTGAGGTAGGGCAAGTGAGTGTGTGAGGTAGGGCAGGTGAGTGTGTGAGATAGGGACAAGTAACAACTAGAGGTAATGATCGTCGCCCTCGACTCAAGTGTTACCTCAGAACACACTTGAAGTGGCGGCATGACTCCGAGGGCGATGACCTTGATGAAGGGATTCCCTGAGCTAATTATGAACGTGTGTGTGTGTGTGTGTGTGTGTGTGTGTGTGTGTGTGTGTGTGTTTATTATTGTTATTATTATTATTATTATTAACGTCCATGAATAAAAACGACACAAAACTTATATTACCATAGTGACTAGGGGGGTGGGGGGTGTAAAGGTGTGAGAGGAGCTTACCATTGCAATATCTGGTGTAAGTATGTATGTATGTATGTATGTATGTATGTATGTATGTATGTAGGAACAAAATACCTAAAACACATCACACTACACAAGGGTCAGGTAAAATGTGTTCATTGGCACACCTGGTTTACATAATGGCCAGGGAGTTTTATTAGGTAATGCGACATTTGATGTAACTAATGGTACAGGTGGACACTAAGTGATTAAGAGGTGTAGGTTGTGTGTAGGAATGATGTGTGTGTGTGTGTGTGTGTGTGTGTGTGTGTGTGTGTATGTACTTAGATAGAGGGGGCACAGTAATTTTGTCTTGTGTTGGTCAAGTGGAGGACAGACAGACAGACAGACAGACAGATAACACACCTCATATTCCTGGCTGAGAGAGACGGGGTAGGGGGTGTTGGGAGATGACTCAATGACGTGATATTTTCTAGTCACTGCCACACTTACTTACTTTACACCCTTCCCCCTTCTCTTCTTATTCTTCCTTTTCTTCTCCCTCCTTCTCCTCTATCCCTTTCTCTTCCATCTCCCTCACTTTTATCTCCTTATCTTCCACCTCCTCCTGTTTTATCTCCTTCTCTACCTCCATCTAACCCCTTCTAGTGGGTATTAGGGCCAGGGGGGGGGGGGAGGGGGAATTAACCTATTACCTTAAAGACTACCCTACCCATTTATCTCTACTCGTACTCCTTTACCCCTACTCCTACCCCTTATCCCTTACTCCTACCTCTCCCTCCTACTCCTACCCTCCACCCCACCCAATACTCCTTCCCCCCATCCCCTCCACCCACACACAGATGCACCCCATAAAACAAGTCAAATCTTTATACCGATATTATAAACGTAAAATGTACTCAAGGCTTCAATTACTAATCATATGAGTTTATTAAGTGGAGCTTTTACCGTCAGGGGATGTGCCATTAAACTCTGACTCTACATCAAGGTAAGGTAAGGGAGGCTATTAGCAGACTTACCTGCAGGAACTTGGTAAACAAAAACTCCTGTTCAACCAGTGAGAGTGAGGGTGGCGTTAAGTGTGGCTGGGTGTGGTTTTGGTGGATGTAGGGTGTGGCTGGGTGTGGTTTTGGTGGCTGGGTGTGGTTTTGGTGGATGTTGGGTGTGGTTTTGGTGGATGTAGGGTGTGGTTGGGTGTGGTTTTGGTGGATGTAGGGTGTGGTTGGGTGTGGTTTTGGTGGATGTAGGGTGTGGCTGGGTGTGGTTTTGGTGGATGTAGGGTGTGGTTGGGTGTGGTTTTGGTGGATGTAGGGTGTGGCTGGGTGTGGTTTTGGTGGATGTAGGGTGTGGTTGGGTGTGGTTTTGGTGGCTGGGTGTGGTTTTGGTGGATGTAGGGTGTGGCTGGGTGTGGTTTTGGTGGATGTAGTGTGTGGCTGGGTGTGGTTTTCGTGGATGTAGTGTGTGGCTGGGTGTGGTTTTGGTGGATGTAGTGTGTGGCTGGGTGTGGTTTTGGTGGATGTAGTGTGTGGCTGGGTGTGGTTTGGTGGATGTACTGTAGTGTGGCTGAGTGGATCTCGAGTCAAGATTGGCTTAGGTTTATCTGAAAGATTTAAATGTGAGACTAGGTTTAATTGACCTTGGTTTAAGTGGATAATGTTAGTTTAAAATCTAGAGGTGATATTAGGTTTAGTTTATTTGGTTTAGGGAACGGTAGATTAACTTGAAAACTAGAGATCAGGCTAGGTTTAGTTAGCTTGGTTTAGGTCAGGTTTAGTCAGCAAGGTTGAGGAGTGGATCAAGTAAACTTTGTTCAAGTATTTACATAAATCAGCAGTGTGTGTGTGTGTGTGTGTGTGTGTGTGTGTGTGTGTCAAACTTGTAATATATATTCAGCGTAGCCACACACACACACACACACTACATCCTTGACCACTGAAGGGTCAAGACGTACCTGGCGCTCCTCTCGGAGTAGCCAGGTCAACTGTTAAGTTGGCCCATACCAACCCCCTCCCCTGAACCCTCCTCCCCACCTGAATATCAACAAGTTCTCTCCAGAAGTTACAATTTCATTTAGGAAAGGAACGGAACCAGTGTTTAACAGAGGTGAACAGTGGTGAACAGTGCTTAAGTCAGTGAGAACAACTCAACAGTAACAGTCGCACCCAAGTTAACCTTCACACAGTGAGGTCCCAGGTACCCAGTGATAACGGCCCGTGAGACCCAACAACAACCAGCCATGTGTTAATCCGTCTACGATAGGAAGGCCTAAGACCAAACCTCACTCATATAACACCATCTGTGAGGGAATTACTACACCACCTGTCCCTCATAACACCATATGTGAGGGAATTTCTACACCACGTCAAGTCCCTCATCACACCATCTGTGAGGGAATTACTACACCACGTGAGGTCCCTCATAACACCATCTGTGAGGGAATTACTACACCACGTCAGGCCCCTCATAACACCATCTGTGAGGGAGTTACTACACCACGTGATGCCCCTCATAACACCATCTGTGAGGGAGTTACTACACCACGTGATGCCCCTCATAACACCATCTGTGAGGGAGTTACTACACCACGTGATGCCCCTCATAACACCATCTGTGAGGGAGTTACTACACCACATGTCCTTCATAACACCATCTGTGAGGGAGTTACTACACCACGTGATGCCCCTCATAACACCATCTGTGAGGGAATTACTACAACACGTGAGGCCCCTCATAACACCATCTGTGAGGGAATTACTACACCACGTGATGCCCCTCATAACACCATCTGTGAGGGAATTACTACACCACGTGATGCCCCTCATAACACCATCCGTGAGGGAATTACTACAACACGTGAGGCCCCCAATAACACCATCTGCGAGGGAATTACTACACCACGCCAGGTCCCTCATAACACCATCTGAGGGAACTACTACACCACGTGAGTTCCTCCTAACACCATCTGGGAGGGAGTTACTACACTACGAGTTTGCTGTTCAACACCTACATTAATCTGTATGTTCACTGTATGTTCCTTTACCTTTCTCTAATGAAGGCTTTTGTAAAACCACCAATGTATGTAAGAAGTCATTTATGTCCAATGTATATTTTCAGCCTTCGGGCTGCAGAATTTTTTCAATAAACCGTTAATTATTATTATTATTATTATTATTTACACACACACACATACATACACACACACACACACACACACACACACACACACACACACGTAGCACTCAACACACATTAGAGGTGGCATGTGTGTGTCAGGAATCACGTATGTAAATGGACCAGGAAAATGTCAATAACCCAACTACTGAAAAACAAAAGTTATCAGCTGTTGCACCAAATTCCTCGGGGCACTTTTGGCAATATGTGGCATCTACTTGTTGGACATGTGTGTGATTGGTTTATAGCTGGTGAATGCTGCTTTTTGTTGGTTTATAGCTGGTGAATGCTGTTTTTTGTTGGTTTATAGCTGGTTAATGCTGTTTTTTGTTGGTTTATAGCTGGTGAATGCTGTGTTTTGTTGGTTTATAGCTGGTGAATGCTGTTTTTTGTTGGTTTATAGCTAGTTAATGCTGTTTTTTGTTGGTTTATAGCTGGTTAATGCTGTTTTTTTTGTTGGTTTATAGCTGGTGAATGCTGTTTTTTGTTGGTTTATAGCTGATGAATGCTGTTTTTTGTTGGTTTATAGCTGGTTAATGCTGTTTTTCATTGGTTTATAGCTGGTGAACGATGTTTTTTATTGGTTTATAGCTGGTGAACGCTGTTTTTCATTGGTTAATAGCTGGTGAACGCTCTTTTCATTGGTTTATAGCTGGTGAACGCTCTTTTCATTGGTTTATAGCTGGTGAACGCTGTTTTTCATGGGTTTATGTCAGAAAAAAGACGATATTACAGAGAGATAATTTGAGGTCTTCTATATACAGTACATATGTGAGTTTAATTCTGCCTGTGGTCATATAAACAGACAGACACACCCGCCTGTAACTTGCCAGACTCTGAGTGAATACAGTATGTACCCTGTAGAAAACTGTAGTGTGTGTGTGTGTGTGTGTGTGTGTGTGCGTGTGTGTGTGCGCTCTACCTTTTTATATCCCCGGCTCCCTTTTCTTCTTTCTTCTTCTTTCTTCTACTTCTAATTCTTACATCTTGCTTACTTCTTTCTTTCTTCTTTCTTTCTTACTTCTTTATTACTTACTTACTTACTTATTTCTTCTATTACATGATTTACCTCTCATTCCCTAATCTAATGAGTCACCCTCTCCTGCATTCTTCTCACGTATTACTGTAATCATATATGAGGTCATCGCCTGGCTGGTGGGACGGCGGAACTTTTACCTGCAGTGGGGATGCCTTTCGGGGTGTTTCCAGAGGGCTTGTGTGAGAAGTGTATGTTGGTGTTCGTGACGGTGGTTATTGATAGACTCATGCGACGTGTCAGTCAGTCAGTCAGTCAGTCAGTGATTCTTAACTCAGTGAACTCATAAAACAACATTAAGCGTCTCCTGTCACCATAGTAACTAGGAGCCGTGTGTTTATACCCTCAGCTGGTCATGTTTACCCAGTCTTAGTCACTCAACATAGCCTCCACACCACTAATTCCGGGTCATTATCCAGCTTGGTAATGATTGACGGTGACCGCTGTAATGAAATGTGTCCTGTGTTCCTGAGCATCAAAATGACGGGTTATTAGTTTAAATATTGTAAGAAAGTGAATTATGTAATGTAATGCGGCTTTGTTCTCCCACGCCAGGGGTTGATACACACACGCACAGATACATACATACATACATACATACATATTACATACATACATACATACATAATCTTTGGTGGATTGTGACGTCATGCTAAACCTCAAGACTTTTTATAAACCTAAATTTTGAAGGGCACTTGTGGTATGTATGTATGTATGTATTTATGTATGTATGTATGTATGTATGTATGTATGTATAATGGTTGCCCCTTGTGTAACGAGGATGGCCGACCCTAGGGCCACCTAGCGTGAATTTGTTTAAGGTGTAGAAGCTGTCACCAACACAACAACCACACCCTAAGTTAACGATGTACATGACCCAGTGTCAAGGAATACTCCGAGAAGACCGGACAACTCGCCATCTGCACTGTGGTGTAATGGTCAGCATGCTCGCCTCGCCTCGCAAGCAAGAGGACCCAGGTTCGATCCCCGGGCAGGATGAAACTATGGGCAAGTTTCTTTACGCCATTTGCCTCTGTCTACCCAGCAGTATTTGGGAACCTGGATGTTAATCGATTTGCGGATCGTGTTCCGGGGTAATGGTTAGCCAGTGCAGTTGGCGAGTAGTCCGGTCTTCTCGGACTATTCCTTGACACTGGGTCATACAACAAGGGTTGGGTTAAAGAGAAACAGTCAGGATCATGTTGAAGGGAACTGTCCGTCAGGGAGGCAGGAATTTGTGTTGTGTCTCAACTTTGTACAGGTTGTGTAGTCCAAACATCCGCTTATTATGTGCAGTTGTACATTGGATCCATTTAGAGTCAGCAGTTCTATAACTCATATATTCTGTAAATTTTATGGAAACAGTGTGACTGTGCGTGCTGAGAACAACCGTAGGAAAATTATAAAATTATCGGGACTGCCAAACTGCAGGTACCTTACCAGTTATAAAGTTGGTACCCATTCATAACTATGTGCACCACTTAAAAAAACTCCAGGTGTGAAAATTCATTACGTTGCTTAATCATAGGTTTTATGGTGGCTTAGCAGTATCTTGTCTCCATATTAATGTATTGTCCTCATAAACATATTTTTGAAGATGGCAGTTGGTAATAATTTATCTCTCTCTGTTACAGGTAATGTGGTGTTGGAGTGATAGAGGGAGCCAGGCGAGAGACAGATAGGTGAATGGTCTTGTCGTAGCTTATCTGTGCAGTAACGGGGATACAGTGTGGCCCCGGGTACTGACGCTTCGTATGGTTTTTATCCCTGTGCCTGTTGGTGTTTTTTCTTCTCTCCCCCCCCCCCCCCCACTCTCTCTCTCTCTCTCTCTCTCTCTCTCTCTCTCTCTCTCTCTCTCTCAATAACGACCTTGACAGCATTATCCCCGCGGGTGTATTACCATTACCCGCTACATGCCACTCCAGGTAACGTCTCCTCAACAGGCAGGTGACATAAAGTTAAACCAAGTTGCCGGGTTGCACGAGTCTTCTCCTTCCACGGTCAGTGCTCCCCTCCTCGGCTCTGCTCCATGGCTCATCACCACACACTACTCTGGTGAGAATTTCGACCGAGTGGAGGGATTTTGTGGTCGAGGGATGGCGTTGTCTGTCCCCTACCACTACTACCATCACCCCCCGTCCCTCCCTTGTCTCATGTAGATGGTGCATGATAACAGAGTCACATTGCAAAACTGTACTCTGGCGTGTTAGGTAGCCAGCACACGCAGCTTGTAAATTGTTGCTTGTGCGAAGTTTATGTAATGTACAGATACTGCAATGGTGAGTAAATATGCATGAATAAGTGAATCAATGAATCAAGCATCACAAGCACCCAAGAATAGCATGTGTTAGCTGTTGGAGTTACGTGTGTGTGTGTGTGTGTGTGTGTGTGTGTGTGTGGGTGCGTGCGTCTCTCTCTCTCTCTCTCTCTCTCTCTCTCTCTCTCTCTCTCTCCTGCTAATTGTAAGTGACATCAATTACCGCGTTAAAACCTTCCCAGGTAAAGAACTTAACCGAGCTACTCACGAACCTGTTTTAAGAGTAACTTGTTGGGATGTTCATTAAGTTAACTATTTAACTTAGTTTTCCTCTGAGTTACCATTTAAAGCACTCAGTTACTCAAACACTCGGTTACTTAAGCACTCTTTTACTCAAGCACTCAGTTACTCAAGCATTCAGTTACTCAAATATTCAGTTACTCAAAAACTCGGTTACTCAAAGACCCAGTTACTGAAACACCCAGTTACTCAAACACCCAGTTACTCAAACACTCGATTACTCAAAAATGCTGTTACTCAAGCACTCAATTACTCAAACACTTGGCTACTCGAGCACCTGTTTTACACTTGTTTAAATTCCTAATGAATAAACACAATCATTTAATATATTCAAATACTTATCTTTGCTATTAATCCTAACCTAACCTCACCTCACCTCACCTCACCTCACCTTAACCTAATCTGACCTAATTAGTACCTGAGCTTATTTGACCAAGATTATCTCCTCCAGCCTATACCACTGTAATATTAGTAGCTCTAACCTATTTCACCTAAAAATTTCAACCCACAGCTTATTTCACCTGCATAATAACCACTCTAACGCTAACCTAACTGAGCCTTAATCTGACCTGACGCCTCCCAATGCTAATCTTCATATGATAAAAAAAAAATAACTCCTAAACTATATTTCAGTATTACCTCAAAAATTTTATTTCTCAGCGGGTAACTTTGAACTGTCTGGGGAATTTGTTCACGCGACCACACACGTTAACACTCGGGTGACCAATTGGTGCCGAGTCTTGAGGAGGGACAGGTGTGTGTGTGTGTGTGAGCCTGTGAGGTGTTGGGATGTGTGTGAGCCTGTGAGGTGTTGGGATGTGTGTGAGAAAGGTTTGTGTATGGTCAGCACCTTTATAGGTAGAATGGTCAAAGATTCACTGGTTGACTGATTCCTTCACTGGCGGAGAAATTTTGTCACTGACTCACTGAAGGAGAAATCTATATTTTACTTTCCGACTCAACGTACGAGTAACTTGTAATTATTTAAGGCCATTTATTACCAAGTGTTACAATCATACCTGGTAACGCAGTGACTGACTTTCCGTGTGTTTTAGTGAATTGGTTTGGCTCTGAACTGGAATAAGAGAAACACTGGATAACGATAGAATATATGAAGTGGGTATCTGTGATTGAGTATGTGAGGGGAATGGGAGTAAATTTTCTCTCTTATCTGTCTCTCTCTTTCTCTCTGCTGTTCTCCTTTATTTTCTCTTCTCTTTTGTCTCTCTCTCTCTCTCTCACTCAGAAACGTTAATTAGCCTGGAATCTCGGGCATCTGACGTCATATTCTTAAGGAGACGCCAAGAAAAGTTTCAGGCACGCAGCGCTAACTTTGTATCTGAGTAATATTAGTCAGCCGTGTCGGGGGGGTGTCCAATCTCTCTCTCTCCAACTTTAGCACACATTCAGTAGCTTTCTTCCCTTGTGGTGTGGTCTGTTCTAGCTAGTGCAGTAAAGGTAGTAATATGGTGATGATAATGGTGATAATAATAATGATAATAATAATAATAATAATAATAAAACGAGTCAACAGCTAAAACAAAAAAAATAAGACTGAAATATCACCCAAATAAACAAACAAGTAAGTTATAAGGAGACAAAACAAGCAAGCAAACGCAGCAGTCACTTAGGAAGCACTTGGCGCGGCACATGACATTGAACAGGTATCCCACACCTTATTAATTACAGGTATTAACTGTCTTGGGTGCCTACAGTGTTCTCTTATCGCTGTTCTTCATGTTCTTCAGTGTAGTAAATAACTAATACCTGTCACACGTGAATTAATGAAGATTATTATTGTTTATTATTTTTGTTGTTGTTGTTGTTATTTACCTGTCGGCTAGTGACATGTTTTTAATGAGTCACAGTCATTACCTGTACGCGTGAATAAGTTGGACCTTTTTAATGATGAAAAAATAACTATTATCATTGTCAAGTTATATATTTTAGTTGTTATTGTATAGAGACAAAAAATATAATCAAATGTAACATGACACCGGGAACATAACAGTACGGTTAGGTGAACACTGTGATTGTACAAGTGTAGTACAATTAGGGCGGTCACAGGCATCAGTACTTGAAGAGAAAGATTCATACACAATATTCTTGCCGTGTGTGTGTGTGTGTGTGTGTGGGTTGGCCAGGGTTTTGTTGCTATCTTGGCCCTGATGTCTCCTCCTTTGACCAATTTGGTGGCGTGATAACAGAGAGATTGTCCTGTCCGCTGCCACCATCACCACCACCCGCTCACCCAAAGATCATTACAATTTTCACTCTCCACCACGCCGGGTACATCCAGTCCTCGGGTCTCTTCTCCGGTATCCGCGTTTCAGTTACAGAATTACAGTGCTGTTACGTGAGGCTGTAATGTCTTAACGTGTACTATATAGTGTATTTCACATACCTAATTACAGTGGTGTTACGTGAGTGTAATTTTTTTTAACGTGTTCGGCGCCTCACGTATATCAAACAAAATGCATAGTTTCCACTTAGTGTTTTTATTGGGATTTTTTTTTATGCAAACGATCGAACACGATAACAATAGGGTGCAGACCTGGGGGATGGCAGGGGGGGGGGGGCAACCCTAACAAAACACATAGGGGCAAACATCGGCGATTCTGAAAGGTAAACCAATTATATCTGAGTCGTCGGTATAACACAACCAGTAGAGGTGCCTGAGTGTTAACGGTGTGTTGGTTCAGGTTACATTGTGTATAACTTTGGTGTGACTCGTGCCTCCTGGATCACATTATGCACAGTTCAGGTGCATTCACAAGGTCACGGTTTATAGTCAATCAGGCGTCTCGTTACACAGCCACAAGGTCACAGTCTACAGTCAATCAGGCGTCTCGCTGTACAGTTCCCCCAGATGCGTAATCTCAGCTGTCGTTAATGGCTGGAACGGTTCTACCCGGCTCCCTGTGTGTGTCGGAGAAGTCCTGAGTGTGTCTATAAATAGGGTGAATAATTTTTCCTTTTTTATCACTATATATTTAAATTGTTAACCTCTCTCTCTCTCTCTCTCTCTCTCTCTCTCTCTCTCTCTCTCTCTCTCTCTCTCTCTCTCTCTCTCTCTCTCTCTCTCCTCCGTCTTTTTCTTCTACTCAATTTCACTTTCTCCCGTCTATCTCTCTTCCTCTTCATCTAACTCTCCCTCAGCATCTATCTTTCTCCCTTCTATATATATCTCTCTTTTCCTCCTCTCCCTTCATCTATCTGTCATTCTCTTCCATCCATACTTCTCCTCAATCATTTCTCTCTATTTGTCCCCTTTTAAATGTATCGCCCTCTCCCTCCTTCCCTCTCTTCATTTATCCATCCATCTA
This sequence comes from Homarus gammarus, assembly GCA_958450375.1. Taxonomy (NCBI): domain Eukaryota; kingdom Metazoa; phylum Arthropoda; class Malacostraca; order Decapoda; family Nephropidae; genus Homarus; species Homarus gammarus. The sequence continues at coordinate 316,458 of CAUDMG010003701.1, read as the reverse complement.
TCACTCCTTACCTTCTTCCATTCATTCATCTGTCACTCCATCCATCCATCTATCCTTTCCCTGATTCTCTCTATCTATTCACCCATCTCTCCATCCCAAAGCCAACCAGGGATGAAAAATGGCCAACCCAATTTGCCTTCCATTAACCGGCCCGTCTTTCTCACCGTTTGCAGAGACAAGAAAAATAAACGGGAAATGAGGCTGTCCCTAAACTCAGGGCACGAGAGCCCTTTAAGCCCTCGTAACCAACAGCTCAATTCGGAACCTTAAACCCCGAGGTAGGAAGGTTTAGTTTACCTCAGCTTCGACTCCAGGAGGGCCCTTAGAGCGTGCTAGCCCGGGAGGGAGATTATGCAAAAGCCACCTTTGATGATTCGACCAAGATGAGGGAATTAGCAAAAGTTGAAGGAGTTTCCCCTTCTGGTTAAAAATGCATAAAAAACGGGAAGAGGCTTTAGAGGAGGAGAGAGAGAGGGTAATTTCTTCCTCTTGATACTAAAGGGAAGAAGAAGAGAAAAAACAAGAGTACAATACCAACTGATGAGACACTATGTTGTGTGGCCCGCGCCCTGGGTTATGAATATTTACTGCATGGTGGGCGATAGTGGTTGGGAAAGTGGATGGTGGTGGATGATAGTGGTGGGTGGTTGATAGTAGTGGTGATGGTTGATAGTGGTGGCAGAAGTCATTACTGGGAGATATTGGTAAGTAGGAGACATTACTTGGAGGTACTGGTTAGTGGGAGACATAACTGGGAGATACTACTGGGAGATACTGGTAAGTGGGAGACATAACCGGGAGATACTACTGGGAGATACCGGTAATTGGGAGACATAACTGGGAGATACTACTGGGAAATACTGGTAAGTGGGAGACATAACTGGGAGATACTGGTAATTGGGAGACATAACTGGGAGATACTACTGGGAAATACTGGTAAGTGGGAGACATAACTGGGAGATACTGGTATTTGGGAGAGACATAACTGGGAGATACTACTGGGAGATACCGGTAAGTGGGAGACATCAGTGGTTGTGGCGGTGTGGACGAACTTGACACAGTGACACACAAACCGGGTGACCAGTTACAGTATCATCACCACAACACATAGTGGGGGGTGGGGAGATGAGGAGGGGTGGGGAGAAGAGGGGTGGGGAGAGAAGAGGAAGGGAGGGAAGGAAAGGAGAGGAGAGGGAGGGGATAAGAGGAAGGGAGGGGAAGAGGAGGAGAGGAAAGGAGGGGAGAATAGGAAGGGAGGGAAGGAAAGGAGAGGAGAGGGAGGGGAGAAGAGGAGGGGAGGGGAGGGGAAGAGAGGAGGAGGAAAGGAGGGGAGAATAGGAAGGGAGGGAAGGAAAGGAGAGGAGAGGGAGGGGAGAAGAGGAAGGGAGGGGAGAAGAGGAGGGGAGGGGAGGGGAAGGGACCGGAAAAATGGCAGCAACAAATTTTATTCATAATCTTTTTTTAGTTAATAAAGATTATAATTGTTTAATGAATTTCTATTACGTGGGGGAGAACTGAACTGAACCATCTTTTAGTGAATTAAATTAACTAGATTAAATATAATAAACTTTGCATAATTACAATAAACTGGTTGGTGTAATACTTATGTAAATTAATGAAGGGACTCTTATGTATATGTGAGATGTTATAATGAAAGTTGAAAGTGACTTATGAATAATAATATAATGAATGAAGATGATGATAATGATTGTCGTTCTTTGTCAGGTGTGTGTGTGTGTGTGTGTGTGTGTGTGTGTGTGTCATTTTCACAGGTTTTATTTATGGCATTATTGGCAGTGATGGTGAGAGTCAGGTGAAAGTGAGAATGTTTTTTTTTTTTTTCAAGAGGGTGAATGATAGTTCGGGTGTGTTTTCATCATCATTATCATTATCATCATCATCATCATTATCAACAACCTATTTCTTCGTGTTTTCTGTATTCCTTCGTTTTTATCTTATTATTTCTTGTTCTTCCATCTACCAATTACTCTCATTATTTATTTATATCTCCCTCCTCTTCCTTCTAATATTCCCATATCACTCCTCCCTCCTATTCTCCTCTTCCTATCTTTTTATCTCCTCCCCTTCTCGTTTCTCTCTCTTTTCTCTTTCTCCTATCTTTATTTTCCCTCTCTACGCCTCCTCCTCCTCCTCCTCTCCTCTCTTCCCCTCCCGTAGTGAGCAAGAACAAAGTACATGTAACAGATTATATTAATTACTGCTCGCGGGTCAGGGTTTATGAGTTTGTTCAGCGGAGGAGTGGCTGCTGTGCTGCTGCTGTTCCTGTGGCTGCTGTGCTGCTGCTGTTCCTGTGGCTGCTGTACCTGTGGCTGCTGTGCTGATGCTGCTGTTCTTGTGGCTACTGTAGCTGTGAATGTTCGCTGTTTCTTTGTTTATTGGTGTTACTGCTGCACCTATTGCTGTGACTGCTGTGCTTTGTGGCTGTTGCTGTGACTGCTGTGTTTGTGGCTGTCTGCTGTTTCCTGTCTGTGGTATTAACGTTCTCGGTCTTCCTGTCGACCACAATGATGCTGTTGATGTCTTGGGTGCTGTTATTGCTGCAGGTTCTCTCGTCCAGCGGGTAATAAACGTGTGTGTGTGTGTGTGTGTGTGTGTGTGTGTCTTTGCTGTTGTGACGCTATTATTGCTGTTTCGTCCTCAGCTGCTGTAAAGATAGGTCAAGAAACTGTTCTCACTGCTGTGAATTGTATCTCCCTTTGCTGTTTTTACCGATAAGAATGCTGTGACTCGATATAAAAAATCGCTGCTCATTGCTGTAAATTTGACCTCATTTTTGGGCTGTTTTTACCACTAGCATGCTGTTATTATATGCTGTGTCTAAGAACTGCTCTTAACTGCTGTAAATTTGATCTCTTTTGGCTGGTCTCACCTCCAAGCGATGCTGTTCTTGTTGCTGTAATTACCGATTCAGGCCGTGTTCTCTGTTCTTCTGTTGTTGTTGTTCTTTCTTGTTCTTGTTATTGTTGGTGATTCAGGCCACGAAAATGAGAGAGTACCAAATAGGGAAAGATTACAAGAGAGGTGTGATAAATGAGGAATATGTGGAGATAAGGATAACTAGCGAAGAGAGAGAGAGAGAGAGAGTTCACTGACCGATGAGGGTGAGAGGAGGAGGAGGAGGAAAGAGGAGAAGGAAGAGCAACAAAAGATAATAATCAAGGAAGAAGGGAGAAACCTAATAATTAAGCACTGGGAGTTATTATCCACTTCTTCCTCTGTTTATGTTATTTATGAGATTAATTTGATGAAAGAAGAAGAATAAGACAAAAAAGAAGAAAGAGAGAGAGAGAGAGAGTGTGTGTGTGTGTGTGTGTGTGTGTGTGAGAAATCCATGACCTTACACAGTGCCAATCAGTGCCACTTGGGAGAGGGGCTGAGAATTTTACTGTGTGTTTAAGGGGAAGCCTGATTGTGTTAGACGGTGCTGAAGTGAGGTAGTGCGTTTTACTTTAATGTTGTGTTCATGTAGGGAAAACAATGTTATTATTTGACGCATTTTCCTCCGATTTGATATTTTGTACGTATTTTCCTCCGTTTTTTATTTTTTTACGTATTTTTCTGATTTTGAATTTTTTTTTATATATTTTCCTCCGATTTTCATGTTGTTTTTACGTATTTTCCTTCGATTTGTTTTTTTACGCATTTTCCTCCAATTTTGATATTTTTTGCGAATTGTCCTTCGATTTTCATGTATTTTACGTATTTCCCTCCGATTTTCATGTATTTTACGTATTTTTCGCTGATTTTGATATTTTATTGCGAATTTCCTCCGATTTTTACATTTGTTTACGTAATTTCCTCCGATTTCGATATTTTTCAACGTATTCTCCTTTGAATTTGATATTTATTTACGTATTTTCCTCCGATTTTAATTTTTTTACGTATTTTCAAATGATTTTAAGATTTTTTACGTATTTTCCTCTGATATTGATATTTTTTACTTATTTTCCTCCGATTTTTTGTTTTTCTTACGTATTTCCTTTGATTTTTATATTTATTTACGTATTTTCCTCCGATTTTGATGTTTTTTACGTATTTTCCTCCTATTTTTATGATGTTCTACGGGATTATAATTTTTTACGCCTTAAAATATAGAATATAATAAATGTATATGATAAGATACAAAAAAAAGGAATGTGTGTATATAGAGGGAAGAATGTTGCAATGTTGCTATACCTTAATAATGTTTACTGTATCTGGAGATAAGAATGTTGATATCCCACCGTTAATGTTTATATACAGGGAGAAATACTTACAAATATCGTAATGAGATGTTTACATAGAATGGGAGGAGATACAAGCGGTGTTTCTATACAAGGGGAAGGAACTCTTGGTACCGATGACAAGGTGTGTGTGTGTGTGTATAAGAAGAGGTTATAGTGATGGTTTATATGGACGGGGAGAAGGTGGTGGTGGAGATAAGAGGGAGGGAAGGTGGTGGTGGAGATAAGAGGGAGGGAAGGTGGTGGTGGAGATAAGAGGGAGGGAAGGTGATGGTGAAGATAAGAGGGAGGGAAGGTGGTGGTGGAGATAAGAGGGAGGGAAGGTGGTGGTGGAGATAAGAGGGAGGGAAGGTGATGGTGAAGATAAGAGGGAGGGAAGGTGGTGGTGGAGATAAGAGGGAGGGAAGGTGGTGGTGGAGATAAGAGGGAGGGAAGGTGATGGTGAAGATAAGAGGGAGGGAAGGTGGTGGTGGAGATAAGAGGGAGGGAAGGTGATGGTGAAGATAAGAGGGAGGGAAGGTGGTGGTGGAGATAAGAGGGAGGGAAGGTGGTGGTGGAGATAAGAGGGAGGGAAGGTGATGGTGGAGATAAGAGGGAGGGAAGGTGGTGGTGGTGGTGGAGATAAGAGGGAGGGAAGGTGGTGGTGGAGATAAGAGGGAGGGAAGGTGGTGGTGGAGATAAGAGGGAGGGACGGTGGTGGTGGAGATAAGAGGGAGGGAAGGCCATGTGTGATATTTTGAGATTCAGGTGTGTGATTGTTTAGATGTACAGGTGTGTAATTGTTTGGATATGCAGGTGTGTGATTGTTTAGGTATGCAGGTGTGCAGGTAATTATTCATGAACAAGTTTAATCATAGAGAGGTAGTGATTAAGTGTAGTCCGTCGTGGAGTCTAACATACGAGTTATTAATGATGTCCTGATGGGGGCCAGGAGGAGGAGGAGGAGGAGGTGGTGAGAGGAGGAGGAGGAGGGGGAGAAGGTGGTGGGTCTGGTGGAGGAAGAAGCGGTGGGGCCTGGTGGTGGTGGAGGAGGAGAAGGAGGAGGAGGAGGAGGAGGAGGAGGAAGAGGAGTGGTAGAAGGAGGTGGAGGAAGAATGGAAGAAGGAGGAATAAAAGGGGGAGGAAGAATAGAAGGAGGTGAAGGAGGAGGAAGAATAGAAGGAGGAGGAAGAATATAAGGAGGTGAAGGAGGAGGAAGAAGAGAAGGAGGTGAAGGAGGAGGAAGAATATAAGGAGGTGAAGGAGGAGGAAGAATAGAAGGAGGTGAAGGAGGAAGAAGAATAGAAGGAGGAGAAGGAGTAAAAGAAGGAGGAGGAAAAAGAATAGAAGGAGAAGGAGTAAGAAGAATAGAAGGAAGAGGAATATAAAAAATGAATAAGGAAGATAAAAAGAAGGAAGAAGAAGAAGAAGAGGAGGAGGAGGAGGAGGAGGAGGCGGAAGAGTTACCATCCTATCCGTCCCTCGGCCAAAATGAGTTCCCCCAGTTGTGAATAATAATGACAATCCTGGAGGGGCTAAATTAATGGAATTCGGCGACCAACGAATTGCATTTTGCGAATTACTGGCCTAAGAGAGAGAGAGAGAGAGAGAGAGTATACAAAAAACTCCAGTGATTTCTAATGGGTGTAAAAGTTAGTGGTTTATGATGGAATACTAATGTGATATTAACTTGTGTGTGTCTCTTATGGATTTGACAATTTTGGGGGGTACCTATTTTCCTCCGATTTTGATAGTGTACGTATTTTCTTCCTATTTTAATATTTTTATGCATTTTCCTCCGATTTTATATTGTTTACGTATTTTCCTCCGCAGTGTACGCATTTTCTTCCTATTTTAATATTTTTTACGTATTTTCCTCCGATTTTGATATTTTTACGTATTTTACTCCTTGGTGTACGTATTTTCCTCTGATATTTTAAAATTTTCTACGGATTTTGAATTTTTTATCTATATTAAAATATAATATATAATAAATGTATATGATTAGGTATATGTCATAGCTTCTTCTTAAATATTATTATTTTTTTATTACTGTACAATAGGAAAATAATTAAGAAAATAACATGTCAGGTAATTTTCTTTGTTTTTCCTGGAGTAGAATTTTATTAATATTTAAAAATTTAATCTAAAGTTATTTTAAAATTGGTACTTGTTGTGTCTGTGAAACATAATTGAATTTTAATGAAGTGAATGATTTGTAAAATTAGTCAGACTTGATTAGACTTAATTTAGTAGTGTTAATAATTTTCATCGTGTAAGGTAACATACGAAATTAACACTGTTTTGTAAATTAGCACAAGATTAATGTTAATTATGTATTTTAGTATATAAATGTTAATGGCAATGAACATAATATTTAATTTTTAATTAGTTAAAGATGAAATTAAATGTTAAAATGTAAACTCACATATGAATAAATGTTAATATTTAGATTAGCATAAAAATAATTTCAGTATGTAAATTAGCACAAAAATAAATGTTAATATGTAAAACAGCATAAAAATAAAAGTTAATATGTAAATTAACACAAGACTTAATGAGAAACATGGTTAATAACGTATGACACAGTTAACCCACCGCTCTGATGGCTGTGTTGGGCTACACTAATGACCTAATGCTCTGAAGACACACACACACACATTATTAGTTTTAGTTAGATTAGTTTCGGTTAAGTTAGGGTAGGTAAGATTAGGTTAGGTTAGGTCGGGTCAAGTCAGGTAATTATCATTGAAATTTCAATTACCGTAACTATTTGCAAGAAACAGCCTCATTTCATCCCCGTTTAATCTTCGTTATGAATTACAACACTAATCACCTGTTAATTAAATGTTGTGGTTGTGAATGATATTGTAAGAGGAAAATAATCACTGAACCTGTATGCAAAATTTTTCATAGGACGTGTGAGGAAATTTTTCATTGGACTTGAATGCAGCGAAACATAATTAGTTTTTCTTCAATAGACAACAACAGCGGATGGAGTCAGTTGTGCCCCTTTAACTAAGAAGTGTGTGGCCTTGAATACCTGGTAAAGAATCATCATCATCATCAATCATCATCATCATCATCATCATCATTGTTGTTATCTTCCCTGAGTCCCATAAACTTACCCATTGAGTGAAATATCCTAACCCGTTGAGTACGATGGCATTGTACTCAGGGTGGGGTAAAACCATCATACTCAAGGGGTTAAGTCCTCGTACTCAAGGGGTTAAGTCATCACAATCAAGGGGTTAAGTCCCCATACTCAAGGGGTTAGACATCTAAATACACATTATTACTCGCTTTAAAAAAATAATATTATCACCCCTGGTAAGCTGTGTCCTGCCCACCGTTGTCTCTCACCACCTACCTGTCTTACCTGGCTGTGAAGATACCTGTAGAACTATCCTGTTAATTAGTACCTGTACGCTGAGAAAAATAATAGTCAGTGTCCGCTTAACGTATTTTCCGTTAATGTATCTCAGGTAAACGTACATCTGCTTAACGTATATCGGGTGAACGTACATCAAGTTAAGGTACATCTGCTTAACGTACATCAGGTGAACGTACATCGAGTTAAGGTACATCTGCTTAACGTACATCAGGTGAACGTACATCGAGTTAAGGTACATCTGCTTAACGAACATCAGGTGAACGTACATCGAGTTAAGGTACATCTGCTTAACATATATCTGGTTAACGTGCAGTACATACGGTTAACGTACAATGAAAAACAAAAGTTGTGTCGTGAAATTTTGTGAAAACATATGCCGAAGGGCTAAACTTTTGGTGCCCTCTGCCTTGTGGTAGGGGGCTCTCATAATGTTTCATGAGCTATATTTAATCTTCGGACAAAACTGCGACACGACTTTTGTCTTTGATTATACATCGGGTTAACGTACATAGACCTACTATGTACTACATGCACGTTAGGCGGACACTGCATTACTAGTGTTGACAGCGGTAACAAAGTGCAGAGGAGTAGATGACAGACTGCAGGATGTTGCTGACTTTAAGTGTTCTGTATGTGCAGGTAACCAAGTGCCCACAGTAAGGCTGGAGAAATTCAACGTTAGGGATACTTTATGTCCCTGGACTGCGTTGATTAGTTCTGTGACCTGAGTAACATGATCAGTTGCAAGAGTCAGAGTTGGCTGGAGGAAATTTAGGGAGTTGCTTCTCTTGAAAGGAAAGTTGTACAAAACCGTCGTGAAAAGTGTAATATTGTATGACACTGAAATATGGGCAGCTAACGAGGATGACATACGTAGGCTTGAGCGAGTGGAAATGACAGTGGTGAGATGTGTATTTATAACGTGATGTTGAGAGAGGAAACTGTTCAGACCTAAGAGAGCGGATGGGTAATGGTGTGGTTATGTGCCGAGGCAGGTTGACATGGTTTGGGTGTGTGTAGAGGGCGGTGGACAACAATTGGGTCAGAGACACATGAGTTTAAATATGGAGAGGAGGAGAGCCAGGGGGAGAGAATGTAAGAAATGACATCAGAGGCTGCAAGAAATCGCGCAAGGGGTAATCACGCCTAACCAACGCGAGTGTGAAAAATGTCCGTAAGGCCGAGTTGATTATGATGATGAAAATAACAAATATTATATAACAGAAACAGGACACGAACCCTCTCTAATGTCACTCTCTCACACACGGTTTGTTTACTTCCGATATGTGTGTACTGTAAGGTGAGGCCAACAGTGCCGGAGGGAGGGACGGATCCCACGAACTTCAGTAGAGTAAGTGGGAGCCGATCTGAAACCCTGTGTTCCTCCCGCCACGTGCTGTGCGTGCATGCGTGCGTGCGTGCGTGCGTGTGTGTGTGTTTGTTTGTGTGAGCGAGCGTGTGTGTTACAAATTAGATAACGACATTCCTCCACGAGTTGATCAAAAATCCCGGGGTCTGCAGCGTTAGAAAAGCAATTAGGGTTGGAGGAGAGTCGAACCCTGGGTAGAATTAATGGAGGGAGGCAGGCAGGCAGGCCGCTGAAGTGGTAAAACACGGGTGGTCGGGGGAGGGTGGAGCGAGGGAGAGAGGAAGTGGAGGGAGGGAAAGGGAGGGTGAAACGTGAGTGTGCATGAGGTATGAGAAGAAGAGGGGGGGAGGGGGGCATATAGAAAGACGTGGAAACAACACTGGAGGAGCGAAGACCTCGTGAAGAGGAAGGCCCCGGGAGGAGGAAGAAAGAAGGCCCCGGGAGGAGGAAGAAACCCGGAAGGAAGACACCCGGGAGAAGGAAGGCCCCGGGAGGAGGAAGGCCCCGGGAGGAGGAAGACACCCGGGAGGAGGTGATGGGTGTTTAAGACGTAGAATAATAAGTGTGTGACTCACTCCACTGCCGGTATGTTACACGTAGCGTCAGGAGGATTCCAACCCACGACCTCAAGTGTGTCTTTCTAGGGATCAAGTCCAGACACATTCACCTACAGTACGTATCTTATCCACCTTTCAATCTACGTACCTCCCTATTTACGTACCGTACCTTATCTACCTGACCTACGTACCGTTCTACCTACGCACCTTACTTCCTACGTACCGTTCAACCTACGCACTTTTTATGTACCGTACCTACTCTTCTACCTATCTTAAAGTTCTCACAGTATATCAACATGTGTGTGTGTGTGTGTGTGTATACAAGGACGCCCGTAACTTAAATAAGTATAAGTAGCGCGTAAGTGTTGTTGTGGGCGTTAATTACACCTCGCCCTAACACCCCGTAATTTGTCCCATTGGTTTCATGAATTATAATTGTCCTTGATAATGCGCATGGCTAAATACCTTCACACTGGCCATTTAGTACGGTTGTTAAGTGGTTGAAGGTCAAATAGGTCTTAGTTCTAATATGGCCCAGTCCTAATATGGTCTAGTGCTAATATGGCCCAGTCCTAATATGGCCCAATCCTAATATGGCCCAGTCCTAATATGGCCCACTCCTAATATGGCCCAGTCCTAATATGGCCCAGTCCTGATATGGCCCAGTCCTAATATGGCCCAGTCCTAATATGGCCCAGTCCTAATATGGCCTAGTCCTAATATGGCCCAGTCCTAAAAGGCCCCAACCTAACTTAACCATTAGGCTCGGTGATTTATTAGTATTGGGGCACACGAGGACTTTGGGCCCATTAGGCTTTCATCTAAATCACTGGGGCCTATTATGACGGCCCCTCAGACCTTGATGTGGACGGTGTTGTCTTGTTCTCTTATACCGTAAGTGTTATTTAGCCTCTTGTCTGGCCTATCACCTCACACGTTAGGATGAGAGAGAGAGAGAGAGAGAGAGAGAGAGAGAGAGAGAGAGAGATCGTATATAATGTTACTGTAAAGCTACAGGTACACACACACACACACACACCTGACACACACTCCAGGGGTCAATTCTGGGGACAGGGGTCAGAGGTGACACGAAGCTGTTGTTGTGTGTGTGTGTCATATAAACTTATGTGCACATAAATGAATGAAAAACAGATTTTTATGTAAATAATGGTTACCCCTCGTGCAACGAGGATGGCCAGCCCTAGGGCCACCTGGCCGTGAATTTGTTTAAGGTGTAGAAGCTGTCGCCAACACAACAACGAGTTGCATGACCCAGTGTCAAGGAATATTCCGAGAAGCCCGGACAACTCGCCAACTGCATTGGCTAATTATTACCCCGGAATAGGATCTGCAAATCGATTAACATCCAGGTTCCCAATTACTGCAGGGTAGACAGAGGCAAATGGCGTAAAGAAACTTGCCCATATTTTCACCTTGCCCAGGGGTCGAACCCGGGTCTGCTCGCTTGAGAGGCGAGCATGCTGATCATTACACCACAGGTCGCCACAGATACTTAGGTACACACACACACACACACACACATCGTCTTGGGCATCACTTAATTATTTTTCCCTGGCCGGAGATCCGTAATGACATTGTTATCATTATACTCCCCGGAGTCATTAATTATGCTCCAGGCAGAGCACCACACCTCTTGTGATCGATTATGTATGTATGTATGTATGGTTAGTGGTTGGTTAGGTCAAGCGAGTCAGTCATTTATGATGTTTGCAGACATAGACAGTGGAGCAAGCAGACATAGACAGTGGAGCAATCAGACATAGACAGTGGAGCAAGCAGACATAGACAGTGGAGCAAGCAGACATAGACAGTGGTGCAGGCAGACATAGACAGTGGTGCAGGCAGACATAGACAGTGATGCAGGCAGACAGACAGTGGTGCAGGCAGACATAGACAGTGATGCAGGCAGACAGACAGTGGTGCAGGCAGACATAGACAGTGATGCAGGCAGACAGACAGTGGTGCAGGCAGACAGACAGTGGAGCAGGCAGACAGACAGTGGTGCAGGCAGACATAGACAGTGGTGCAGGCATAGGAGTGTCAGCCGTCGCCTGGCATTCTCATTACCCTCCACTTCCCCTCCCCTCCCATTCCCCTCCCTTCCCCCTTCCCCTCCCTTACCCCTCCCTTCCCCCTTCCCCTCTTTCATTTTCTTCCTTCCCATCCCCAAACTTCTGTACCCCCTTTTTTCCCCTCCCTCCCCTACTCCCCCACCCCTCCCATTACTCCTCCACCCCTTATCCAACTCCTCCACTCTCCCTCTCTTTGACCCCTTTCTCCCTCTACTAATTTACCCCTTCCTCTTATCTCCCTCTTTTCATATCCTTCCTCTAACCAACCCCTTACCCCACCTCCCCTTTTCCCCTCCCCCCCTTTCCCCTCCCCCTCCCCTTTCCCCCCCTCCCCCTCTCCAGCATCTTTACTGTCACTCCCATCACCTCTCAAGCTTCCCTCTCTTCCTCGAGTCTGGTAATGTGCCCCATTTCTCACTTGGGAGTTGTTCCTCACCATTTCTCACTCCTCACTTGGAGATGTTCCTCACTGTCTCTTAACACTTATAAAGGTCCCCCCCACCCTCCACTATCTCTCACCCCTCACTTGGAGATGTTCCTCACTCAAACAGACGGACGAAGATGAAGGCTCTATCGTGGGTTCGGGTGGTAAGAAAGAGCCAGATGTATCAGTACTTGCTGAGTAAAGATAAATAGATAGATTAATGAATGTCAACACCGAGAATTAAAACATTAGCTGATTGAGGTCACTATCTAAACATGTTCGGGTTTTTTTTTTTTAACCTTGGTATAACATTACTGAAAGATGAGTCTGAATTAAACCATCAAAATTATCTTTCAGAAGTCTAAACTTACACACCTGTATAATAAAAGATACTAACACACACACACTTATAGCAGAGTTGTTCACTGGTGATCTTGTCGCCGTCTTACCTTAGGGGGGTCTTCATTTGATCCCTGGTGAGTCTAAGATACCAAATGTTAGTGTAAACATAGAGTTACCCACCTCTGACGTCACGCATGTCAACAAACTGTGGGGGGGAGGGGGTAGGGGGGGGGTTTGTTGATACTTCCAGCTGATGGCAGAGTTGCGTACTCATCTTCCCTGGCCCTTCCCTCTTTCCTTCCCTCCCTCCTGCCCTCTCCTTCTCCTCCTCTTCATTCAATCCCACAATGCAATGCGTTCGCTGTTTATTTACCAAGGTGACTGTGCAGTGAGCGTGATTCACTCTGTCAACTGGATAACCGTAAATATTGTGCTAAATTGCTTCATATGCTAATTTTAGCCGTGAATCACTAGAATATGACGCAAACCGAGTGGATGGTCTGGGATGCGTCGAAAGTGGGGAATTGTGAGCGTGTTTGGCTGGCTCTTTGAAGCATGTACGTGTCACTTTAACTCAGAATTGTTGTATTGTAGCGTGAATAATATGTAAAATAAAACACGAATGAAAGAAATTAGACATTTTATGGTGTGAATCAAATGTCATGTGAACTACGCATGAAAAATGGAGGATATTTTTTTTATATGATGACAACGAACAGGAAAGCAGGAAACGAAGATGAATTATGTGATTAAAAAACGTGTGTGTGTGTGTGTGTGTGAGTGTGTGTGTGTGTGTGTGTGTGTGACGATGAGTAATTGCTTTGTGTGGGTCACCTCCTTCAGCCTCCACACCGTTGGGCCACCTCCTCCTCCAGCCCCCCACACCTCCTCCTCCAGCCTCCACACACCTCCTCCTCCAGCCTCCACACACCTCCTCCTCCAGCCTCCACACACCTCCTCCTCCAGCCTCCCCACACCTCCTCCTCCAGCCTCCACACACCTCCTCCTCCAGCCTCCACACACCTCCTCCTCTAACCTCCACACACCTTATCCTCCAGCCTCCCATACCTCCTCCTCTAACCTCCACACACCTTATCCTCCACACCACCACCGGGTAAACTCACTCCACCTCAACACAGCCACATCACAACACTGCACCAACGACTCTCACGATGATAACGACTCATTCGCTTGTTTAATACCCACCATACAGTTCCTCATTAACCCTTTTATTTTTTTTTAGGGAGGACAGGTAATTCGAGTTAATCCTGACAATTTACTATATGATAATGACGTAATTATAGGTATTTAGAAGGGTAGTTAGCGCGTATAGCCCCGCCCTATCCTGTGGTAGGCGGGTGTAACGGCTCATTTAAGGTGCCATTTATCTGATTCTTGGTACTGGTAATGGTGGTTGGTGATGTTGGTTGTTGGTGGTGGTGTTGGTTGCTGCTGGTGGTGGTGGTGGTGACGACAACTTAGGAAGACTAAACGATGTCACAGATTCGGAGGAGGAGGAGGAGGAGGAGGCAATCAACAGGTACAAAACACTAATCGTTAGGGTGTGATACCTGTCCCCGTATGTATGTATGTATGTATGTAATGTAATGTAATGTATGTGCAGCATCCATCAGGTGTGTGGGAAAAAAAATCCAAGCACTTTTGGCCAGGTAGATTCATCATGATATCGGATCTGGGCGTGAGAGGGAGGGCAGGCAGGCAGGTAGGAGCCGTGTTTGGGTAATTAGGGCGGTGATATGGAAGAGTTTTTCTCGTAATGTGAGTCCCTGTGTTAAGAGAGGCTTTTTGTGGGTGTTGTCTAGCGTCCCTGTTTTACCTGGTTGTGTATCCGTCTGTTTGGGTGTGTCTGTCTGTCTGTGTATGTCTGTCTGTCTGTCTGTCTGTCATTCTGTGTGTGTGTGTGTGTGTGTGTTATACCTGGCTATTTGTGTCTCTAAGCACCCATTACCCACGTTAGGACTCATGAACCCATTACCCACGTTAGGACTCATGAACCCATTACCCACGTCACGACTCATGAAGGGTGAGGTGGCAGGCAGGACTAGGGGGTAGGGTGAGAGGGAAGAGTGATGGGTAGGGTGAAATTTGCAGGGTGTGATGGTAGGGTGAGGTGGCAGGGTAAGATGGAAGGGATGGAATTGCAGGGTGAGAGTGGTCTGGTGTTTGTTGTGTTGACAGCTTAATTAGTTGAAAAAACTCCCTATGGAAAGAGGTGTGGGAGGTAGAGAGGGAAGGAAGGAAGGAAGGAAGGAAGGAAGGGAGATGGATGGAGAGAGGAAGGAAGAGATAATGAAAAGGACGGAATGAGAGAGAGAAAAGAGATACGAAACGAGCATTAAGGAAGTCAGAAGAGATAATAGATTAACTAAAGAGAGAGAGAGAGAGAGAGAGAGAGAGAGAGAGAGAGAGAGAGGAACCAATGTAAGAGGAAAAACGGTAAATTAATGGGGTCTGTATTGGGCAATTACGAGTACATGCTTATAAATGGGTCTTGGAATAGGGAAGAATATGTTAATGGGTGAGAATAGACCTGATGGTAGGTAAGAGGGCTCTGATAACGGACAACGAGATATCCAATAGGGTAATGGGGCACCTGACAATGGGTAGTAATGGTTAAGGGAGGACCTGTTAATGGGTAAAGGGGATTTGATAATGGGTAAAGCGGATCTGATAATGGGTAATGATGGTTGAGAGGTATCGAATAGAGGGTAAAAGGATATTCAATAATGGGTTAAAGGGTATCGAATACTGGGTTAATGGGTATCAAAAATGGATTAAGGGGTATCGAATAATGGGTTAAAGGGTGGGTATCCTATAAGGGTTAACGTTAAGGGGCTGGCAGATATTTACACGGCCAACAGGTATCTTCATTATCATAAACCAACAGGTATTAATTTGCATGACAATCCAGGTGTACAGAGAGCCCATCTAGTGTGTCGTGACGTAGGCCTTTTTCAGGGGCCATAGAGAAGGGTTGGGTAGCCGGGGACCGGTCAAGGGGACTCGGGAGCCTATCTGTGTGTCTGAGGGCGGGCAGGTGACGAGAAGTGCCCGCCGGGTGCTGGGTCGGTATTCGGGTATAAGTGTTGGCGTTGGTAGCCGGAGGAGGAAGTTGCGTGGTTTTATTTTTCCGAAGTGTTACAAAAAATTAAACTCCCTCGTATTTTTTTTTTTTTTTTTGGATGGGGGAGGGGGGGTAAAGAACTTGGAAACTTTTTGGTGAGTTATAAAAAGTGTGAAAACTTTTTTGGTGGTAGTTATAAAGTCCTCAGAAACGTTCCAGTGGGTTATACTGTCGAGCGAGCAGAAACGTTCTTAAGTCGTTTTAAGATATTCGTAATGCTCTTATTTTAGGAAAGGCAAAGGATTTTTTTTTTATTTGGTTAGATTGGGTTAGGTTTAGGTTAGGTTCAAGGTGGATTTAGTTAAGATAGGCTTGGTTAGGTTGGGTGATGGTAAGGTTAAGGTAGGTTGGATTAAGTTAGGGTTAATGTAGGTTTGGTTAAAATGGGTTTGATGGCTAGGTTAGGTTAATTATGCTTTGGTTTTGTTAAGTAAATTTATGTTTGGTTTTGGATCCGAAGAGTTTTTATTCACCCTTACTGGAGGTGTTGTCAGGCCCGTGCTGGTGTTAGTAGTGCTGGATAGTGGTTGTATGTGCTAGTGGTGGTGGTGGTGGTGGTGTATGAGTGTGTCAGTGTTGGTGTTGGTAGTAGTAGTGGATGGTGGTTGTGTTGGTGATATTTCTGGTGTTAGTAATAATAGTGATTGTAGTAGTTGTGGTTGATGGTGGTAGTATAGTAGTGAATGGTGGTTGTGTTGGTGATATTTCTGGTGGTAGTAATAATAGTGATTGTAGTAGTTGTGGTTCATGGTGGTAGTATAGTAGTGGATGGTGGTTGTGTTGGTGATATTTCTGGTGGTAGTAATGATAGTGATTGTAGTAGTTGTGGTTGATGGTGGTAGTATAGTAGTGGATGGTGGTTGTGTTGGTGATATTTCTGGTGGTAGTAATAATAGTGATTGTAGTAGTTGTGGTTGATGGTGGTAGTATAGTAGTGGATGGTGGTTGTGTTGGTGATATTTCTGGTGGTAGTAATAATAGTGATTGTAGTAGTTGTGGTTGATGGTGGTAGTGTGTGCTTGTGGTGGATGGTGGTGGTTTACGGAGTGGACAAATCGTTCGATGGTTTGTGTATTGCCCAGAGAGTTGTGGACGAGGGAGATGGCGCGTGTGGGAATCGCTGCTGGCCGTGTGTTTCCCCATGTCCAGCCATAAACGGGGGCGTTGAAAGCCATGGAAAAAACAACTGACTGTACTGAGGATTGTGTACAGCCGGTTGAGTCCATGTACGAGTTAGTCCGCTCGCTATTGGTTGAACTGTTGAGTGTAGAGAACCCGCTGAGTGAATGCAAAGCTGCTATTGGTTGACGTCGTCATTAGGGCTCCGGGTCTAATGGGCACTGTCATTTTAATAAAGCCCAATTTAACTGTTAGGTTTTAGGGCTCATTAAATCTTTATCCCGGTAAAATGCAGCCCATTAGGATTGAGTTCCACTAGGAGTATGGCCTATTTGGTTAGTTAATGGGGCCTATTTGGACTGGGGCCGATTTAATTCACCGCAGACCATTTTTATACAGGTCACTCGGACATATTTAAAGTACACACCACCAGTGCAGTAATTCCCAGGTACTGATAATGAGTGTTGACGCCTTAACCTAGATACGAATAACAGTTCAACATCACCAACTTCACCTGGATCACACCTGAGGATTCTTACCTTTATCCAATTCTAATTCTAACCAAAGGCGACGTCATTAAGAAACACTACTGACTGACACTCACTAAGGTATGTGTAAATTAGTGTTTCAATCTACAATAACTCAGGTACATTGTGTTCATGAAGGTTTAAGGTGGTCTCGTAACTCAGGTAGCAACAGGTAGCAGTGTGGCCGACGGTAATTTAAAGAAGGTAAATGCATAGGAATAATCTGAATTAATGGAAGACTCGTGCATTCAATTCTGATTTAATTGGAATAAAATTTAATCCTAGTATCGTATTGGTGATTATTACCTGTTGAAATTATCTCACGTCGTTCCTATACGCTCTTAATGGAAAAAAATTATTCAAGAAATCCCGTCCTGTTTGCAATTAAAGGCAAGGAAATTATTCAGTGAAATATATTTATAAAGTAAGATTATTAAGTCTATAATTATTAATATTATTTTGTCATTAGTAAGGGGGGGGGGGGGGTCTTAGTGTGAGTCTTATGGTGTCTTTAAATGCTATGGAGGTGTTAGTGGTTATGGCAGCTCACCAGACTTACACACTCAGTCAGTCACTCACTCACTCACTCACTCTGTCTGTCTGTCTCTCAGTAATCAAGAAATATTTATTCTAATTGACAAGGTAGTAGTTGTAGTATGTGATTTAAGCGCCTCCTTCTTACCTGTCAGGGTCATTAAGCTCACCTGTCTCAAGTCTTATTTTGCTGGAACAGACAACAAACAGGTTAAAAGAAACTAAGCCTGACAGTGAATAAGTTAACTATAGTGATGAGAAAACCGTGTGTCTAAATATATCGTTCAGTCTCTCTTTCTACAACTCAATACACCCCAAGCAATTTTAATTAATATATTCTAAATCATTAATTTCTGTATAATTTCTATATTCCTAATCACATCATCGACCAGGTAAAATGATGTTTAAATTGAGGAAGTGAGAGAGAGGTATTGTTCACCTGTCTTTAGTGTGCCGTGTGATGGTAATTATATCAGAGGCAGGTAGTAGTACCCTCTTGTACCCTCTGGTTAGTTCAGGTTATGTTTACAAATATGGTGCTGGGGGTGTGGTGAGGAGTGTGGTGGTGAAGAGTGGTGTGGTGAGGAGTGTGGTGGTGAAGAGTGTGGTGAGAAGTGTGGTGTGTGGTGTGGTGAGGAGTGTGGTGGTGGAAGTGTGGTGAGTGGTGGTGATGAAAGTGTGGTGATGGAGTGTGGTGAGTGGTGTTGGAGTGGTGAGTGGTGGTGGAGTGTGGTGAGTGATGATGGAGTGTGGTGAGTGGTGGTGGTGAGTGTTGGTGGAGTGTGGTGAGTGGTGGTGGAATGTGGTGAGTGGTGGTGGTGAGTGGTGGTGGAGTGTGGTGAGTGTTGGTGGAATGTGGTGAGTGGTGGTGGAGCGTGGTGAGTGGTGGTGGAGTGTGGTGAGTGGTGGTGGTGAGTGGTGGTGGAGTGTGGTGAGTGTTGGTGGAATGTGGTGAGTGTTGGTGGAGTGTGGTGAGTGTTGGTGGAGTGTGGTGAGTGGTGGTGGTGAGTGGTGGTGGAGTGTGGTGAGTGTTGGTGGAATGTGGTGAGTGGTGGTGGAGTGTGGTGAGTGTTGGTGGAGTGTGGTGAGTGTTGGTGGAGTGTGGTGAGTGGTGGTTCTCACTCTTGAGCAGAAGAAATAAAGGGATGATGTATATATAATAATGATAATACTGAAGTGCTCCTGTATAAAATGTGTAAATTTGTTGAACTTTTTTAATAAGACTCGAAACTTAATGAATTTTCTTTATAAAACTAAATACTTCACCGTTTTCTATGTATTAAGCTCGATATTTCACCGTTTTCTATATAACAAGCTATATATTTCACCATTTTTAATGTATTAAGCTAAATATTTTACCATTTTAATGTATTAAGCTAAATATTTCACCATTTTTATGTATTAAGACTAGATCTTTCCCCGTTTTCTATACAAAAGACTAATTATATTACCGTTTTCTATATAAGATTCCAAAATTGGTTCTCCTCAAGGCACCATCAATTACAAGTAAGAGTTCGACCTCGTACTTAGGAATCCTTTGCTAGCTGCCACAACATCATCAACAACCTTGTCACAACAGACCATAAGTAGAGGTATAGCTGGTCCATCAGGTAGCAGACGTCGGGGTAAAAATTGAAGCCTTGTTTTGATCAGGTTATAATGTCTGGCTCCGCAGTCTTAATGGTTCGTACAGTGGGTCTTTGTTGTAAATGATGAGAACCATTATGAGTCTTAATGGTTCGTGGTTTGAGTCTTTTATCGTAAATGATGAGAACCAGTATGAGTCTTAATGGTTCGTGGTTTGAGTCTTTTATCGTAAATGATGAGAACCAATATGAGTCTTAAACAATATGTAGTAAGTTCATGTTTGTAGTTATGGTTGAGTCTTCGTGTAATATTGATGTTGTTTATGGATATTATTTCTTGTTTTTTTTAAAGTTTAAGTTACGAGGAATTATTGATGGTACGACTCTGTGGATGTGGGGTATAGGGTGGCGTTGCGTGCGTGTGGCGTTGTTCAGTTGTGTTGGGTGTCCCCGCCAGGCACTAGTAGGAGGTATTGCCGCTGAGGGCATCAATTACCTCGCCGCTCGTATTATTAAAAGAAGTTGTGTGACTACTCTGTTACATACACCCAGTCGCCACCAGCCGCCGCCAGCCACTAGCTACCAGTCGCCACTCCCACCAGCCGCCAGCCACTAGCTACCAGTCGCTACCACCACCAGCCACTAGCTACCAGTCGCTACCACCACCAGCCACCATCCGCCAGCTGCCAATCCGTCACCTCCACCAACCATCAGCTACTAGCCCCCAGACACTAGCTACCAGCCACCAACCACTAGCTACCACTCCGCCGCCACCAACCAACCACCAGCCGCCAGTCACGTGATGAATGGTCTCAGGATCGCCATGAACAAAATATATACAGTATATATAAAAGACTGTAGATAATAATAATGAAATGTTCAATTAAGATATTAATAGTTTTGTCGCCGTAGATCATATTTGTTGTTGTAGCAGTAGAGAGGAGGGACTATTTGTTGATATTATAGTGTACAGTATAGTAGAAGACATTGTTGTAGTAGTTTTTATTAGTAGTAGTAGTAGTAGTAGTAGTATTGTTATTGTTATTGTTTTTATTATTATTAGTTATTATTATTGTTATTATTATTATTATTATTATTATTATTATTATTATTGTTGTAAGTAATAGTACTGCAATAGTAGTAACATACTAGTTGTAAATGTATTAATAGTAGTAGTAGTTAGAGTAGTCGTAGTTGTAATAGTAAATGTGACACTAGTAGTAATAGTTGTACAAATCTGTTAACGCAGTAAGGAGGTGTGTGTGTGTGTGTGTGTGTGTGTGTGTGTTGACTCCTACTACCTTACATCATGGTCTGAGAAATTCTGAAATGGTAGAATTGATAGCATAAGAATTAATGAAAATATAAGATAATTAGTAAAAAAATATATAAAGTGAACATCAAAAGTATGTAATAATTAGTAAAAATACCCAATAATTATTAAACGATGTATGTAATTAGCAGTTAGAAATATATTTAATGAATCAAAATACTTAGAAAAAATAGTAAAAAATAAATAGTCCACGAAAAAATAATTATAATCAGTCTCTACCGATGGGAATAATTAAATAATTGGTTTGATTCATTAGAGAATAATAGGAACGCATTTAATTATTAGTAATCCTCTCCGACTGACAAAGATAATTAAATATAGTTTGTTTCACTCATTAAGGAGAATAATATTGATATGTATAATTAAAACAAATGACTGACGGAGGAAAATACCAAATTAAATAAACAGGCAGACAGATGGACAGACACACACATAAAGTATCTTAGTGACATTATGGATACCGGGAGTAATAAGTTTACCATTTAGAGCCAGACTTTCCCTTTATAAACTACATAATTCCCTAAGTTGTTGTGAATACCTACAGTACATGATGACTGTAGCGACGCTCACAGCACGGCCTCTACACGCTTCACTACACCATCATCTGCTACCTTTGTAAGTTGTTAATTTACATCAACACTAATTAGCGCAATTTGATCACCTAGGACTTTGAGTCTTTGTTTGATGTCACTTAGGATAAAACAGAGGAAAAACAGACACAAAATAGATCACATGAATATTAGGCACCCCAGCTTATTTCACCGCCATGATTACAATTCCCAACGCTAATCTAATCTAATCTAATCTATAATCTAATCTAATCTAATCTAATGTCACCCCACCTCACCCCTACCTTACCTCGTGAAATGAAATAAACTGGGGGTTAAACATCACAGACAGCTACAATAAGGAAAGCTTGTACGAGTCAAGGAGACAAATTCTGGGGTTATAAATATTCTGGTCTTTGCCATTACGCGAAGATCCCTAGGTACTCGAAGAAGATCCCAAGATAGGAGAAGATTAGGACCTCCAAAACACTGTCAGTAGGACAGGTTACCGCTCTAGCCGTCACGGTAATCAGTCGACGCTACTTAAGGCGAGGACATTGTCTCAGTGAAAGTTACTAAGTGTGGCGATCGACGTGGTGACAAGCTCTTTATTTACTGATAACGTGACGGTGTGTTCAGGAGGGTAAGAACAACTAATGATTAACTTACAACAATCTGAAGGTTTGTCGAAATATTGCTTTTGTTGGAGGATCTACTGAGAATGATTTAGATTGTCGTCTTATTTGTTTATGTAGATTGGTATACATAAACTGTCTATATTATACTTATTGATGTATACATAAACTGTCTATATTATACTTTTAACTGTTGATAGATAAGTTATGTATGTTATTATGTAATTGGTTAATTCTTGTATGTAATTTGTATGTTTATTATTTATAACTAGTAATAGATTTGTCTTATTGAATATTTACAAATTCCATTAAATGACTTTGACGCGCAATACCGCACGCACACCGGTAAATTTGATGAAAATATGGGTAATTCGTTAAAAAAATTCTATTCATGTTTATATTGACTACATCAACAACACTTTTGAATATAGAAATTTATACTGCTTGAATAAAATATAACAGTTTGTATAATTTGAAATGGATCATTGGAAGATAACCCACAACTTAATTCAATTCACGTTAAGATTAAACACCCCAACGCTAACCTAACCTAGCCTGACCTGACCTGACCTGACCTGACCGAACCTAACCTAACCTAACCTCCCTCCCCCAGGTAACATTTGGGTGTGTAATCATTAGGTGAAATAAGCTGGGTCTTGTATTCACGTGATACAAAAAAAAATGTTAAATGGGAAAAAAATAACTCGTGGTGACTGGTAGTGTGTGGGGGCGACGGGGATAGACCCAACGCCCAAGGTTCGTCAGTCTGGCGCTCGTCAATACTCCACGGCGCCTGCAGCTCTCCTAAGTGCGGCGCCTCACCATGCGTGACCTGTGCGGTAAATTGAAGTAATCGCATGAACTTCGGAATGCGCTGAGAAATCATGCGTCGGCCCCCGCATACTCCCGCATGGCCAACATGGATTTATGCATGATATTGAGGGTTCGCTTGATGAATAAATTGAGCATAGTAAGATGGAGCAGTTTGATGACCCCGGCCGGTGTATAATTAGGGGAACTCCGCGCCAGTCTGCCCTTAACCTCTGCTTCAGGAGGTCAGGACCTGCCTGTCACTTGACATAGGCGGCCATGCCAGCCAGTGTCAGGAGGTGAGGGAGTGTGTGTCAGCACTGGCCACCCACGGTGCCTCCTCCACACCACCACTTTTCACCTCTTAATGAACAACGCCACCACGAGCAGACACCACCGCCTGACGTTCCTATTCATCCATCTCACAGTGTAATGTTATGACTGTTACGTCAGACGAACGATCGCCCGCTTACATTGGCGCTACTATATTGTAGAAGCGAATGGTAGTGTGAAGAACAACAAGAGGGAGCAATACTGGACCACCCCGCCAGGGATAAAGTTACAGCGGGTGTTTCCCTCCCCAGACGGTTCAAGCCAAGAATTTAACACGTGTGTTCATATTTATAGCGCTTAATATCCGAACCATAAAGAGAGTGGCACTGTAGGCACATAGCGGGGCAGATGTTGGCCTGGCGTACACCTTGGATAGATGTGTCGTCATGGGGTGACGGTGGCAGTCAGGCGGTAATAATGGGTCGTGTAACGTGGGGCTAGTGGTGCGGTGGACGCCAGGCGGTGTTGATTGCTCATAGTGGCGTTGTTTTTATGGTGAGAGCTTTTCTGCACACAGTAAGGTGGAGGCCAGGCTACGTTAATTGCTCATGTTGACCTTGTTTGTATGGCAAATGGCCTCAGTGACGACTAATTATGGTGGTGAGTCGTGATCCACAAACGGTCGCACGGTGAACATAATTCCCCTTAAATGCACCTGTAACAATGCATCTAATTCGTGTAACTTAATATATAACACACACACAAACCTCCACTGAGACTCAACCGTAATTACGTCTACATTATAGGTAGAGAATTAACACAGATAATACAGCTATTAAATAAACGTATCTAGTTTAGGTCGAGTCTTAGTGTATTTTTGGATGTTATTCGTAAGTCAACCTGTTAGTTACGGCCTTACAGTATGTTGTCACTTACCAGGATAATTATTTATCTTAAGAGAATAGAATGTATAGGTGTTCCTAACTTACGACCACAGAATTAGTCGTAATAAATTCACAAGTTTTCTAAAATGGAAGTTATTTACAACTTATTTATAAGCATTTTCCGGCTATTTATAATTGGTTTTACATGAACAGTATTGCAAACTTATTTTAGTGTATTTGCAATTGAATTGGGAAATATTAAAGTATTTACATAAATATTTACAGATTTATATAAATACTCGAATATAGGTATTTAGAGCCATATTTACAAGTATTTACAGGTATTCGTACTCATTAACAGATATATTTACAAAAGTGTTTGACAAGTATTTATGTGTAAACATTTACAAGGACAACTTACATCATGAGCGTTGACGGGTTCTTGTCACTGAAGGACGAGTGACGTCACGAATCTTGCTAGTGACATCACGCACCTTACCATGACGTCACGTTCGCTGGGTTATTCCCGATGGTCAAAAATTATTCACGGTATCTGCCGATAATTGTTTTGCGTCATAGGGACCGTGAGAGAGAGAGAGAGAGAGAGAGAGTACAGTCGATTATTATTATTAGAACTCTCAGCCTTTTATCATATGCCGCCATGATAATTCTCCGAGACCAATTCACAGCCACGGGGAGAGAAAGGGAGAAGGAAGGGAGTGGAATAGAGGGAGGAAGGGGGGAGGGCATTGAGCATATCCGTTCTCTTCCTCCAGTATAAGATTGACACCCCCCCCCCCCCTTGACAGAACCTGAAGACTACCCCCAACAACAGGACCCGGGTCGTGTAAGGTAGACACCGTGGAGCTGTCAGCTAAATGATAATTGGTTTTCTGGGAGGTTGAGGGAGGTATGGAGAGGGGAAGGAAGGGAAAGAAAGAGGGTGAAGGGCGGTAAAGGAGGGAGGGAGAGAGAGAAAGTTGAAGGAGGAGAGGAAGAAAGGTGGGAAGGACAGAGGGTGGGAAGGAGAGAGGGTGAAGAAGAGAAGGGGAAAGAGAGGTAGGGGGAAGGGGAGGGAAGGAGAGAAGGGGAAGGAAGGAGAGAGGGAGGGGTAAATGACGTTGGAGACGGTCAGTAGAACCGGTTGGCTCGAAGGAGAGAGAGAGAGAGAGAGAGAGCAACTTGAGGTCACTAATATATCTCAGTTGATATAAATATCTCGAGAGATAAATGTTGTTGTATTCACGCAAAACAAATTCAGAAAAAAAAACACTAATAATTTATAAAACAAACACCTGAGGTAATTAAGGTTGGATGGAGGGATGTTTGGGGTGACGTGATGTTTGGATGAAGTGATGTTTGGATGAAATGATGTTTGGATGAAATGATGTTTGGATGAAGTGATGTTTGGATGAAATGATGTTTGGATGAAGTGATGTTTGGATGAAATGATGTTTGGATGAAGTGATGTTTGGATGAAGTGATGTTTGGATGAAGTGCTGTTTGGATGAAATGATGTTTGGATGAAATGATGTTTGGATGAAATGATGTTTGGATGAAATGATGTTTGGATGAAATGATGTTTGGATGAAGTGATGTTTGGATGAAGTGATGTTTGGATGAAATGTGCAGAAAATGCTGGTTTTATTAATGTTATCTATGTTTGCCAGCATTTCTACGTGTTCTTCCCCAGAATTTTACACCTTGAAAGAATTCCCCTTGAAAATCACTTGAAAATCCAACATATAAATAATTTTTGTTGTAGTTGTCATTCTGTCAATTGTATGTTTGACTGTATTGAAATGTGATTGGGAATTTTAAGGCAATACAGTTGGAGGTTCAATGCAGCGGGAGGTTCAATACAATGGGAGGTTCAATACAGTGGGAGGTTCAATACAATGGGAGGTTCAATACAGTGGGAGGTTCAATACAATGGGAGGTTCAATGCAGCGGGAGGTTCAATACAGCGGGAGGTTCAATACAATGGGAGGTTCAATACAATGGGAGGTTCAATGCAGCGGGAGGTTCAATACAGCGGGAGGTTCAATACAGCGGGAGGTTCAATACAGCGGGAGGTTCAATACAGCGGGAGGTTCAATACAGCGGGAGGTTCAATACAGCGGGAGGTTCAATACAGCAGGAGGTTCAATCCAACGGGAGGTTCAATACAGCGGGAGGTTCAATACAGCGGGAGGTTCAATACAATGGGAGGTTCAGTACAGCGGGAGGTTCAATACAATGGGAGGTTCAGTACAGCGGGAGGTTCAATACAGCGGGAGGTTCAATACAGCGGGAGGTTCAATACAGCGGGAGGTTCAATACAGCGGGAGGTTCAATACAGCGGGAGGTTCAATGCAGCGGGAGGTTCAATACAGCGGGAGGTTCAATACAATGGGAGGTTCAATACAATGGGAGGTTCAATACAATGGGAGGTTCAATACAATGGGAGGTTCAATACAGCGGGAGGTTCAATACAATGGGAGGTTCAATACAATGGGAGGTTCAATGCAGCGGGAGGTTCAATGCAGCGGGAGGTTCAATACAGCGGGAGGTTCAATACAGCGGGAGGCTCAGTACAGCGGGAGGTTCAATATAGCGGGAGGAGAAACAAAATCACGGGGGGATACGACAAGTGGATGACTTAAGTTTGGTAGTTTGGGAAACATAGAGTTTTATTGTTAATTTGAAGAGGAAATTTTGGAGAGTACTTGAAGATTCGCTCTCCTCTTCCTCTAGCTTCTTTCACCTGATGATTAAACACCCTAGTGCTACCTGGACGGGTTAGATTAGATTGATTTAGATTAAGTTTGTTGAGGTTGGGTTAGGTTTGGTTGCTCATCTTTTGGTGAAATAAGCAGGGAGCGAATCATTGTGATTATCTGGCTTCAGTGGACTACATGTAATGTGGTAAGTTTTGAGGTTGAGGGAGGTGGCTGTGGCAGGGAGGGAATGGTGGAAAAACAAGGATTTAGTGGTAGGGAAGAATTGGTGGCAGGAAGGAGAGGAATTTGTGGCAGGGTGTGGCGAGGCAGTAGGGGTGACAAGGGTGTGACGGCATGTAACTTCAAGACATTTACCTCTGCTGAGAGAGAGAGAGAGTTATACCTCACGTCTCATTACACAGTAAACAATAAAGAAACATTCCCACGTGCTGTTTCAGTGGAGTTACTCACTAAATGAAAGTTGTCGCTGTACGGGAGTTCACGACCAAGTTCTGGCCGAAGTTTAATGTATTATCGTCGTTGTTTTGTTCACTGTTTTAATTGTTAGTGTCGCGGGGGTGAGAAAATGATATTTCTCAAAGGTGATATACGTGAGGTGTTTTAGTGTGTGTTTGTGAGGCACCTGTTGATATTTATCTCTGCTGCGTTTTGAACACTGCAGCGATAACCGAGGTTCTGGCCCTGTCACTGTCGGGTGCTGTCCCAAGATTGTGGCCCTGTTCAGTGTCACTGTCGGGTGCTGCCCCAAGGTTGTGGCCCTGGCACTGTCAGGTGCTGACCCGAGGTCGTGGCCCCGACACTGTCTGGTGCTGCCTCCTACACACGCAACAAGCACCTGATATACCACAGTCATGGCATACCGATTGGCTTGTTCATGCGGGTGAATATTTATCAGTGCTTGCAGGCACTAGGTGTAAGTTCTCGATGTAGTGATGCGTGGTCATGCGTTGAATTGCTAAATATAACATTTATCGACGGAGGCTCGCGCCGGGTCGTTCTCCGGTCCTTCTGTGTTTTGGTTGGTCACGGCGATTCTCTACGCCATTTGTTCCCTGTGGTGGGGACCAACACTGAGGCCCGGGATTATCCGGCGCCCTTCTCTGGCGATAGGATTTGCCACACCTGTTCCACCGATAAATGTGGGAAAGGTGGGTGTGTTTGACAGGTGAAAAAGGTGGAGTGATAAGCTAAAGGGAGACGTGACGGACGGAGAGATAATGTTCTTGTTTAGAATAATATTTTGGTCGATGTTTGTTGTGGTCACCTCCCTCCTTCACATCTCCCATTAATTTCACATTATTTTTCTTGTGTTTTTTATTTTTTTCCTTTTCATAGAGTCGTTTAAGGTTGCCACTACTATAAATACCTATTTTTTGTGATAATGATGTTTGGATATTCCTGTAGAGTGTTGTGTTGTGTTATGGAGCCGAGGTTTGTTGTGTAGGCCCTGACGGTGTAGTGAGGGTGCACCAGTGTAGCGTGATGGTTGATGTAGTTGTTTCTGGATTAAATTATAGACGTTTATGTTCCGTATATACCAAGACAGAATACCAATGTGTGGTGGAGATATACCTTGATGTATCTACACACAGGAGATACAATAACAATTTCAGAGTTATTAATGAATACACCTGCAGAGAACAATACTCAGAGTAGTTATTTTTGACACACGCATAGAGAACGATATTTAGAGAAGTCATATAATATTATAACATACACACACACACATATATAAGGGATAAAGGACGGCAAGTGAAGGTATAGAATTGAGTATTTTTAGATCCACATGAGTCTATAGCGTGATATTCTGAGGGCAGACTTTAGATTCCATATACGGCGTGGCCTATATCGGTGGCTGGCTGGCGCACTTGGTATAGTAGAAGTTCCTCAGTCGTGTTCTGCTTGGGTAAATCCCCCTCGTACGCAGCTTTTGTGTGGATGACAGGTTTGTGGGTCTTATATTAAGTTGGTACTAATTGGTTAGGTTGGGGGCGGAGGTGGGCTCATGCTTGCTGACGTGCCGCGCCCCTCAGGAACACAACTCCCCGTGTTAATGTTTATCGATATTAAGTTCATTCGGTGGACCATCTAAGGTGGGGGGGGGGGGGGGAAGTCATAGGTTATCAAGGTTGTGTTTATAAATACTTAATAATTTCACGAATGAGGAGAATTTACGGGAATTATACGCATTAAATTGAGGAGATAATATTGAACTGTATATTCAAAATCGAAAGACAGAAATTTAGCTTAGGGTACAAATCTGATCCTGTGAGAAATATATTTAACGTAGAAGGTAAGACAGGTGAAAGGTGAATTTACTATGTAGTTCACTAGAGTCTGGGTGAAACTCCCTCGTATACGTACACATCTGATTATTGAACCTGTAAGGAAGGTTGTACGTAGGTGATGTGTAATAATTCAGATTAATTTACATGGTAAGAAAAAACCCACATTTGAAGGAGGAAATCTGCTACACTCACCTTAAGCGTTGTGTCTTGTATAAAGTTAAGGCTGGGTGTAGTCTAGTAAGTGTACCTGACGGGTGTAGTGTATAGATGTTGATGTTATATTACTGCGCTTCAACCACTACGGAGACGCCACTTTTAATATTTTGTTCGGGTAACGTCAGATGATTTTATTCAGCTCAGAGAGGATCCCGTACACAAGGGGTTAACAGACTATCTCCACTAAATATATACCTGTACTCTGACTTAGACCATACGGATCACTTGAACATTAGACACCCCCAGTATATTTTACCTGTTGATGAAACACCTTAATGACACCTGAATGGGGGGTTAGGTTATGTTATGTTAGTGTATTATTGGTCCATGATAATCACTGGACTTTCTTTCCATTGAGCTAGTCTTTTTTCTTCCGTCATTTGTTAATATTTTCACCTCATAAACCCCAATTGATATGAACAAGCGATTAAGAACACTGGATCATTAACTGTTGGTATTGCATCACTTTTCAGCACTTATCATTCTTACATAATAATTCCCGTTTGGTTCTGAAGTTATCTCTGTATTTGACTTAGTGAATTTTGAAACATAAATTCTTACAATCCATGAAAGTGTTTTATATAGTTTCATCAATAATATTTTGGAATTAGTATTTGAATCTGTAGTTAGACTGATTATTAAAGATTCTTACGGTAATATGTTGTTTTCTTCCTAATTAGTGATGAAATGGCGTATCTCTGTTATAGTTTATTTTCTTTTCATTGTCTTGTGTCCCAGCTTAAGTGTACGTTGAGTAAAGGGAGGGAAGTGTCACGTAGGGAATTTTTGAGAATACTGACTACCGACCTCTCGTTAGCGTGGGGTTGTCTTGTTTAGTACCAGGTGAGAGTGTCCAGGCTGGCTGTTGTAAGTTTCCCTCCTCCCCTGGTCCATATTGATCTGCCTCCCGTGTACTGTAGTGTCCCAAACCGTGTGGGTGGTGTTGTGGGACCCGTGTACTGTAGTGTTTAGCTTAGACCAATCAGAAGGTCAGTTACATGCGCCTTAGCCCTCTATGTCATAATACTATACTCGTAGTTCAATTATTTTTTTTTACATATGAATATTTTATCAATGTTGTAGTTAAAGAATTATGTAACATTTCCTCACTTTATTATAACGATACGAATTAATATCAGGTAATTATGAACGAATATTTGAAGAACGTCATGTGCTGGCGTCATCAAAGGTTTCTAACTGTGTCACCAGAGGGTAGAACCTTGACATGGTTTCTCTTATGTCTTCGCTTGATGTGTTCATCTTTATGTATATATGATCTGTGGTATAAAGATTTTTGACTGACTCAGACCAGCACAAGGTCGCAGCCGCAGTTCACTCTAGGATTATTCTTAAGTACGTTAAACACTTGAGTACGGTGATTTAACCCCACGAGTACAGTAATTAAGATGTCTTATATCCTTGAGTACGATACCGTATTCTTTTAATTGCAATGAGTTCAACTATTTGAGTATGATATCATCCTTGCGAATACGATGACCTAATCCCTCGAGTACGATGATATTGTACTCCAGGGGATCAACTCATTGTACTCAGGGGTTAAGTCATCGTACTCGTGGGGAATTAATATTATCCTCTAACCAGTAAAAGTCATATAGTTAAGGTAGAGTCTTAGTGTTATTTTGACCCCATCTGGGTGTTGATGTGATGCATTAATTATCTTAAGTCAAACAGTTAGCTATGTTCTTACGTCTTTAGTTACGAGAAAATATCAGCTTACGAGCACTTGAGAATCCGTTCTGGTCTATTTTTACTCAGGCGGGTCAGAGCGGGTAATGTTCCGACACCCGCTGACGGTAATGAGTGACCCGCACTGTACTGAGCTCCAGGATTACCACGATTCATTTTTGTTTTTGTTTGGTAAAATTTCCCTTTCCTTCCACCCTCCCTCCCTCCCTCCTCTTCCCCCTCCCTCCTCTTCCCTCTCCCTCATCTTCCCCCTCCCTCCTCTTCCCCCTCCCTCCCCTTCCCCCTCCTCTCTTCTCCCTGCTCCGCCTAGTTACGGTACAGTCACAGGTATCTCTGGGGGCCATATTGTGTGTTAAGTAGGTCAAATCAACCAATGAGATGTGTTCGCGAATATTCAGTTAAGAAGAAAATTTTGTTGTTTTCTTAAAGTTTCAAGTTATTAGGGAGAAAGTTAGTCCGTTAGGGGAAAGCAAAGATTAGCATACTAAACCTGAAGCCTGGACGTCCTAAACGGGAGCTGTACCGGTCTATATATGTATAGAAATATGCAGACGTTGGAAAAAAAAAAAAGAACTTACCATATAACTCAGCTGTGGCGGCGGGTAATGGCGCCCCATAATAATAATAATGATTATTTGAGTCGATGGTTAAGAGGCGCTCAGCTAGACGGTGGTTGATAATTTGATCGTCTGGTGTAGCCTTATGTCTCTCTCTCTCTCTCTCTCTCTCTCTCTCTCTCTCTCTCTCTCTCTCTCTCTCTCTCTCCTCCGGTAAGTTCAAAAATTAAATAGCTCTTCATCTACATCTGGGTGGGTGAGCTTGTCTTCCACGTCACCCACAATTGGATGAAACGTCAATCGTGGCCCCCGTACCGCTGGGTCCTCCTCCTCCTCCTGCCCCCATCTCCGTTTTCTTTACTGCCCATAATAACCCCCTACTTACCTGCCTTTAAACAAACACACTCAAGCATTATGAATAGTTTGCTCGTCGTACACATTATATACGCTCATTACCCATCATATAATGTTTAGTGTTTAGTAGATGTTGGGAAGTATGGGACGATATTAGGGTATTTTGTGTGTCGGTGGTAGTCGATTATATTGTCACTTACTCGCCTCGCCGTATAGACATATTAGGTACCTCTATTACGGCTCAGTAGAGAAAGTATGTCAAACTTTCTGGATAAAAAATATAGTACTATATTTAACCCAAAATGGTAAGTTTATATAAAAAAATATATATTAAAAAAAATAGAATTACTTTAGGAAGTTATAACAAGGTATATGTATCACTATATTAAGGTATATATGTAGCAGATTAATTAAAATAGAAAATTATCATAGATACTATAAAATACACGGTATATAAATTACTGATATAATTAAAAAGAATATTACTGCTATAACTGATGTTTTTGTTATAAAATTAAATAGGTTATGTAATATAAAGATCGTGTAATAAGAATTAATTAGAGTAAATGTGTTGGTTTACCGTAATAGTTACAGGTAAGTGCTGAAATGGTTAATTAAAACGAAATTGGCAAAAGGTGTAGTGTGTTTATTTATCAGTAAGTCCATCGTACTATTTCTCCCCTCCTTCCCCCTCGCTGACACCTACCTTCCTCCCCACACTACCACCCCTCTCCCACACCTCATCGCCCCACACTACCACCCCTCTCCTACGCCTCATCTCCCCACACTACCACCCCTCCTCTCCCCACACTACCACCCCTCTCCTACGCCTCCTCTCCCCACACTACCACCCTTCTCCCCACACTACCAACCCTCTCCTACACCTCATCTCCCCACACTACCAACCCTCCCCTACACTTCATCTCCCCACACTACCACCCCTCTTCCACACCACCACCCCTCTTCCACACCTCCCAAGACCATGCACTCACTTCCACATTTCCTAAGACCACTCACTCCACTCCACACATCCCACTCCACACTACACAGTCCATGGCACACTTTCCCCTCTAGGGTCTTTCATGTTTACATAAGTGACGTCACAAACTGCATTTACATAACAATGACGTCACAATTCGTGTTTACATATCTATGCAGTCGACAGAACCTCTGGACCGGCATGTCAGTTATGCACCTTAACTTGACTTTCAGTAGAGTTTATTCTGTCTGGTTAATTTATTTTCCTCCCAGATAATACGAAAAAGCGTTAGAGATACTGTAACACACACACACTCTCTCTCTCTCTCTCTCTCTCTCTCTCTCTCTCTCTCTCTCCACAACAGGTCGCTGGCCTTATGCCGTCGTAAGATCCTTGCCTCAACACAATACATGAAAAAATGCCAAACATGAGATGACGTTATCACAGAAGACTCCATGTAATATACTCCATGAACCACCTTCAGGCAACCTCTCCACTTACCTCTTCACAGCAACATACATACATACATACATACACACAGAGAAGGTCACATTTATAAATCTGTTGTGTACACGGAACAAGGTGTGGGACCACGTCATTTCCTGCAGCTGGTCTATGTGATTAGCGATGATTCAAGGTGTGTGACTCACTGTACCTTCCCCGTCACCTGATCTGCGACAGGTGATCTGAGAATGGGTTCTGTCTCCGTCTAGTACTTGTTCTTATACTATACAGAGTAGACGTTATTACTTGGGTCTGTCACTGCCTGTGTGTCTCAGTTATTCTAGAATCTAGATGGAACACTTTAGATCACGTGAAGATTAGGGCCCCCAGATTATTTTACATGATGATTGAACGCATTAACTATAACCTAACCTAACCTGACTTAACTTGACTTGACCTAACCTAACCTAACCTAACCTTACCTTACCTTACCTTACCTTACCTTATACCTTACCTTACCTTACCTTACACACAGTTACTATATTATATACAAGATGAATTATATAGCTTATAGAGTTTATAGTATTACGTCGTACGTCTGTCACTTTTGTCTGTCTACAGCCCATTGTAGACTACACAGATAGACCAAGGTACAGTTTCTTCCCGTCACTTTGTCAGTTTACTATCCGTGCCAAACTAGACGGACAACCAGATCTCTCTATACTACTGATGCTGGGTAGCTCCTCCGTCACTACCCACACATACACACACACACACACACACCCACCCCCACACACCCACCCACACACACACACACACATCACACACACACACACACATACACACACACCCACCCACACACACACACACACACACACACACCAGGCCGCCCCCGAGTCTTCCACGTATTGTCAACCTTTCTTGGCTCGGTGGCTGAGTGAAGCCCTTTTGACATTTTGCCTGTGTTCTGTGACGCTTGGTTGTGTTCATTGGATGTTCTGTGACGTTTGGTTGTGTTCATTGGATGTTCTGTGACGTTTGGTTGTGTTCATTGGATGTTCTGTGACGTTTGGTTGTGTTCATTGGATGTTCTGTGACGTTTGGTTGTGTTCATTGGATGTTCTGTGACGTTTGGTTGTGTTCATTGGATGTTTTGTGACGTTTGGTTGTGTTCATTGGATGTTTTGTGACGTTTGGTTGTGTTCATTGGGTGTTCTGTGACGTTTGGTTGTGTTCATTGGGTGTTCTGTGACGTTTGGTTGTGTTCATTGGGTGTTCTGTGACGTTTGGTTGTGTTCATTGGATGTTCTGTGACGTTTGGTTGTGTTCATTGGATGTTTTGTGACGTTTGGTTGTGTTCATTGGGTGTTCTGTGACGCTTGGTTGTGTTCATTGGATGTTCTGTGACGTTTGGTTGTGTTCATTGGGTGTTTTGTGACGTTTGGTTGTGTTCATTGGATGTTCAGTGACGTTTGGTTGTGTTCATTGGATGTTCTGTGACGTTTGGTTGTGTTCATTGGATGTTCTGTGACGTTTGGTTGTGTTCATTGGATGTTCTGTGACGTTTGGTTGTGTTCATTGGATGTTCTGTGACGTTTGGTTGTGTTCATTGGATGTTTTGTGACGTTTGGTTGTGTTCATTGGATGTTTTGTGACGCTTGGCTGTGTTCTCGAAGTTCCTGTGACGCCTGACTATTCTGTAACGTTTTGTGACGTTCTCTGGTGTCTAATTGCTTTGTAACGTCTTACTGTAATCTCGACAATCTGTGACGTCCAGTTAAGTATCTGTAATCCCCATCTGTATCTTGTAACATCCGGCTGTATCCTGCATTAACCAACTGTATCCTGTAGCATCCGGCTGTATCCTGCATTAACCAACTGTATCCTGTAACATCCGGCTGTATCCTGCATTAACCAACTGTATCCTGTAACATCCGGCTGTATCCTGCATTAACCAACTGTATCCTGTAACATCCGGCTGTATCCTGCATTAACCAACTGTATCCTGTAACATCCGGCTGAATCCTGCATTAACCAACTGTATCCTGTAACATCCGGCTGTATTCTGTAACATGACGTACTGGTGAAGGCGTTTACGGCCCATAAGCTCCCCTCCCCCCTCTCCCTCTCCCCTCTTAATAGCGTGTAAGGAAGATCAGTTTTTAGCGAGCGTCTTAAGGGTGTCGTAGCTAATACTGGTCGTAAACACGTACGTTACTAGAGGGGAAGAAATAGCTATACTGACATCCAATACCAGGTCAAGGGGTCGGTACTTTAGATGAAGCACTGAGTTGGGTACGGTTGTGTTGGAGGCCAGTTCTAGCATGGAGGCCAGTTCTAACATGGAGGCCAGTTCTAACATGGAGGCCAGTTCTAACATGGAAGACAGTTCTAGCATGGAGGCCAGTTCTAGCATGGGGGCCAGTTCTAACATGGAGGCCAGTTCTAACATGGAGGCCAGTTCTAACGTGGAGGCCAGTTCTAACATGGAGACTCAATCACCACCAGATTTCCAATGGACTCTGTTACCGTAAGGCGACAGTGGACCATTTTTACAGGTGTATTTAAGCTCTCGTATCTAGACCAAGAAATGGAACATAGAGTGAGTTACATTACAGGGGAGTTATATTATAGGGTGAGTTACAGGGGAGTTACATTATAGGGTGAGTTACAGGGGAGTTGCATTA
Organism: Homarus gammarus; assembly: GCA_958450375.1. NCBI lineage: Eukaryota > Metazoa > Arthropoda > Malacostraca > Decapoda > Nephropidae > Homarus > Homarus gammarus. Next base: position 280,707 of record CAUDMG010003701.1, on the reverse strand, counting down.
TAGGGTGAGTTACAGGGGAGCTACATTATAGGGTGAGTTACAGGGGAGTTACATTACAGGGTGAGTTACAGCACAGTGTAAGAGAGGAGTGAGTACTGAGGTCACCTTCTAAATATAAGTTAAATCAGGTCAAAGGTTACTGACATATGACTCATTATGAATCATCAAACGTGAGGGGGAAGGCGCCCGTGTGAGTGTGTGTGTGTGTGTGTGTGTGTGTGTGTGTGTGTGTGTGTGTGTGTGTGTGTGTACTCGTTGAAATAATACCAATAGCATCAACGAAGGTATACAATTAAATATGCAATTCATTCCACTATTGACATCGAAAACACAAGTAATTATGCACAATTACCTATAATAAAAATAATTTAGTCTTAGCATTACCCGCCAATTTCAATTAGATTATTCAGTTCACTCGCCCGCTGACATTCAAGTCAGAGCAATTATACTACACTGTTGGCGCGGAGTTTAGCTGAGTGACCGTAATGTGTATTGTTAACTGGAGACAAACACCTACGCATCTCCACTAGGTTGTAATTACCAGACTTTATAAGCGGTCAGATTGGTATCGCTCGGTCCACATAGATGGTATCAGGCCAGGCTGCTGGTTTAGCGACCTCCTGGTAACGATTTGTGTCTGCAGGGAGGGAGGTGAGGCCTTTAGGAGGTTATATATGAGGGTGAGGGAGTGAAAGGGCGCGAGCCACCACCAACCGAGAGACCCACACACCCACAAAGGGTCGTAAGATGGATAGTCCTCGTAAGTGAAGATGTGGGTATGTGAATAAATGGGTTGACTTAAGATAAAATGTAAAGATAAGGTTGAAAATAACTTCAGAGTAACAATGAAGTAATCTTAACAACATACAGTCACTAAACACTAGACAAATTTAAAGATTTACTATGTTAATTATCTCCGAACTGATGCTGAATAAAGGTGTATAGTTAAGGTAGAGTCTTGGTGTAATTTTTATACTTTGTTTTTATTTACATTACTTTTTATACTTTTAGGTCAAGTTAATTATTTGGAAAGTTTTGTGAATCTGGACCCGAGAACCAAATGGCCATCTCGGGGACTGGATTCTCAAAAGGTTCCTAAGTTGTTGTAACTGAGGATATGGAAACGTTATATGTCTCATTCACCCGAGTCAGGGAATAAACATGGCGTTGAAATGATAGCCAATATTTATGTGATGTACTCGTCATGAATACAAGAAATAATCACTCTCGTTACATGAAATACTCACTATGATTACAGGAAAGACTCACCTGGGATACAAGAAATACAGTCATTGTTTACTTGACTAGCACCGGGTCGTGTAAGGCAGAGAGACGCCGCTCACCAACCTGATCATTTTCCACTCTTAAGAATCACACGCCTCAAGAAAAACATCACACAATATTTTACACCTCAATCGTACTAGAACACAGGGTCTTTGACGTTGGAGCGCACACACACACACACACACACACTCACACACACACCGCCGATATGGAGTTTTCATTTCTCAGTAAAAAACAAAAAAATATCATGTTTTTTTTTTCTCAGGTGTACTCGTAGACAGGTAAAGTTCCTAATACATAGTACCTTTAAACCTGTGTATATAAGTGTGTGTGTGTGTTTATATTTGTTTATTTTTCATGGTCTGGTCATGCACAAGAGGCCATTGGGTGGTGGTATTGTTGATAATTTGATACTGGTGGCTAGGTTACCAGTTTGTTATGACTGGCGTGGTTACAAGTATAGACTACGCCCACGTGTTGAATATTAGTAGTGGTTTAAAACAGTGGTATTCTAGTACTATATTGTCTATTACTCGTGAGAGAGAGAGAGAGAGAGAGAGAGAGAGAGAGTTTATTACCAAGCCATCATGGCGAGGTGAGGTGGTCCTTCTGGCCAGGGGACTCGTCAGGGGAACTTACGACTTGAGGTTGACCATGGGGTGTGCCCGCCTCTTCCTTCTCTACCTCCTCCCCCTCCCCTACCTCCTTCCTTCCTCTTCGACCTCCCTCTCCTCTATCTCCTCCCCCTCCGCCTCACCAGGGCCACAAATACTCCATAAAAAGACCAGGCCGTGAAATTGCCCCCTCCCGGAAGCTTGGAGAGTGGAGGGGAAGTGGGGTGGGGGGGGGGGGGGGAGATCCGTTTTTCATACAGCTCAGGTTGCTCCTTGTACACACGACTGCTGCTGCTGCTGCCTGTGTTGTGTGTTAGGTGGCGAGACGTCTCCCTTACCTCTCCCTCCCTCCCTGTCCTCCTACCACGTTCACTACCCATTCTTCTCTCATCCCTTTCGTTGCCTCTCTCCTAACCACTCTCTCTCATCCTTCATCTTTACTATTGTGTCTCACTGTATCTACTAATTACCACTGGCCATCCTTACCTATCCTACCTATCACTGGCCATCCTTACCCACTGGCCATCCTTACCCACCCTACCTATCACTGGCCACTTTTACACCGCCTACCCATTACTGCCCACCTCCAATCAACACACCCACCCTCAATATTCCTATCACCGCCCACTCTTCACGACACCCACAACCCGTCTGGCTCCAGCAAACCGCCCACTGACTATCATACCCATTTCTGAAAGACGGGCGGGTGGGCGGGAAGGAGGAGGAGGAGGAGGTGGAATGGGGGTGAGGGCGTTGGCGAGCTAGCTGGACAAGGCAGAGATAATACAAGGGCGGGCGAGAGGGGGGGGGGGGGGGAGAGACGGCGGACCACACCTTGTCTCAACCAATTACCTGCCGCTGTATTTTGTCAGTCTCCCCTTAATTCCTCGGTTTTCTGAGGGAAGATCACTGTGTTTACCGCCACTGATACGATGCCCTGGCGTGTTGGTAATACTGTGCGTCTCTCTCTCTCTCTCTCTCTCTCTCTCTCTCTCTCTCTCTCTCTCTCTCTCGCTCTCTTTCTCTCTCTCTCTCTCTCTCTCTCTCTCTCTCTCTCTCTCTCTCTCTGTTGTGTTTCTCTAGATCACATGAGGAATTGACCCATAGCTTATTTCACCTGATTATTAAACACCCAAAAGCTACCTGGAACGATTAGGTTAGTTTAGTGTTAGGTTACCGGTAGGGTTATGTTATGCTAGGTTAAGTTAACGTTAGGTTGGTTACCTTATGGTTAATGTTAAGCTTAGGTTGTGACTTTAGTTTTACTAGGTTAGGTTAGCGTTAAGGTGGTTAATCTTCAGGTGAAATATGCTGAAATAAACTGAGGGTACTGTTAACCTGATATAAACTGGGGGTTAATTATAAGGTGGAATAAGCTGACGGGGTTAATTTTCAAGTGATCCATTTCACCAGACCAGAGTGAATATAACAATACCTTGAAGTAGATAAAAAGAAGAAAAAAAAAATAACATCCCTCCACCGTCTCCGAATTAAGTCAGTGATTTATGGAAGGAACCTGACAGTGTGTAGCGGTGGGGATTATGCACACGTCCAGGCACAAAATTCATAATAACACCGGAAATTCCCTCCCTCCAACTTGCGTGGGTCACCTGCTTGTACATCATGGGTCACCTGCTTGTTTTTTGAGTACATCATGGGTACAGGTCAAAGGTCATCTTAATCTAGAGGAATTTGATACATGGCGTTGTTATTTTAGTCCCATCAAGCTGTTGTAGGTTAGTTTTTATTGTATTTTGTAGTTTTGTAGTATTTTATAATTTTTAGTGTTTTGTTGTACAGTATTTTGTAATGTTTTTGTAGTGTATTTTTTGTTCAACTACAGACAAAACAACGTACTTCAACTGAGAGAAAGAGAAAAAAAGATCATTCCACGTACGCTAGGTGATCCCAGTACAGCACGGAAAAGAAAAGACTTCGTCGGTCCGTGCTTGAGCATCTCGTCCTGGTTGATCCTTTTAAGTTTTCTTGAAAAAAGCGTGAAATCACGTGATGATGTTGGCCATTGGAGCGACGCATCTCCTCATCCTTTCACGAGCCGGTTCCTTATTCCGTGACCTGTTTGTGGCGGGAGACAGGCAGGAGGTTGAGGGTAGGTGCTCTTACCTCTCCTGCTCCTCCTCCTGCCTAGTTCCTCCTCCCTTCCCCCTGCCTACCTTCTCCCTCTCTCCTCTCCCTGTTCCTCCTCTTCTCCTTCCCCACTCCTCCTCAACAGAATGAGGGTGGCGTACAACAAAGGTGTAATGAAACAGTAAAGGTGAGGTGTAGAACATTGACAGGAAATTTGTGGGTGGAACAGAAAAGATGCTAGTGGAATAGTAGAGAGATGCGGGTGGGTAGAAAGGTGATGGTGTGACATTTACAGGATATTTGATGGTGGTACTGTAAAGGTGTATAGATGGAGCAGTGATGGTATGGAACAACGTCATAAAAGAGGTATATATACACTATACAGGTAATGTTTTGACGGACAATACCAGCTATTAGAACGCACAAATCACGTGACAAGAACACACTGCAAAAAAAAAAAAAAAAACTACGCATGAACTCCCCCCACAAAAGGATGATAGCTAAAACGCATTTAATATACCATAGCAACGAGTGATATTTATACCTACACAAATACACGAACATTATCCCATATGTAAATCAGGGTAAATTACGCGTATATAGAAAAAAGAATGAAATTATATAAGTAAAAAGATGAAATGAAGATGAGGAGGACATTATTAAAATTACTGAAGGAGGTTATATTGGAAGTGAAAAAATATGGTGATGACGCAACACATTACAAGAGGTTATTCTGGGACGCTGGTGGGTAATGGTGGCGATGGTAATGGTGGTGGTGATGGTTGATGATGGATAATGGTGGTGGTGATGATGAAGGTAGTGGTGATAGTGATGTTGGTGATGATGATGATGATGGTGATGATGATTGATATTGGAAAGGAAAGTTTAGTTATGGGATGAATTAATTATGATGAGTTATACTAGGGTGATGATGAGTTATACTAGGGTGATGATGAGTTATACTAGGTTGATGATGAGCTATACTAGGGTGATGATGAGTTATACTAGGTTGATGATGAGCTATACTAGGGTGATGATGAGCTATACTAGGGTGATGATGAGTTATACTAGGGTGATGATGAGCTATACTAGGGTGATGATGAGCTATACTAGGGTGATGATGAGCTATACTAGGGTGATGATGAGCTATACTAGGGTGATGATGAGTTATACTAGGGTGATAATGAGCTATACTAGGGTGATGATGAGCTATACTAGGGTGATGATGAGTGATACTAGGGTGATGATGAGTTATACTAGGGTGATGATAAGCTATACTATGGTGATGATGAGCTATACTAGGGTGATGATGAGCTATACTAGGGTGATGATGAGCTATACTAGGGTGATGATGAGTTATACTAGGTTGATGATGAGCTATACTTGGGTGATGATGAGTTATACTAGGGTGATGATGAGATATACTAGGGTGATGATGAGATATACTAGGGTGATGATGAGTTATACTAGGTTGATGATGAGCTATACTAGGGTGATGATGAGTTATACTAGGGTGATGATGAGATATACTAGGGTGATGATGAGTTATACTAGGGTGATGATGAGCTATACTAGGGTGATGATGAGTTATACTATGGTGATGATGAGCTATACTAGGGTGATGATGAGTAATACTAGGGTGATGATGAGTTATACTAGGTTGATGATGAGCTATACTAGGGTGATGATGAGTTATACTAGGTTGATGATGAGCTATACTAGGGTGATGATGAGCTATACTAGGGTGATGATGAGTTATACTAGGGTGATGATAAGCTATACTAGGGTGATGATGAGCTATACTAGGGTGATGATGAGCTATACTAGGGTGATGATGAGTTATACTAGGGTGATGATGAGTTATACTTGGGTGATGATGAGCTATACTTGGGTGATGATGAGCTATACTAGGGTGATGATGAGCTATACCAGGGTGATGAGTAATACTAGGGTGAGGATGAGTTATACTAGGGTGATGATGAGCTATACTAGGGTGATGATGAGCTATACTAGGGTGATGATGAGTTATACTAGGGTGATGATGAGTTATACTTGGGTGATGATGAGCTATACTAGGGTGATGATGAGCTATACTAGGGTGATGATGAGCTATACTAGGGTGATGATGAGCTATACCAGGGTGATGATGAGTAATACTAGGGTGATGATGAGTTATACTAGGGTGATGATAAGCTATACTAGGGTGATGATGAGCTATACTAGGGTGATGATGAGCTATACTAGGGTGATGATGAGCTATACTAGGGTGATGATGAGTTATACTAGGGTGATGATGAGCTATACTAGGGTGATGATGAGTTATACTAGGGTGATGATGAGCTATTCTAGGGTGATGATGAGTTATACTAGGGTGATGATGAGCTATACTAGGGTGATGATGAGTAATACTAGGGTGATGCATCTCCGTCTAGTCGATTTATCCTGTTGTATTATGAATGGCAATCAGGTTTGATCGTTAATTTAGAAGCTAATACAAGCACAGGTGAAGTAATTACCACCTAACCTAACCCCCGGGTAGCCTAAGGGTGTTTCAGCATCAGGTGAGCCGAAATGGAACCTAAACTTGACTTTAACTATTTATTTGCAAACCCTAAAGGAGTCTGTCTAAATTGATCTTCACAAAAGTTGTCTAAATAATATTATACAGAGTCGGGTAAAAAGAAAACCCCAGATCTTTCGTGGTTATATACTAAAATCTGTGTATTCTTTTTCGATGACTCTGTATATCGTTAACGATGGGGTGAGGTTTTGACCAGATGGATAACCACGGTACCCAGACCACTCGCCCTCGTAGTGTTCACGCCTCCACCACCATCGGGAGTGTGTCAGATTCATGGCGATTTACGGCCGCTGAAGATGGGGCGGTGTTAAGGTACTCCCGGGATTATTTTGAGTGGTGATCGTCATCCAGGGTCCCGGGAGGTGCTGGCTGTAGTATGTTAAGCCAGTTGGTGGTCCATTTTACCTGTGAGTGGTCGTCCATGGTCCAGGGAAGTGATGGCTGCAATGCTTTAGGGCCCTGTTGGGGTCTTCTACTCGTGAGTGGTCTTCCATGGCCCCAGGTGGTGTTGATTACAATATGTTGGGGGGCCATCTTGGTGCCTGTTAAATAGTAGTGGTCGTCCGTGGTCCCAGAAGGTGCTGGTTACAATGTGTTTGGGCCATGTTGATGCCCGTTAAATAAGAGTGGTGTTCCAGGGTCCCAGGGCGTGCTGGGATCTAATTTATGGCCCACTCTTTGCCCAGATGTGATAGAGATTTACATAAATTCCACTGAACCTTGTTATATACACACAGCCAGGTACAGGTGCGTCCTTTCCCCCCGGCCAGTGATCACAGGGGTAACAACAACGAGCGTCGCGAGACACTACAAAGGGAGTATCCACTTTGGTTTTCTCAGTGTTGTTGATTTACAGTGATCCATCAACACGACACTTGTCTGCGGCTGTTAGGGATGAGTGTGATGATGATGGCATAGGAGGGAGGCTGAGGGTGTAGAAGTGAGGCTGAGGGTGTAGAAGTGAGGCTGAGGGTGTAGAAGGGAGGCTGAGGGTGTAGAAGGGAGGCTGAGGGTGTAGACGTGAGGCTGAGGGTGTAGAAGGGAGGCTGAGGGTGTAGAAGTGAGGCTGAGGGTGTAGAAGGGAGGATGAGGGTGTAGAAGGGAGGCTGAGGGTGTAGAAGTGAGGCTGAGGGTGTAGAAGTGAGGCTGAGGGTGTAGAAGGGAGGATGAGGGTGTAGAAGGGAGGCTGAGGGTGTAGAAGTGAGGCTGAGGGTGTAGAAGTGAGGCTGAGGGTGTAGAAGGGAGGTAGAGGGTGTAGAAGGGAGGCAGAGGGTATAGAATTGAGGCCAATGGTGTTGTGGGGAGGCTGAGAGTGTAGGGTGGAGGAAGAAGGGAGTGTGTAACGGCATATTCATACCTAGGTAATGCACTACAGTGAAGGAGAGCCAGTCAGTTAACTAACCAGCTAGCCAGCTTACTAGTCATCCAACTAACCAGTCAACTTACTAGTCATCCAACCAACGAACCAGCTTACTAGTCATCCAACTAGTCAGTCAGTCAGGGAATGTGTGACGACGATCCTCAGTAGATGATGAGGGAGGTAAGACGAGGATGGCACCACGCGATACTGTCCGCTTGCCATTTGTGTTATGTTAGGGCCCCTCCTGATGGGCTGGGGTGTCGGGGCCCCTCCTGGTGTACTGGGGTGTCGGGGCCTCTCGTGGTGGACTGGGGTGTCCTGGCCCCTCCTGGTGGACTGGGATGTAATGGCCCCTCCTGGTGGGCTGGGGTGTCAGGGTCCCTCTTGGTGGACTGGGGTGTCATGGCCCCTCTCCTCGTGGGCTGGGGTGTTAGGGCCCCTCCTCGTCGGCTGGGGTGTTAGGGCCCCTCCTGATGGGCTGGGGTGTTAGGGCCCCTCCTGATAAGCTGGGGTGTTAGGGCCCCTCCTCGTGGGCTAGGGTGTCAAGGCCCCTCCTGGTGGGCTGGGATGTGTCGTGTCCAATGGGTCGTCTGTCATCGCTGCTTTTGTCACTTGTTCCTTCGTGGTTCGTTTACTCTCCTCGTGTGTGTGTGTGTGTGTGTGTGTGTGTGTGTGTGTGTGTGTTTACTTGACTGTATCCGTCGAGCTTTTGGTTAGACCACTCAGTCGTTCATGTGTCTGTTTGTTACTGTTTCTTAATCAAGTGTCGTGGTGTTGTTTATTGGGATCTTAAGTATCTTTCTATTGCTTGACGTTCCTTAAAATACACCCACCCGTTAAGTAATACGTCGTAATGTTTTGTTCATGGTGATTAAACAGACATTAAAAATATAACCCCAAAAGATGTAAGAGTGAGGACATCACACAATGGAAGGTTCACAGAGGCGTCGCACAAGACTAAGATTCAAATTCTTAAACCATCACATGTTTTTATTTTTTCCCATTTAACTGGTGGTAAGGACAACCACACCGGGTATAGTATAGTCCACGTTGGTATTATAACGCCATTTGATTGGTTTAATGCATTTTATGTCTCCAGTCACAGAGAAAATGTGACTTAAGGATGTATTAGATGAGTTATAGACCTGGTGTCCGTGTTATGGTTTAGTTGACTCTCTCTCTCTCTCTCTCTCTCTCTCTCTCTCTCTCTCTCTCTCTCTCTCTCTCTCTCTCTCTCTGCCGTGGATGCATACTGACCTGGCACTGGCCCTCCACGTTTGGCCCTGGTCATGACAGAAATGTAACAATTAACAACAATAAATCGGCGGGCTGGTCAAATAAAAGTTCCCATACTTGTTACTGCAGACGGCTACTGCTGCACTCAACACCTGTTACTGCTGCACTCAACACCTGTTACTGCTGCACTCAACATCTGTTACTGCTGCACTCAACACCTGTTACTGCTGCACTCAACACCTGTTACTGCTGCACTTAACATCTGTTACTGCTGCACTCAACATCTATTACTGCTGCACTCAACATCTGTTACTGCTGCACTCAACACCAGTTATTGCTGCACTCAACACCTGTTACTGCTGCACTCAACATCTATTACTGCTGCACTCAACATCTGTTACTGCTGCACTCAACACCAGTTATTGCTGCACTCAACACCTGTTACTGCTGCACTCAACATCTGTTGCTGCTGCACTCAACACCTGTTACTGCTGCACTCAACACCTGTTACTGCTGCACTCAACACCTTTTACTGCTGCACTCAACAATTGTTACTGCTGCATTAACATCTGTTACTACTCTGTGTGTGTGTGTGTGTGTGTGTGTGTGTGTGTAAGTGTGCGCGCGCCCCCACCACACGCAAGTCATCCTACCAATTCACAACTGGCAACAAATTTCCTGTTCTCACAAGTTACTTAACACCTCAGGTGCTCTGGCAGACGTGACCCATGCGGCACTGTAGCAGGGTGAGGAGTGCCAGTGTCTCCCAGGGTGATGAGTGCCAGTGTCTCCCAGGGTGATGAATGCCAGTGTCTCCCAGGGTGATGAATGCCAGTGTCTCCCAGGGTGTGTCTCCCAGGATGAGGAGTGCCAGTGTCTCCCAGGGTGATGAGTGCCAGTGTCTCCCAGGGTGATGAATGCCAGTGTCTCCCAGGGTGATGAATGCCAGTGTCTCCCAGGGTGGAGTGCCAGTGTCTCCCAGGATGAGGAGTGCCAGTGTCTCCCAGGATGAGGAGTGCCAGTGTCTCCCAGGGTGATGAGTGCCAGTGTCTCCCAGTGTGATGAGTGCCAGTGTCTCCCAGGGTGATGAGTGCCAGTGTCTCCCAGGGTGGAGTGCCAGTGTCTCCCAGGGTGAGGAGTGCCAGTGTCTCCCAGGGTGATGAGTGCCAGTGTCTCCCAGGGTGAGGAGTGCCAGTGTCTCCCAGGGTGATGAGTGCCAGTGTCTCCCAGGGTGATGAGTGCCAGTGTCTCCCAGGGTGATGAGTGCCAGTGTCTCCCAGGATGATGAGTGCCAGTGTCTCCCAGGGTGATGAGTGCCAGTGTCTCCCAGGGTGATGAGTGCCAGTGTCTCCCAGGGTGATGAGTGCCAGTGCCTCCCAGAGTGATGAGTGCCAGTGTCTCCCAGGGTGATGAGTGCCAGTGTCTCCCAGGGTGATGAGTGCCAGTGTCTCCCAGGATGATGAGTGCCAGTGTCTCCCAGGATGATGAGTGCCAGTGTCTCCCAGGGTGATGAGTGCCAGTGTCTCCCAGGGTGATGAGTGCCAGTGTCTCCCAGGGTGATGAGTGCCAGTGTCTCCCAGGATGATGAGTGCCAGTGTCTCCCAGGATGATGAGTGCCAGTGTCTCCCAGGATGATGAGTGCCAGTGTCTCCCAGGATGATGAGTGCCAGTGTCTCCCAGGGTGATGAGTGCCAGTGTCTCCCAGGATGATGAGTGCCAGTGTCTCCCAGGATGATGAGTGCCAGTGTCTCCCAGGATGATGAGTGCCAGTGTCTCCCAGGGTGATGAGTGCCAGTGTCTCCCAGGATGATGAGTGCCAGTGTCTCCCAGGATGATGAGTGCCAGTGTCTCCCAGGGTGATGAGTGCCAGTGTCTCCCAGGATGATGAGTGCCAGTGTCTCCCAGGATGATGAGTGCCAGTGTCTCCCAGGGTGATGAGTGCCAGTGTCTCCCAGGGTGATGAGTGCCAGTGTCTCCCAGGGTGAGGAGTGCCAGTGTCTCCCAGGGTGATGAGTGCCAGTGTCTCCCAGGGTGATGAGTGCCAGTGTCTCCCAGGGTGATGAGATATTTTAGATATTTGGGTTAATACATCGCACTCAAGGGGTTAACACACACACACACACACACACACACACACACACACACACACACACACACACACACACACACACACACACACACACACGACAAATATAACTCCACTCTCACCCGAAGAGATATATTAAATGCCTGACCTCCTCCTTTACCTCCTCCCCCTCCTTCGCCTCCTCCCCCTCCTTCGCCTCCTCCTCCTCCTTCGCCTCCTCCTCCTTTCCTTCGCATCCTCCTCCTCCTCCTCCTCCTCCACCAACGAAGCTCTCATAGCACCAGGAAACACTAATTATTCTCCAAGAGATTTTTCCTCCTGCGGTTGGGCTTCTCTGGTAAACCTCTTGGAGATCTCTCTCAAAGGAGGCTTCACGTCGTTGACTTCGAGTGAGTTTATACATTACTAAGGCAGATAGAAGCCTCATCGTGGGGGGGGCGGGGGGGGTTATGGGGGGACAGCGGTAAGAGAGAGGGGGAGGAGAATCAACCAGCCTTACACACACAACCATCGTTATCCTATCCTTAATTCTTACCCGTAACCCAAACCGGATTTTCTCCTCTACCTGTACAGTATATAAGAAGATAAACAATGGTACATTAATACCTCTATTTTATGTAGATAAACTGACATACACCTAAGTTTCTGTAGACATAATTTTCGGCGACTATCTTAAGTCCCTCCCTCCCTCCTTCCCCCTTCCCCCCCCCCTCTGTCTCTACTCTACTCTACTCTATATCATGGTGGAAGGGGGGGGGGGGTGTAGGAGGGCGGGAGAAAAGCTGATAAATTGTCTACTAATTCTCCCAGGTTATACAATTCTAGGCGAGTGTAAAATTTTCACTGGAGATATATAAAGTATTTTCTCTCTCTCTCTCTCTCTCTCTCTCTCTCTCTCTCTCTCTCTCTCTCTCTCTCTCTCTCTCTCTTCTGATGGGTAGTGTATGTCGGGTGGTTAGTCGGGGAGGGGGGTGAGGGGTAGTAGTGGAGTGGGAGGGAGTGATGGGGGGGGAAGGAAGGAAGGGAAGAGAGGGATGTATTAGGAGGGAGGGGGTAGTAGAGGAGGGGAAGGAAGGGGGATAGGGAGTGTTAGTCCTTGAAAAAAAAAAATAAATAAATAAATAAAAACAGCCGAGGTTGTAGTTATCCCGTCGTTAAATAAGGGTTTAGTTGCCAGTGGAATCTCTCCATAGGGGGGAGGGAGGTGTGGGGATTAGTGGTGGTAGGGAGAGTTACTTCCCACGCGGGGATAAAATATAGTGGTCAGGTTAGCTTGTGTTGAGAGAGAGAGAGAGAGAGAGAGAGAGAGAGTCTGACTGTTTGGTAAAATACATAAGACTAAAATTTTGAGTTATAGTCATAATATTTTGCTATCTGGACCCCGTCACTAGCTAACGAACGCTCTCTGTGGTAAACAAAATAGGTTGCTGTCTACGTCGTCATTGGCTGAATAACTCCCAATCATAAACAAAAGAGGTTGTTATCTAAGCCGTCATTGGCTGAACAGGGCCCTTTGGTAAACACAATTAGTTGCTATCTAAACTACCTTTGGCTGGATGCTGTCCAATGATAAACGTTTTTCTTAACGCTGATTGGTCGAATCTTGCCATAAGATCAGTATTCATAATGTACTTGACTGGTTGAGTTACGAACGAAGAGATACAAACTTGCGATCAGTGGCTGAGTAACAGTGAGCCACTTGTGAGGTACGCACATCTCGTAAGGTGAAAGGACAGGGTTTGCTTGTGTCTGAGTTGCGGCCATAAATGTCTCCAGTACTTACCATAAGTCAGCGTGTGGGAGTCATAACAAAGTCTAACGTAAGAATGGGAAGCGGCAAGTCACAGGTGTCGCTCTGATGACAGGTGTGACTGACTCCAGGTATCACCAATAGAAAATGATAAATGTAACTACAGCTGTCCTTCAGATACAGATGTTAATGACTATGTCCCTTATTACCGATGTTCCTAATTACAAGTGCCACTAATTACAGGTATCACTAATTACAGGTGTCTCCAAGTACAGGTGTCATTGACTATATATATATATCAGTGAAACGGGTACATTATTACTCAGACCCCACTGACCAAAGATACCACTGAAACATGTGTCACTCAGACCACAGCTGTTTAGTGTAGCGGGTGTTTCCCTGAATGTACATACCTACCGACAGTGTGTTATTGTGTCATACTAGTGTTTCTGTGTCATACTACAGACACATTAGAATTATTCACACAGACGCAGAAAAACGCACTGTAATGATACGAACACACTAGAATGACAACAGACCCACAGCAGAGAAAACCCTCTTCAGCGACCACGAGAGAGAGAGAGAGAGAGAGAGAGAGAGAGAGAGAGAGAGAGAAATTTAACTGGAAGCGGCGGGGTGTGAGTTGGTGCTTTCTGAAGTAACACCTTCCTGCGGCGCTTACCATTGGTCCGGAATACTAACAAGGACACCACCACCACCACCGCCACCACCACCATCGCCGTCGCCGCCGCCGTCGTCGACTCCACCATCACCCGCCGCACACACACACACACACACACACCTCCTCCTCACTGTGTCGTAAAGATAAGGCGCTAAATATACATGTTACCAGTAGTTAAGAGACGGAGGACGGGCAGGAAGCGTTGTAAGAATTTGCGGGAGGTGACACAGGGTTGTAGAAGACGTCGTAAGGTTGTGGGAGACGTTGTAAGGTTGTAGGGGACGTTGTGAGGTTGTGGGAAACGTTGTAAGGTTGTAGAAGTCGTTGTAAGGTTATAGTAGACGTTGTAAGGTTATAGTAGACGTTGTAAGGTTGTAGGGGCGTTGTATGGTCGTAGGAGACGTCAAATTGTATAAAAGGCCCGAAAAATATCATCGTACTCGGTGGCTTAAATCTTCGTACTCAGTGGCTTAAATTATCGTACTCAAGTGTTAAATCATTGTATTCAGGGAGATAAATTATTGTACTTAGGGGATTATAGCATCGTACTCAGGTGTTAAATCATCGTACTCAGGGGATAAATTATTGTACTCAAGGGGTTAAAGGTGTTTTACTGAACTACTCACATTAGGGTCTGGGCATATATTGTACTCCAGTTTTGTCAATAAAGATATTTAATTAAGTATAAGTTTTCTAATATATGTCTTTATTGTTCTCTGCAGGTAAGGAGATGAATGGATACCACATACACACATACAGCCGAACGTCTTACAGGTGAGGTCCTTGATGTCTCTTACCTGTTGAATATAAAGAACTGATAAGGTTAGGTTAGGTGTGAGGACTGGGTGGGGTCTCTGGGGGTGAAGAAGGCCCCGAGAACTGATAAGGTTAGGTTAGGTGTGAGGACTGGGTGGGGTCTCTGGGGTGAAGAAGGCCCTGAGAACTGGTAAGGTTAGGTTAGGTGTGAGGACTGTCTGGGGTCTCTGGGGTGATCAAGGCCATGAGGTTAGGTGTGACGACTGTCTGGGGTCTCTGGGGTGAAGAAGGCCCTGAGAACTGATAAGGTTAGGTTAGGTGTGAGGACTGTCTGGGGTCTCTGGGGGTGAAGAAAGCCCTGAGAACTGATAAGGTTAGGTTAGGTGTGAGGACTGTCTGGGGTCTCTGGGGTGAAGAAGGCCCTGAGAACTGGTAAGGTTAGGTTAGGTGTGAGGACTGTCTGGGGTCTCTGGGGTGAAGAAGGCCCTGAGAACTGATAAGGTAAGGTCAGGTGTGAGGACTGTCTGGGGTCTCTGGGGTGAAGAAGGCCCTGAGAACTGGTAAGGTTAGGTTAGGTGTGAGGACTGTCTGGGGTCTCTGGGGTGAAGAAGGCCCTGAGAACTGATAAGGCTAGGTTAGGTGTAAGGACTGTCTGGGGTCTCTGGGGTGATCAAGGCCCTGAGAACTGATAAGGTTAGGTTAGGTGTGAGGACTGTCTGGGGTCTCTGGGGTGAAGAAGGCCCTGAGAACTGATAAGGTTAGGTTAGGTGTGAGGACTGTTTGGGGTCTCTGGGGTGATCAAGGCCCTGAGAACTAATAAGGTAAGGTCAGGTGTGAGGACTGTCTGGGGTCTCTGGGGTGAAGAAGGCCCTGAGAACTGATAAGGCTAGGTTAGGTGTGAGGACTGTTTGGGGTCTCTGGGGTGATCAAGGCCCTGAGAACTGGTAAGGTTAGGTTAGGTGTGAGGACTGTCTGGGGTCTCTGGGGTGAAGAAGGCCCTGAGAACTGATAAGGTTAGGTTAGGTGTGAGGACTGTCTGGGGTCTCTGGGGTGAAGAAGGCCATGAGAACTGGTAAGGTTAGGTTAGGTGTGAGGACTGTCTGGGGTCTCTGGGGTGAAGAAGGCCCTGAGAACTGGTAAGGTTAGGTTAGGTGTGAGGACTGTCTGGGGTGAAGAAGGCCCTGAGAACTGGTAAGGTTAGGTTAGGTGTGAGGACTGTCTGGGGTCTCTGGGGTGAAGAAGGCCATGAGAACTGGTAAGGTTAGGTTAGGTGTGAGGACTGTTTGGGGTCTCTGGGGTGATCAAGGCCATGAAAAGTCTCTTTAGGAGTAAACAATATCAATGTTATATAAACAACAGACAGTCTGACCTCACTATTAGGATTCTGTTATGGATTCAGTAATACGTATTTTTCATCCATATTTTGAGGGTCATGTCCTGTTGTCTTTCCTTGGTGTCCAGTTTGTTAAGAAAATACTGACAAGTCTTATAATTACTCATATGATTCGTTGATCAACAATTTTCACTGCAGTTTATTTTCAGAAGTTGATATTTTTTACATATGTATTGGATGTTTGTTGTAGAAAATATAATTAAAATATATCCTGCACCATAGTCAATGTTGTGTGTTGTTGTACAAGTCGGGGTACAGCATCCAGCTCTTGTTGAGTGTCGATATACAAGGAAATGAACACCCCAAACCACGTTATGTGTAAGTGTTCATATCTGTGTACAACCTCCAGCTTACTTTCCGTACTCTCTCTGTGCACAGGTTAGTATACATCCTTCAGCTCAGGTTACACATGGTGGACGAACACCTGTTGTTGTTCTTAAATCAATAAGGTGGAGGGAGATGTAGTTCTGACCTCAGGAGGGACGATCTCCAGTTACCACGGCAACCAGCGTGACTAGGCCGCCGGGACCCACCTCACACCACCTGTCGCGTTATGACAGCTGCCTGAAGGGTATTAATAGCCAGCTTTGTGGGGTGTGGGTAGTGTGGGAAGGAGAGTAAGGGTAGAGTGTATAGGAGGGTGGGGGTGAGGGTAGTGTGTGTATAGGAGGGTGGGGGTGAGGGTAGTGTGTATAGGAGGGTGGGGGTGAGGGTAGTGTGTATAGGAGGGTGGGGGTGAGGGTAGTGTGTGTATAGGAGGGTGGGGTTGAGGGTAGAGTGTATAGGAGGGTGGGGGTGAGGGTAGAGTGTATAGGAGGGTGGGGGTGAGGGTAGAGTGTATAGGAGGGTGGGGGTGAGGGTAGAGTGCATGGGAGGGTGGGGGTGAGGGTAGAGTGTATAGGAGGGTGGGGGTGAGGGTAGAGTGTATAGGAGGGTGGGGGTGAGGGTAGAGTGTATAGGAGGGTGGGGGTGAGGGTAGAGTGCATAGGAGGGTGGGGGTGAGGGTAGAGTGTATAGGAGGGTGGGGGTGAGGGTAGAGTGTATAGGAGGGTGGGGGTGAGGGTAGTGTGTGTATAGGAGGGTGGGGGTGAGGGTAGTGTGTATAGGAGGGTGGGGGTGAGGGTAGTGTGTATAGGAGGGTGGGGGTGAGGGTAGTGTGTGTATAGGAGGGTGGGGGTGAGGGTAGAGTGTATAGGAGGGTGAGGGTAGAGTGTATAGGAGGGTGGGGGTGAGGGTAGAGTGTATAGGAGGGTGGGGGTGAGGGTAGTGTGTGTATAGGAGGGTGGGGGTGAGGGTAGTGTGTATAGGAGGGTGGGGGTGAGGGTAGTGTGTATAGGAGGGTGGGGGTGAGGGTAGAGTGTATAGGAGGGTGGGGGTGAGGGTAGTGTGCATAGGAGGGTGGGGGTGAGGGTAGTGTGTATAGGAGGGTGGGGGTGAGGGTAGTGTGTATAGGAGGGTGGGGGTGAGGGTAGAGTGTATAGGAGGGTGGGGGTGAGGGTAGAGTGTATAGGAGGGTGGGGGTGAGGGTAGTGTGCATAGGAGGGTGGGGGTGAGGGTAGTGTGTATAGGAGGGTGGGGGTGAGGGTAGTGTGCATAGGAGGGTGGGGGTGAGGGTAGTGTGTGTATAGGAGGGTGGGGGTGAGGGTAGTGTGTATAGGAGGGTGGGGGTGAGGGTAGTGTGCATAGGAGGGTGGGGGTGAGGGTAGTGTGCATAGGAGGGTGGGGGTGAGGGTAGAGTGTATAGGAGGGTGGGGGTGAGGGTAGAGTGTATAGGAGGGTGGGGGTGAGGGTAGTGTGTGTATAGGAGGGTGGGGGTGAGGGTAGTGTGCATAGGAGGGTGGGGGTGAGGGTAGTGTGTATAGGAGGGTGGGGGTGAGGGTAGTGTGCATAGGAGGGTGGGGGTGAGGGTAGTGTGCATAGGAGGGTGGGGGTGAGGGTAGTGTGTGTATAGGAGGGTGGGGGTGAGGGTAGTGTGCATAGGAGGGTGGGGGTGAGGGTAGTGTGCATAGGAGGGTGGGGGTGAGGGTAGTGTGTATAGGAGGGTGGGGGTGAGGGTAGTGTGCATAGGAGGGTGGGGGTGAGGGTAGTGTGTATAGGAGGGTGGGGGTGAGGGTAGTGTGTATAGGAGGGTGGGGGTGAGGGTAGTGTGTATAGGAGGGTGGGGGTGAGGGTAGTGTGTGTAGGAGGGTGGGGGTGAGGGTAGTGTGTATAGGAGGGTGGGGGTGAGGGTAGTGTGTATAGGAGGGTGGGGGTGAGGGTAGTGTGTGCGTGCATCGCTGATACATACATAGATGTAAAAAAATAATACAAATGTGTGAAATTGAGGACATACATTCATACATACATACATACATACATACACAGCCATCCAGGAGACATAATACGCTCATATACTAAGTCTATTAACTAACTCAGGTCCTTTAATACACTTCAATCTTCCTGTACGCAATTGTACTGCTACGCGCGTATGCAAATTAATGCAGGTATATCACTGCTTTCATTAATATGTATCCTGCCAAACATTAATACATACCTCTGTATATTCATCTGTGTTCATGTTTGTTCGACAGGAATGTTCTGTAGTTCTGTTTATATTTATACAAGCGACGAGTGGGTTGTTATAAACGTATACACACACACACACACACGTACAGTATCTCTCTCTCTCTCTCTCTCTCTCTCTCTCTCTCTCTCTCCACACTCACACGTCTGGGTAGAGCATCAGTGGGTATAGCAGTTAGCGGGTCGCGGTGATCGTTGACAAACACCCTGGGTATTTGGGCAGCGACTTGGGGTGCTTCTCAATTTGTTTAGGTGCCTAGGGTGAGTATTGGGGGGGGGGGGGGAGGCCCAAAGTAGGTTGAAATGGTCTATTAATATATATATATATATATATGCAAGTAAATCACTGTAGGTGCGCGTGATCTAGGTATATGCTGATAACCACCAGGAAAGAAGAAAACACGAAGTTCCCAAGCGCTTTCGTGTAACTCACCCCTGAAGATGTGAATTACACGAAAGCGCTTGGGAACTTCGTGTTTTCTTCTTTCCTGGTGGTTATCAGCATATATATAATATATATATATATATATATATATATATATATAATATATATATATATATATATATATATATATATAATATATATATTTTTTTTTTTTTTTTAATATATGTGTGTGGGGGAAGTTGTTGGTGGTGGGTGATGTGTGTGGGGGAAGTTGGTGGTGGTGGGTGATGAGTGTGAGGGAGGCTGGTGATGGTGTTTGATGTGTGTGGGGGAGGTTGGTGGTGGTGGGTGATGTGTGTCGGGGAGGTTGGTGGTGGTTGGTGATCTCTGTGGGGGTGGTGGTGGGTGACGTGTGTGGGGGCTATTATCGTTGTTATTATTATTTATTAGTACTGCCGATATTATTATTATTATTATTATTATTATTATTATTATTATTATTATTATTATTATTATGCAATGAAACAAACACACACACACACACACACACACACACACATACACCATCCATCAGCTGAGCTTCCGCCTTGGGCCCTGCCATCAGCTGCGCCATGAGTGATGAAGAGCAACAAGAAACTCAATAATAGCAGTGACAACAACAGTGATAACAGCAGTGACAACAACATTGACAACAACAGTATTGTATTTCTAGTCACAGCTGGATGAAAAAACCGCAAAGACAGCAGTGTAAAAGTAACAGCAGTGTAGAATGGATAGCTGCAAGTGGCAGTGTAAAATGATAGCAGTAGTGGCAGTGTAAAATGATAGCAGTAGTGGCAGTGTAAAATGATAACAGTAGTGGCAGTGTAAAATGATAACAGTAGTGGCAGTGGTAAATGATAACAGTAGTGGCAGTGGTAAATGATAACAGTAGAGGCAGTGGTAAATGATAACAGTAGTGGCAGTGGTAAATGATAACAGTAGTGGCAGTGGTAAATGATAGCAATAGAGGCAGTGTAAAATGATAACAGTAGTGGCAGTGGTAAATGATAACAGTAGTGGCAGTGGTAAATGATAACAGTAGTGGCAGTGGTAAATGATAGCAGTAGAGGCAGTGGTAAATGATAACAGTAGTGGCAGTGGTAAATGATAACAGTAGTGGCAGTGGTAAATGATAGCAATAGAGGCAGTGTAAAATGATAACAGTAGTGGCAGTGGTAAATGATAACAGTAGTGGCAGTGGTAAATGATAACAGTAGTGGCAGTGGTAAATGATAGCAGTAGAGGCAGTGGTAAATGATAACAGTAGTGGCAGTGGTAAATGATAGCAGTAGAGGCAGTTTTAAAGATACTAACTTCACCCAATATTCAATGGGTCATCACAAGAGTGGGCATTCATTTCTTTGTACAAATTTTTTACATGTTTTGTTCTTGTTTTGTGTGCTTATTTGGTCAAAGCATCAGGGGACTTTGGAGCACAAATGTCTATGTGTTTGTTGTTGTTTTATTGTTGTAGTTTTAAATACATTAAGTAATAATTAAGACACTAGATAATGAGAGAAATTCGTTATTCAAGTTTTTTTTTTTCATTTCATTTCGTACACACACACACACACACACACACACACACACACACTCACTGGATGAATGACCTTCGTACGCCACACCTTCGCTCTTCCTTCCCTTCCTAGAGTTTATGACCTTCGTGACCTTGGTGAGGCGGCATGCGAAAAGGTCAGGAGGCAAAAGAGAACACCGCTCGTATACATCTTCGGCTGCCTATTGTATGTGACCTCTCGTGAGCGTCCATCAGTTGTTGCTGGGTGACGTGTGTAACTGTTGAGCCGCGTGTGTTATGGACGGACTGACGAACGGGAACACAATACCTCACGTGACGTTAAGATATCAGTGGAGAGAAACGCACCAACAGGAGAAAATAACAACGGTAATGGTGGCAACAGTGTGAGTAAATGACAACAACAGAGGCGTGAGTAAAGTGAATTAGCAGTAGTAGCAGTAGAAGTGGCAGGAGTTACAGCAGTAGAAGTAGTAGGAGTTACAGTAGAAGTGGCAGAAGTTACAACAGCAAAAGTAGGAGTAGCTGCAGTAAACAGTGTGTAGCCTCATAGGAAGGTGTCGCCACTAGTTGATGTGATGAATGTTCCGGGTGGTGTAGACTCTCTCTCTCTCTCTCTCTCTCTCTCTCTCTCTCTCTCTCTCTCTCATCTGCCCAGTTCAATATTTTACAGGGACAAATACAGGCAACGGAAGGTGTATTTTACGCTGGGTGTTTCCTCATGTGTATCGACTCTGGGAAAGGCACAAAGGTTCTGCCTGTGTACTCTGTGTAGCTGGGCCCAAGTTGTCAGGTTGGGTGTGTTTACCCTGCCACGAGGTGTACCGCACGAACTTTGTGTGTGTGTGTGTGTGTGTGTGTGTGTGTGTGTGTGTGTGTGCGCATAGATTGTATGTGCTGGTGTGTATACATAGCCTGTGTGCCGGGATGTATACGTAGTGTGTGTGTGTGTGTGTGTGTGCGCGCGTTGGGCTGTGTGTACATAGGGTGTCATTGCTCCCACGGGTGGTAGTGGTGGTTGCTGGGGGTGTTGGAGTGGTCCCAGGCAGTATGCTTGAGGTGGAAATTATTGTTGACCTGCTAATTATAAGGGCTGAGGGTGGCTGCTGCCTCCTGGTCGACAACACCTGAGACGTGGTCCTGAGTGTGCTAATTATTCTCAATACCTGGTGGCTGAGTCCTTTAGGATATGTGGGGAATATACCAGAGTTTGTGAAGGTTTGGTCCTGATACTCGAGCGTCGCCAAGCATCTACAGGGGTATGGACCGTCTCCCCCCCTCATGGACCGTCTCCCCCCTCATGGACCGTCTCCCCCCTCATGGACCGTCTCCCCCCTCATGGACCGTCTCCCCCCCTCATGGACCGTCTCCCCCCTCATGGACCGTCTCCCCCCTCATGGACCGTCTCTCCCCTCTTCCCATCCACCTCATTTCTTGACCCATTGAATACGAGGAGTCATCTCGGTCAGTAAGTTCTCTTAATTTTATAACCAATGTGACTGAACCTCCTGAACATATTGACTTAATTTACTTAATTTTTGAGAGAAAATTAAAGCGAGTCCCATAGATATAAACATCCATTAGGGACTGAGAGACGCAGCACCTAACCTAACCTAACCTAACCTAACCTCTTGGTACCTCGTAACACAATTGAATATGGATTGTATATACATCACTGATAGTTACTGATAAGTTTATTTCGTAGTAGTATTAACATGTAGGTTTTTCAAATTACATCCACCTATAGATATTTAGTCAGGCCACGTTGATGTGGTAGCAACCATGTGGCCAGGCCACGTTGATGTGGTAGCAACCATGTACCAGGCCACGTTGATGTGCTTGCAGAGGTCGCGTGTGTGGCATTGTGAGTAAACAACCTGTCTCTGTCTCTGCTGGAAGTCATTATACGTCTGCCTTTATTGACATTCATCCCTCGTGTGATGGCAGATAAACTTCTCTGGCAGGCACCTGACGGGATCACCAGGCAGGCATCTTACTCCACCCTCACCGGGCAGGCATCTTACTCCACCCTCACCGGGCAGGCATCTTACTCCACCCTCACCAGGCAGGCATCTTCCTCTATCCTCACCAGGCAGGCATCTTACTCCACCCTCACCGGGCAGGCATCTTACTCCACCCTCACCGGGCAGGCATCTTACTCCACCCTCACCAGGCAGGCATCTTACTCCACCCTCACCGGGCAGGCATCTTCCTCTATCCTCACCAGGCAGGCATCTTACTCCACCCTCACCAGACAGGTATCTTCCTCTCCCCTCACCAGGCAGGCATCTTCCTCTATCCTCACCAGGCAGGCATCTTCCTCTCCCCTCACCAGGCAGGCATCTTACTCTACCCTCACCAGGCAAGCATCTCACTACTATGCCTGGCCTAACTACCAGCCCGCGCCTGCCTTCATTAAGAGAACTTCTTGCTGAGACCTGTGACTCACGCTGCCGGTTACCTCTTGGTGGGGGCGTCGTCCCTGGGGTCGTCATCAAGGTGTGAACGACCAACAAAACACTGCGGGCGTCATTGGCTGATCAATTGTTATGTGTGTTAGTTGGTCGTATTGTTTTGGCTGGCGGGTGACGGCCACTAACGCCAAGTAGCATCCGTGAGGATAATCCCCGGCCAAAGGTTACAACAACATCACCCACGCCCACACGCCCCTCCTCCTGATAACACACCCGCGCCTCCGCCACTGCTGGCTACCTCTGACTTTTTTCCCCTACTCTTAGTGTTTACCGCCCCTCCCTCAGCACGAGTCTTGCTGGAGACAAACCCACTTAACGTTAAACAACGTCACTACAGGCAGAAAACAAGCGAACGCTCGTCTGACGTAGCTAACATAAGCTTACCATTATGTGAAAGCCAAGGGGCCGTTGAACTTTTGCTCTGGCGTTGTTAGTCTCTTTGATGGTGTGGGCCAACAGTCCATCACCCAGTCTACAGATGAGTGCTGGAAGCTCTTTCTTAGCTGCCCGGCCAGACCAAGAAATTATGTGGGACGTGAACAGCAGTGGTGGGTAATGCTTGGAGGACTGAGGCGGCCGGGGTAAACGTTCCGCCACTCCTTGTTCATTCAGCTTCTTGTCCGGAATGACTCTCTTATTTTCTCGAATGAATGCATTTCCGAAACCGTATTTCCTTATGAATTCTTTTCCTTAGTAGTGTTATTAACATGTTATTTTAGAGGGCAAGTCTTATCTTGGAGGGTTATAACACTTTAGGTTCGGTGTAATATGAAACGCTAATATGGTAGTGAGGTTTCCGTCAGTTTGGGGAGTCACGACACGAGAGAGAGAGAGAGAGAGAGAGAGAGAGAGAGAGATTTTGTGTTCATGAGGACAGGTGGTGTAGGAATGTACACACCACCTGCATACATGACTTGAAATAACTAACATTGGGTGACTTGTGATTCTGTTTGTCTGTCTGTCTGTGCTGGGCCACACCTAACAGTAATGCATCACGACCACATCCCATCCCTCCCTGACCACCAATGCTCCGGCCACCTCCCATCTCTCACCTAACTACCTGAGACCTTGTTCACTTGTTTGTTAGAATATATTACCGGCGCTGTGGTAACTATAAGGTTTGTGAACTTCGCTTTTCTTTTCCAATATG
This sequence comes from Homarus gammarus, assembly GCA_958450375.1. Classification (NCBI taxonomy): domain Eukaryota; kingdom Metazoa; phylum Arthropoda; class Malacostraca; order Decapoda; family Nephropidae; genus Homarus; species Homarus gammarus. The sequence goes on along the minus strand of CAUDMG010003701.1, from coordinate 256,730 downwards.
ACCTAACTTACTTGATCTGAGCTAACTAACCCAAGTTAACCTTATCTAAACCTAATCCTACTCCTCTCTGCCCTACTCTACCGTACCCTAATATAACTTGACCTAACCTAACCTAACCTATGAGAAGTATCCATATAGACAAATGGTTGTATGGCAGCAAAGGAAACACGGAACCAGAGAGAACTTTACTGCAAACGTTTCATGACGAAGGACTTCCTCTGAGGTATGAGGGAGGCATTTTACTTCACTTGTTTACTGGCCACCTGAGGCAAGGGACGGCCAGAAATGTGGGGTATTCGTATGCTGGGGCAGGTGGGCACGTACCCTCGACCTGGGCACGACTTGGTCTCAGGTGAAATACTGCACGTGGCTTCAATACCAGGACATCCCACCTGTGTTTAATATTAATCCTCTATTTTAGTATAAATCTAATATAAATTATGTTTCTATGTAAGTATTGAATTTATCTTGTTTTAATATAAATCTTATATATAAATCCTCTGTTTTAATGTATAACTTGTGTGTGTTTAGCATAAGCGAGAACTGTGTGAATACTTCAAGTCGAGTACACAATATGTCCCCGAACACTCTTATGACCCCTGGGTAGGATAATCGGGTCGTCCCTTTTGTTGTCTTCGTTGTAGTAGACACATACACGCACACACACACACACACACACACACATCGGGTGTTGACTAAGTGAGATACAAAAAGATTACTCCAGCACCGTCTGAAGATTTGACAAATGTCTTCATTAACCAAGTATTAAAAATAATGTATTCATGTATTCAGACGACTTGGAAATTACTGTTGCTTCATGTCGTGTGTCCGGAACACCGTCTAGGAACTATTTTAACAAGGGCGGCTGCTGATTAACACATGCATATCATTATAAATATGGAACCTTTGCATATAAAAAAATATTTCATACACATGAGAAATATATGTGTGTGATTTTTTATTTATTTTTGCCGCGGACAGCAGCTAGTTTATTGTCCACCCCCATACTCAACCTGTGAGCGGTAGCGCAAAAAGGTTTATCAGAGTAGAGGTCACAAAGGGTGCTTATCAGACCCAAGTGATCAGGATATTGTGGCGTTGAATGTTAAGAGCATTTTCAGTATATGCATTGTTTGTTTGGTTCCGTACATAAGAGCTGGCCGAACAAAATGTGGATGGATTCGTCATTTATAGCTATAGCTGATTTATCTTGCCATTATAGATAAAGTGCTGTGTCATTTCATACAGTGTACTTGGATCTGGCCCTAAAAAACTCGATGTTCTCAGTCTCAAGACGTGGTGTTGGAGTGTGTGGCCGTATGTCTGGCCACACACTTTACATTTAGTTTTGTTCACATCTGCTTGAGGGACATATTGCCAGAGGTACTTATATCCAACTTTATTCGAGCGGTTACAACATCTTGTTTCTTGTTCCATATACATGTTTTATTGATACATTTCATCATGGTAAACAATGGATTGACTAGTTCCTGTTTGTATTTGTCTGCTTCACATTCATCTACAAGTTCTTAAGGTTCTCTCTGACAGTTCTAGATTGTATTTAACAGTGTCTTTGTTGGAGGTGAGTTAAGCTAAGGCATCAGGTTTGTCATGTTTATTTCGACCTATAGGAGAAGGGATCCACAGCAGCTTGATCCTGACTCTCTCGTGACAATCTCAGTTACCGATCAAGAGCATGTAGTGAGGATAAGGCGTCAGTTATGATGAGACTGTCAGTGGAAGTGTCTTCAACAAGTTTTAGGGCTGTGAGTTTGGCAAATAGTTCAGTTTGATCAGTAGAATGGCTGCCCGGTTATTAATTCTAGCTCCTTTCTCTGTTGTATTACCATTAGGTTGAGTTACAATGATATCACAGAGAACACCTACAGTACACTGATGGCTCTTAACACTGTCTGTAAGGGGGGGGGGGGGGGCACAGGTAGTGTTTAAGAGATCCGTCAGTGTACATGGTCTCTATGATATTATTTTCAGTCTGTAGAATATGTATGTGTTTAAGAGCTCTCACTTTGGTGGTAAAATGGTGGTAGGGACTGTGTATGGGGCAGTCGTTTGGGCGGGTATGTGAGTGTTATGATGACGACGGGAATTGTCCGCCGAGGTGGCAGGAAGCGCTGCTGCATAACTTTGATTACATTAGTGACTACACTAATGTAACACTGAAACAGTGCAGCAGCCTTAATGTTGGTGAGGTAACCGCTTATGCAGTTTAACAACCGATCTCCTACATTAATTTTGGCTAGTTCTTACAATATAAATTGCTTATTGGCAATATCAAATGCAGCTTCTAAGTCAAGAAATGTGGTGTATCTGTGCCTTTCATCACCATGCACAGTTAGGAATGTGGTAATGCAATATGTACACCTTTACCATGGGTGAAGCCATTTATGTTAGGAGACATGTGTTCTCTGGTTTTGTATAAGAGTCTGCCAAGAACCATCCTCTCAAAGTGTGTGGGTTCAGGCTGTTGACATATTTTTCCCATGCATTATGTCTTAAAGTTCATTCGCGAGCCCAAGGACTGCAGCGAGGAAGGTTTGAAACAGTTTGAGAGTTTGAGGTGTTTGTAACCCTCACCAATCTGCCTGGCTATAGACTTAGGTTCTTTCAGTTTGTCGTCATCATAACACTCCTGTGGTCTGTTCTATTATGCTGACCACGTTTCCTCTTCTTTTGGGTATAGTCATTGTTAGTGAAGAACACATAAGTCTTGGCTACAAGAGCGTCATTAAAACTTTGTTAATTGTTCTGTGTGTGAGGTGGGGAGGGGGTATTTGAGGGAGCTGTGGTACTTTGCTTGTATGTTTTTATCCGCCTTGCACCATCATTTTGTGTGTGTGTGTGTGTGTGTGTGTGTGTGTGTGTGTGTGTGTGTGTGGACGGGATTATTGGGTGTTGTGACGTATATTACGACTGAGATGAACTTAAGAGAGACACTGAATAAACAGGATTACAGATGATAGCAAGACGAGATGACTGGATAAGGATTGGCTCGTGTGTGGGTGGCGAGGAATGCGCTACCTGGCACATCTGGTGACGGGCGGCAGGTGTGTGAGGGCGAGGCACTACCACGCCCACGTCACTCTGGATACATCTGGTGACGGGCAGAAGGATTATATGTGATGACACGCTCACGCCATTAAAGACACACCTGGTGATGGGTACGGGGACGGGGCACAGACACGCTCATACTACCTGGCACTTGGTGTGTGTGTGTGTGTGTGTGTGTGTGTGTGTGTGTGTGTGTGAGTGCGTTCGTGCGTGCGTGTGAAAATAGGTGGAGTACATGCTCGCCCACACTACCTAAGAGATGAACAGTAGCAGGTGGTGTGTGTGTGTGTGTGTGTGGGGAGGGGGGGGGCGAGGTACAGACACGCCCACACCCTATACACGGTAACCCTGGGCTTCCCTGACGATGGTGAGGGGCGTCCTGCCTCTGTATGCTGACGACTACTGAGTGTGAATTAATCCTGAACGAGAATCTCTGAATATTGAAGTAACTATGTTGATAACTTCAGCCATCTCTCTCTCTCTCTCTCTCTCTCTCTCTCTCTCTCTCTCTCTCTCTCTCTCTCTCTCTCTCACTAATATTCTGATGGCATAATTATCTTACCTTTGACTGTCAATGGCAAGAATATATTCCCCTTATCCACTTGTTAACACTCAAAAGCTTCTTCAAGTCACATATATACCCAAAGGTTTAATATTTTTGTATTTACCAAAAATTAAATTCCAAATATGAACCAAAAGTTTAACACCTACTAGTATACTAAAAGTTTAAGCTATATATGTATAACCAAAATCTTAAGGCATACCAAATATACCAAATACTTAAGACATGTATATATACCCTAGTTTAAAATATACCATTACACCAAATACTTTTACAAACGTGTATATCCAAATCTTATTACTTACATGTATACCAAAGACTAATACAGATACAGTATACACAAAAAGCTTGAGACACACACACACACACACACACACACGCACACGCACACACACACACACACACAGACATATATACCCATGAATATATTCCTCGTTTAAGTCCAACAGTCCCAGCAGGATTCTCTGTTATGAAAGTCTTATGTAAATATACTTTCCCTTTGAGCTTTCACTTTAAGATGACTTTTTTTTTTTATATATGTAAACTCGTTTTTCCTTTTGAGCTTTTGCCCTCGTAGACATTTGATGCAAATTATTTCACGTTAGGAAGTTGTGTTTTTGGGTACAGTTCTTCGTTCAACATGCAGGCTGGAACTATGTCTCTCTTGCGTTAAGGAAAGATATGTCCTTTTAAATCTACTCTTATCTCTCTCTCTCTCTCTCTCTCTCTCTCTCTCTCTCTCTCTCTATTAAACAATCGTAGACTACCAAGGACTCATAGGCTTACACCCTTATATACAACATGTGTAAATCACGTGGATGTACATTGTGTTGTTATATTATTATGTTTCCCAGTATGGATGTCAATGGATAGTCTGGTGGGTAGTTGTGTCTCTCTCCTTCCCTTCTGCCGATTCTGTTAGGGGGGGGAGTTACCTTATTGGATCCTCAGCGTCTTGGGTGGTGGCCGCCTCTTGGATTGAAGTGATTGGGAGATTTTTTTCTTTAAGGCGTTTGGTTGACTTCTGCTCCTCTGTGTGTGTGTGTGTGTGTGTGTGTGTGTGTGTGTGTGTGCGCAACTTTCATGATAACACTATGTAGTCAACACACCAACAAAACACTCTTCCCTGCATGAATCGTTGCGACTGTTCACCTTTCTTATATATAAAACATATTCCTTCCACACGGTCCGTAACTCCATCTTATCCCGTGGTCGATCAGTGCCGGGGTGGACGAGGGCAAGATGCAGGTGGTCGTATCATAGGAGTCGTCTCATTAAGGGTCGTTTTTCATCCATCTTAATTTCACTCTCAGCTCTGGTCTCAACTAACTCTGGTACTTGACTATTACACACACACACACACACACACACACACACACACACACTACACGTAAAATTATCTATTACTTTAAATTAAGTGAATGCATCTGTAGTCCACCTATAGTCTCAACTTAGTTCTGGTGTTATGGTGTGTGTGTGTGTGTGTGTGTGTGTGTGTGTGTGTGTGTGTGTGTGTGTGTGTGTGTGTGTGTGCCTGCGTGCTCGTGGCTTTATCAGATGTGTCAGTCTTTCCTGCATCTTCTGGCACGGAACTCCCCCCCCCCTCCCCTCCTTCTTCCTCCCCCTCCTCCTACCTTTTATAGTGCAGTAATCTTCCCAATTCCTCCTTCTCTTCTTCCTCCTCCTCACCTTCCTCTTTCTCCTCCTTCTCTTCCTGACCCTCATTGTTCCTGACCCCCTGTAGTTCTTCTTTTTACTCCCCTCCCTTCCTCTTCTCTTCTCCCTCATATCCCCTATTCCCTTCTACCCTTCCCTCCTCCTTCTTACTCTTCTCCCTCCTATCCTTCTCCCTCATATCCCCTATTCCCTTCTACCCTTCCCTCCTCCTTCTTACTCTTCTCCCTCCTATCCTTCTCCCTCATCTCCTCTATTCCCTTCTACCCCCTCCCTCCTCCCTTCTACCCTTCCCTCCTATAAACAATAAACACTGCCGTAGACACCACACATCATCATCACACTGCTCTCGTAAACAACCTGGAAATAAACAACAACAACAGCTGCTCATCACCTTAACTCAACCCTGAAATGAGGTAGCTGACAGAGTAACAGTGTGTGGCTGTCTGTTTGTCTGTTTGTCTGTTCGTCTGTCTGATTGTCTGGCGTTCTGTAGTAGCATATCCACCTCTACTACCAACACCACTACTACTATCAGTACCACCACCACTACTTTTACTGCTATTAATACTACTACTACTACTACCACCACCACTAACACCCCTCTTCCTCCTCCCTTATCGACACACACCCCCTATCATCAACACTCCTCTTTAAAGACCACCATTCCCACCTAAACCTCATTATCACCACCTCCCCATCCCTCAACTGACGCACCCACCCCCCCCCCCACCACGACCATCATCATCAACTACCACAAGCTCCCCTCCCCACCCCCTCCCTCTCTACTCCCCCACTCATTCGCTTCATCACCTCGCCGGTCACATCTCCTCCCCTATACTCCCTCACCCCTTCCTTTATACTGCCACACCCCCATCCCTAGGTCATCATATCCCCTCTCTTAGGCCAGCACATCCCTTCTCCTAGGCCAGCCCATCCCCTCTCCTAGGCCAGCATATCCCCTCCCTTAGTCCAGCACATCCTCTCCCCTAGGCCAGCACATCCCCTCCCCTAGGCCAGCACATCCCCTCCTTTAGGCAACCACATCCTCTCCCATAGACCACCACATCCCCTCCCCTAGGCCAGCACATCCCCTCCCCAAGGCCACACCCCCCCCCCCCACCCGTATGCTAGCATTAGCGCTGGAGGCCATACAAATAGTGTTATGACACCCGGCAGAGGACGGGTGGGCGGCGTATGTTAGCGCCACTCATTACCTACTCCTGAGGTGATGAATGGACGCCCAATGGACCACAGCATCGGCACATGAAAGGATAGGGACCACCGCGTTCCCTTTGGCCAGAAAACGGGGGTTGAGTCGGTAAGGAAAACGGTGGTGGAGACGATAGGAAGAACATGGATTGAGTCGATAAGGAAAACGGAGAGTTAGTAGACAAGGAAAACTGAAGTTGAATCATCGAAGAAAACGGATTTGTTAGGCGAAAGAAACTGGGGTTAAAATGATGTACCGAAGGATATTACTATATATTGGATGAGAGAAAATGAGAGGATGAATTGATAAGGAAAAAACGGGTTTGTCAGGTTAAAGAAGATGGGGGGATTAGTGTAACAAGGAAAACGGGTTTCTTGCTTTAGAGAAAATGGGTTAAGGATCTCGATGTTAATAGAGGCTGATAAGGCGGATTTTTTAATTTTTTTTTTTTTTACGTAATTTTTTTTTATCTTGGTTGGTCGTAATTGGATAATGACATGGGGAACAGGTCGTGCGTTTAACCGACATGTACGGCAATTAGACCTCGGGGGAAATCGCATGAGGGGAGGAGGAGGAGGAGGAGGTGGGTAGGGAAGGTTGGGGTGGGGAGCAGGAGTGGGTAGATAGGAGGAGGCAGATGAGGGGGTGGTAGGGTATAGGGTGGAGGAGAGGGGAAGAAGAGTAGGTAGGGAGGAGAGGGTAAGGGAGAGGAAGGAGGAGAGGGGATGAAGAGTGGGTAGGGAGGAGAGGGTAAGGGATAGGGAGGAGGAGAGGGGAAGAAGAGTGGGTAGGTAGGAGAGGGTAAGGGAGAGGGAGGGTTACTCTTTCTAATAAGGTGTTGACCAGTGTAGGGTGAAAACATAACCTATAGAGGAGTGTTATTATTGTTTTATTACATCTTAATTTTAACAGATGTTTATCACTCTCTGTTGGTCATCTTCTGCGTCTTGTTAATTTAAATGAAGAAGCTCATGTTTTATATATTATCTTTATGTTTACAAACTTATTTTCACAGTTGTTTGTAAATTATTCACCGTTAGTTTACAAAATGTTCAGTCATTTACAAACTCCTCCACACTGCCTATACATATTGTTCATTTTGCATTGTTCTGTCTTGTCAATCTTGCCTATTCTTTTCCCTCTATATAATTATACACTTTTATTTATATTTACACTAATTCATGAAGTCGTCATTGTTACATATGTCTGTTGGTCTTTCAGGTAAGTCCTAGCGTGTGTCTGTTTGTCTGTTCAGTTGTTCGCTTTGATGGTCATTAAGGCTCTAACTCAGTGACCTCTTGTCTTATGTTCGCTAAATTTGTTGGGAGGAAGGTAGTGGTCACCCTCAACAAAAGCTGCCACGATTTTGGTGTCAAAGTATGCAAATTGGGTTCCCTAATTTGCATATTTTTAATTTTCACACTTGAGGGGCCATTAACTCGTTATCTCAACCATCCTTTGTCCGATTTTCACCAAACTTTATACACAGAAGGTAGTGAGCCTGAAAAGAGCTGTGGTGTTAAAATATGCAAATTGGGTTTTAATTTACATTTTTTTTTAATTAAGAGAGAGGTGATGTAACTCGGTAACTCAATCATCTGTTCTTCGTCAAATAATGATGTAATGCTAGAGGTCATTTCGCAAAACGGGTGTGTATGTGTGTTTGCGTATTCTTTTGGTTAATTACGGTTGCTGCAGGTTGTAATGAGTCTATTGTGTTATGTCATTCTAGCTTGGTTCTGTTGTTGTTATGCAAAGGAGTCTGCTTTAAGGTAGCCAGAGATCCGTGCAAATTATTTCGACCGTGTTCTCAAGGTATGATAGGTGTGTGGTGAGGCAGGTATGTAGGTCAAGTATGGAGGTGTGTTTGTGTTGTGTGTTATGAGGCAGGTGTGTGTGTGTGTAGTGAGGTAAGTGTGTGTAATATGAGGTATGTATGTGAATTGGTTTACAGATGTGTGATGTATGAGGCAGGTTTTAAGTCACTTGCGGAGGCGTGTGTATGGTGAATCAGGTATATGAAGAAGGTATATAGGCGTGTAATAAAACGTTTGTATAATAGTAACGTGACCACCCAGAGACAACCAACCTTGATTAATAGCAACTACACGTACCACAGTATAGAGTGAACATCCCTGGAACCTCTCCTACCCTCCAACGCGGTATTATAAAGACGACGTATTAACCACTACGATCTCCTTAACATCCTGCAAACGAGGTGTTGAGACGTAGAGACCCACCTGGTGATGTACAGAAATCTTCCCTCCATCATCACTTGACGGAAGACTCTGCGCTTGTGTTTATTAACATGATTTTACCGGGGTGTTTACGCAGCTGGTCTTGGCTATGTTGATGAGCTGACATAGGCAATTATAAGGCTCTGTGATAGAGTTTTATTCACTTATCTGTCATCTCGGTGTTGTTCCTCTCAATACGGGATGCTGTTACGGCGTGAGATGGTCGGGGATAATTGGTGAGGTGGTGTGACAGGGGTGCTGGAGAAGGTCGCTAGGTCTGGGTTCTCGTCTTACGCTTCATTGGTCTTAGTAGGAGCAGGTGTGAGCGAGTGATGGTGGTGCCTTATAGGTCTCTCTCAAGGTGGTGGTAATATATATGTATGTGCGTGTATGTGTGTGTGTGTGTGTGTGTGTCAGTAGGTCTTTGGAGTGATTTGCTTTGTTCGTTCGTCTTTTTTTTTTTTTTTGAAGTGTAAAATATTGTGAAAGGTTAGTATCTTGGTGTCTGTCCCGTTTATGTGAAGTATGTAGATTGGAGAGCTTCACCCTCCTGTTTACAACCCGATACCATCAACCACGTCAAACAACTCCGTCACGCCTTTAATGCAAACACAACAAACACCCATTCTACCCTTCTTCCTCCTTCCTCTCTTCCCTCCCCTCCTTTCCTTACTCCTCTGCCTGCCCCTCCTTCCCCTACTCCTCTTCCCGCCCCTCCTCCTCCTGCAGTTCCTCCTCCTCTTCACGTCCCCCCTCCCCCCCTTCCCCCCTTCCCCCTCCCCCCTTCCTCCTCTCCCTCCCTCCCTCCAAGCACCGCCTGTGTGGTTACTGAGGATAAAATAATAGTGTGTATACCAACTCGCCCCACAAGAGTTACTGACGTTCTGCTGTATCTAGTGATAGGGTGCGTCACGTGGTAGATAGAGTGCGTCACGTGGTAGGTAGAGTGCGTCACGTGGTAGGTAGAGTGCGTCACGTGGTAGGTACAGTACGTCACATGATAAACAGAGTGCGTTACGTGGGTGTGTTGCGTCGAATGAGCATAAAAAGGGAGAACGGGATGAGGGTGTCTAAGTAGTATGATGTATGTATGAATGTTACCATTGTGGATCTACATGCTATGTGTGTGTGTGTGTGTGTGTGTGTGTGTGTGTGTGTGCGCGTGTGTGTGTGTGGCAGGTTTAGTAGCCGCCACCCAAGGCAGAGTTATCGTGGCTCGCCTCTCACACGACGTCTCCCCGCCGCTCTCGCTGTTATACTACTAACCTGAGTCTCGTAATTTGGCTGATTCACGCATTGGATTACTCTCTCTCTCTCTTATATTTCCCCCTCTCCACCATTCCACTATCCACCATTTCCCTCTTCACCATTTCCCTCTCCACCATTCCCCTCTCTCCAATATCCCTCTCTCCACCATTCCCCTCTCTCCACTATCCCTTCTCCATCATTCCCCTCTCTCCACTATCCCTTCTCCATCATTCCCCTCTCCAGCCTTGCGAAGAGACCCGATATTCTCTGAGGGTCGTAAGATAAAATATTGTCCTCCTCACGCTGCCTGCCTCACACCCCGAGTTTCTTTGTTCTAAAATTCACGCTAACTGGTGATGTGGGGGGGATCTTGGCGTCGGAATTAAGCTGTAACTACGGTAATTAAGTCGATGCTCTCTTACACACACACACGCACACACACACACACACCTACACTTACATCTGCTCACCCACCGCCGCTGCTCACTCAAAGTTATGGTGGAATTATTGCCAACTCGGTGTTTCCGCCTCTCGTGTATTTAGGAGGTCCAACTTTTTTTTCTGCTCTTCTTCGGCGGCGAACGAGAGAGAATCGCTAAATGTCTCTTCAAATATCATAAAGAGAGAGGGGGGTATCTGTCTCTCTCTCGTGTGTGTGTGTGTTCTACCGGTGAGTGCATCATTTTCGTTCTTAATGATGTGTACTGTACATTTTTTTTGTGCGCGTGTCTGTGTGTATCACTGTATGAATATTTGTGTTAACGTACATGTTTGAGTATATGTGTATATGTGTAGTAATGTGTACAAGTGTATTTATTTACCTGCTAGAATAATACTCAAGCTAGAGGTGTGACAGAAGCTCACCTGTAGGCAGACTGGTCATCATTAGGTGTATATTGACAGCTGAAGTGCAGGTAATTTGAGATTGATTCACATAGCGCGTAGGTAGAAATTGAATCATGACGTCACAAAAGAGCCATTTCCTTATTGGTTGATGAATTATGACGTCACACGAGCCATCTCCATAATGCTTGGAGAAATATAATGTCATGATAGCCCCCTTTTTATTGGGTTGTGAATTATGACGTCACACGAGAGCCGCTTCCTTATTGGTTGGTGAATTACGACATCACAAGAGAGCCACCTCTGTATTGGATGGAGTCTGGCCTGTGACGCCAGTACTCTCGCAATTCCTTGTAAGTGGCATTCCGGGAGCTGGAATATCCTCGTACCAGGATTCGAATCCAGGATTACCGAGACGCTGATTCATGGTGATGACTTGGGATTGGTAGGTTGGTGGATTGAATACCGATGTGTGTGTGTGTGTGGATTGTACGTGTATGTTTGTCTGAATGTGGGTTGTGTTCCCATTCCTTTGAATCAAGTGTTCAAACCGTAATTCACATGACGCTAGTGAACTTCAGCACTTACTGTAAAACGTAAATCTTGGAAGAAATCAGTTCAGATCCAACGTAAAATCATATCATGGAGAGCTTCTAAATGAATCAAGCTTCGAACCCTTATGCTCTTGAAACGTATCCCTCTTAATCAGTGAAGTTTAAAAACCTGGTCTTCTTGAAACATATCCCTCTGAACTAAAAAAGCTTCAAACCCTGCATACCCATCTGAGCTAGTGAAGCTTCGAAATCTGAGGCTCTTAAAACGTACCCTTCCGAACCAGTGATAATAAAACGTGAAATAACTTGAATGAACTGAAGGAGATACGGATGTACCTCGTGAGGGAGTCCGGTTTCGGTTGGAGAGATACTGTACTGAGGAAAAGACTAAGGTGGACTCGGTCACGTGTGTATCTTTCGTGCCTTTAGCTAGACCAGTGCGATGTTCCGGTGTCTATTTGTCTCTCCGTATGTGTCTATCTATCTATCTGTCTGTCTGTCTGTCTGTCTGTCTTTGTGCTTTCCCTTACACTGCCGCCAAAATACAGTTGGGGACATTTCTAACTACTATACTCAACTTTGTCAATCCGCCCTCTCCGTGAGGTGTGAACCCCGAGAGTATCGACTCATAAATCCGAAGCATTGAAGAGTGAGGAGGAGAGAGGGGCCGGGGGATGACGGAGACGGGTTAGGGTGTTGAGGAGGATAAGGATGCTCGGGGCTAGAGGGATGGATGAGGGTAAGGAGTTACTTGTTCAGTTGCAGTACAATATTTATTAAGCAAGGATATGAATACATAGGGCAGAAAACAAATTATGCTTAGAATGTGTTACCGCATATCAGGGTGGTATTCCCAGCTTGTGCTTCAGGTCTGACCGAGTCTTTATATATATTTATTTGTTTATTTATTTTATTGTATTGTATATTTCATTATATATTTCATTACATAAATTGTACATTATGTATTTCTGAAAAAGTCCAGTTTATTACGTTTCTTCTCGTAAATTTGGATCTGAAAAACGATCTCACAACAATGTTTATGTATTATGGAAGCTAGATGACTAACAGGGCGCGACCGAGTAAAATCGTTGCCAACTAGAATTTTCTTCTCAACGAACAGTGTACCACCTGACCTGTGTAACGTGAACACCGCCGTGCACCCACAGTCCCACACCCACCTTCACACATACCTACACTCGCCTCCACATACACCCCCCCATCCACCTCCACATACACCCCACCCGCCTCCACACACACCCCCACCCACCTCCACATACACCCACCTCCACATACACCCCCATCCACCTCCACATACACCCCCATCCACCTCCACATACACCCACACCCACCTCCACATACACCCCACCCACCTCCACATACACCCACACTCGCCTCCACCCACACCCACCTCCACATACACCCACACTCGCCTCCACACACGCCCACACCCACCTCCACACACACACACACCACAAGAAGATCTATAACAGGGTGTTTTTAGGAAGCATTGGAGTTCTGGCGGACCCCACCTGCTGCATCCACCGAGGGGAGACAAGAGAACCTGGGTAGAAAACCAATTGGGGATATGAGGGAACCTGGGGAGAGAACCAAGAGGGGAGACGAGGGCACTAAGAGGGGAGACTAAACAACCAGGGTAGAGAACCAAGAGTGGAGACGAGAAAGCCTGGAGACAGAACAAAGAGGGGTGACGAGAGACCCTGGGGAGAGAACGAAGCTTTAAGGTGGGGAGTTTGGTCGCCCTTCCTTCTTCCCTCCCTTCCTTTCCTGTTTCTCTTCCCTCCCACCATCACTTCCTTCCCACCTTTCCCTACTTAACCTCCTCCCATCACTTTCCTCTCTACCTCCCTCCCTTCCTTCTGTTTCATCTCTCCCAGTCTTTTTTCTGTCTAACGTCCCTCCCTCCCTCCTTCCCCTTTCTTCTTTTTCACTTCACTCCCTCCCTCCTCTTCTTTCTCACTTCCCTTCCCTCTTCCTCTCCTCCCTTATCTATCCCTTCCTTCCCTCTTTCTACGTTCGTGTCTTCTCCGTCTCTCTCTCTCTCTCTCTATCTCTCTCCATCTTCTTTTATTTCCCTTTCTCTATTTATTTTGCCCCCTTTCCTTCTCTTCTAGTCTCCTTTCACACCCCCTTCCTCTTTTCTTCATTTCTCACTCTCCTTTCCCTTTTCACTCCTCTTCTTCTCCCTTCTATAATTTTTTCATTCCTTTTCCCTCTCTCTCCCCCTTCCATAGCTCCTCTTTTATCCTCCCTCTCATTTTCCTTCCTTTCCTCTCCCACTTCCCTCCCCCTCTTTCCCATTTTTTTCCTCTTAAAGCCCTTCCCTCTTCCACTCTCACTCCACTCTTTTTTCTCTCTCTTCCATCCCTCACTCCTCTCCTCTCCCTCTCTCACTCCTCTCTCTTCCATCCCTCACTCCTCTCCTCTCCCTCCCTCACTCCTCTCCTCTCCCTCTCCTCTCTCCTCCATCCCTCACTCCTCTCTCTTCCATCCCTCACTCCTCTCCTCTCCCTCCCTCACTCCTCTCCTCTCCCTCTCTCACTCCTCTCCTCTCCCTCCCTCACTCCTCTCCTCTCCCTCTCCCACTCCTCTCCTCTCTCCTAATTTCATCACCTTAATATTTTGTCTTATGTTTTTGAGACGTTCGATAAGGAGGAAGAAAGTAGAGGGTAGGTGTGGGGGGCGGGGCGTGGTGTGAAGGCCTGGGGGAAGAAAGATGGCGGAGGAGGCGTTGGGAGTAGGCGTGTAGGAGGAGGCGTGGGGAGGAGGCGTGTAGGAGGAGGCGTGGGGAGGAGGCGTGTAGGAGGAGGCGTGTAGGAGGAGGCGTGGGGAAGAAAGATGGAGGAAGAGACGTGTAGGGGAAGGCATGCAGGAGCTCTCTCTCTCTCTCTCTTGGAAAACAATTCACTTGACATTATTTATTTCCAAGGTGATTATGATCTGAAGCTAGGGGGTTGAACCGCCTTGATTTGAAGTGTTTTTGTTGTTGTTGTTGTTGTTGTTGTTTTTATGATGTGTGTTAAGCTTTATGATAGAAATGGGAATACCACTATTAATTATGTTTTTTTTTTTTATTTCTATAAGCAGCGTATTGGAAATTTGGCCATTAATAATAAAAAGTTTATTTTCTAATGGAGCTTTGAACATACTTACAATATATACATTACGTCATATGTATATAATTATGTACATAAATTATAGATATAAACACCGGCTTCAATTATAATATAGACATACTAAACATAAATTAGGTTAGGTTAAGTCAGTCAGTCAGTTATTATTATTATTATTATTATTATTATTATTATTATTATTATTATTGATTGATGATGATGATAGTGAAGTACAGGTCACGGGAGGTAAATTTATGGTTAGATAAGTGACATACGAGTGATTAATGGAGAGTTGTGGAGGTGAGGTGATGGAGAAGTGATAATGATAGATGCATGGAGAGGTGAGATGAGGGATGGTCGTGTGTGTGTGTGTGTGTGTGTGTGTGTGTGTGTGTGTGTGTGTGTGTGCGTGTGTGTGTGTGTGTGTGTGTGTGTGTGTGTGTGTGTGTGCCGAGTTACACCACCTTGCCGTATCTAGTGTAATGTGTGTTTGTATTTCTTCTCATAATTAATTAACATCGAAATATTATAATTTTTTTTCTTTATTATCGGGATCAAAATATTGTATCTCACAGTTATCAGGAACACAAGAGTAAGAAACCACCATAAGTATTTTGTTCAGTGAATTCTTTATCATTTAATAATTAACATAAGACGTTAATTTGATTTTCCTTCTGTCACAAATACGTGCTTTATAATTACTTGGTGATCTCTGAATTAATCTTAACTGACTCACCTACGATTCGACATAATTTTGGTTTCTAAAGAGGTCTCTATTTTGCCTTGAAATACTGTACATTTTTTGTATTTCCAGTTATGGGAAAAATTACGAATCATTTAAAATCCGGATTCATAATTTTGTCGTCAAGAACGAAAACAAAACAGAGTATACGGGTAGATGAGGGAAGTAGGCCGGAGTGACCAGACGCCTGGCTGACGGCCGTGTCAGAGCCTCTGTTTACAAGGTTGGCCTCGTAAACGTTGGAGTATGGCAGCAGCAGCCCTCCGTCAGGCCAGTCTACTGCCCGTCTCTGATTATTATGTCGCGCCTCCGCCCGTAAACCTACCTCCTGGGGGCTCCTCCTCGTGCTCTGGGAGGAGGGTCAGGGGAGGACAGTAACCTAGGAAGGAGGAGGAGGAGGGGGAAAAGGAGAACGAGAATTGATGGAGGAGGAGGAAAAAAAAGACCTAGAGGAGGAGATGAAGGGGAATAGGAGGAGGAGAAGGAAGTATACTAGATGAGATGGAGGGGAATAGAAGGTGAAGAGAAAGGGAAGTAGAAAAACAGAAGGTTGAAGCAGAAGAAACAGAAGCGGGAAGAGGAAGAGGAGGGGGAGGAAGAGGAGGAGGAGGAGGGGGAGGGGGAGGGGGCTGCTATGTCGTAAGGAAGTGATGTTAGTTTGGAGAGTATCCTTGAGGAGCCAGTAGGAAACAAGGGGATTTTTCAGGTCCTACGGTCTGGGATATTAGACAAGGGTGTAGTACTTGACGTTTAGGCTCCGTCTATGATAGGCAGTGGGACGTGGACGACTAGGGGGAGGGGGGAGCTTATCACAAGAGCAAGGTGGGGAGGTGGTGGTCATTTTGGTCGTGGTGGAGATTGTGGTGGTGGTGGTGGAGATTGTGGTGGAGATTGTGGTGGTGGTGGTGGTGGAGATTGTGGTGGTGGTGGAGACTTGCTGTTACTTGGTGGTGGTGGATCTGGAGACGAGGGCGACATCAAGGTGAAAAGACGAGAAGGAGGAGCGGCCATGACCGAGGTGCTCTCTCTCTCTCTCTCTCTCTTCAACATGTTATCACTTGGCGAAAACCGCTAAGTAAATACATTAATTTCTTATATCAGTAAAGCCAATGAAATTATAAATTGCGACTGTGCAAAAATAATTCACTGGAGGAACATATTTGATGCACTTGTCGTATTAACATTATGAAAGGAGGAGTAAAGTGACTTACTCAGGTTCATACAAGGTGTTGAAGTTGGCCTCCGTCGTGACGAGACACCCCCGGGTTGCTCATATAATACAGTGTGCATATTTGTGGTTCATGTTTATTCTTTCCAACTTTATATTTATTTTATTTTATTTTATTTTATTTATTTATTTATTTATTTATTTATTTATTGTGATCTTAGTTAAACGCTGAGAGGAAAATCCCCCAGTATGAATAATTTTATAAATCGTGACATACTGAAGGTTATCCCCACCTGTTTCCTCTTCACAGTAAAATTATATTATTTTTCCCTTGATTTTTATTCTTGGCAGTTTTAAACTGCTGTCTTCTGCATTTCGTAATCTCATCTTTTTCTTTGTTTACCTTCTCTCTAGAATCGTCAAAGTGGGTCTCATAGGCGGGACGGTCCATTAGGGGCAATGCTCATAAAACACACTGAATACGAATCCTCTGGTACACAAGGTATCCATTCACAGTTGGGTGAACTGGGGGGCCTTGGGCAGGAACCAGCCACCCTTTTGACAGTAGTGTTATCAATGCCGTGGTTTACAAGAAAAAACATAACGCCACAAACCTGGAGAAACAGACAAGAAAAAGAAGGAAATAAAAATAATTGGTAGTGAGAATATTAAAAGATTGAAATAATGTCTTTAGAGATTTAAACCATCGTCTTTACAAGGTTAAACCACCGTTCTCAAAGGTATAAATCATCGTTCTTAAAGGTTTAACTTACGAATCTTTAGAATGATGGACTAAACCGAGATGTTAAGTGCCTTAAATATCTTATAAGGCGAAGATCCTGCCCCGCCTCACTCTGCCACTCCCCGTACCCTTCCAATCCTAACGTCACCCAACTCCCACCCCACCCCACTGCACCCAACCCCACACCTCACCACACCTCTCCGCACCTCCACCTCACCACCACATTCCACCCCTTACCACACTACTCTACTCCAGCCCTCACCACAAACACTACTCCAGCCCTCACCACACACACTACTCCAGCCCTCACCACACACACTACTCCAGCCCTCACCACACACACTACACCACACCAACTCACCCATTTCGCTTCGACTGACTGGGGAGAAATGATATTGATGGGGAAAATGTTAAGTTGAATAGTGAGGGAGTTTCAACACAGGTGGAGTTTCTTGTCATCTATATTACCTTCGTGAGCCGAGCAACAGGTGCGCCCAGGAAACTGTCTTAAACACCCACCAAAGTGGTAATGGGTCCCACAGGTTTTGACCACTCGTTAGGGGAAGTGAAAATGCTCCACACTGAATACTGACAGGGAGTTAGTGCGGCCGACACTGTACCAACCACCTTCACTTTACCAACTAAAGTTAGGTGCCCATTCACAGCTGGGTAGACTGAGGGTGTCTCAGGTACGACAGTGACTCTTAGGATTAAAAGTAACACTTTTAAAATGGAAAGTTTTAATAGAAAAAAATAATTTTTTGTGAAGTATTTGTATATTTTTCTTGGCCTCTACGTCACGAGGCGGGGTTGGGGAGTGATATCACAATAAAAATAAATACAATGCATCTATACAAATTAATCCAGTTATCAAGGCCAACACTGTCTTAAAAGGATACTCGACTCTGAACACATTTCTGTCGCTGTGGAGGATGTTATGAACCTCCTCTGCGCCCGAGTGGTTATGCCGCTCCCTTGTGCACCTCCAGTCGACCCAACTGTGAATGGGTATCCGACTTTAGTTGGGGAAGTGCAGGCGGTTGAATACAATGCCGGTTACACTGCCTCCCTGTGCACTGAGGCTCAGTCGTCAGTGTACGGTATCCACACTGTCCTACCATGGCTTCTTAGACTCTTACACTGAACTTCAGTTGTTCATTCATCATGTTTCCTCTCCATGCCTTAAGGCTTGAACCGCTCGAGATGAACTGATGAAACTTTACAACTGATTAAATTTAGATTTTTTTTTTTTAGATTGCCCCCGAGGGGGCTAGTTTATTGGGCACCCCCTTACATCCTGTGCAAGGTGAAGCGCAGAAGCGTTTACAGCTCCCATCTGGGAAGCATGCGTAGCTCATGCTTGCCTTTATGACTCATGCATTAAGGGCGTAAAAGCCTGAAGGGTCATGGGTTTTGTCAGCAAGTTACATAAAGTGACAGAATGATGAGTGTGTGGGGGGAAAGTTCCCGGTACAATTTATCTGTTTATGGCAAAGCGTGGCAGGTGCCTAATAATGTCAAGTGCCAGGCCTGTCACTAGGAGGAGGGATATCTGGTCAGGGAGGGAAGAGGTGTTGGTAACGGCTAGGGACCTGTAGGAGGAGGTCATAGGGCAAGTTGTATTTCAGCTGGACGATGTGCAACACAGGTCATATGAGAGGTCAGATATAAGAGGTCACGGGTCATCTTGCCAGCAGGAGGGAGCATCATGTCTTATATACACATCTCTTAAATTCATGTTTATATTTTTTCGTGTTAGTCAGTAAATTTGTAAATGTATCATTTTGATATTTTTTCCAGTTCCAAATGTTTTATAGTCGTTCATTAGCTCTGTAAGACCCGAACACAGGATCTCTTATCACCACCCACCACGTCAGGCTGGTGATGTTCTGTCTTGTACCTGAACGATAAACTCTTGTCTCGTTTGTTCGTGAGATGTCTTGACCTGTACACCCACACACCCCCATGACGGGTCAGCCGGGGAGAAACTTGAAAAAAGACCACAGTAAAAACACAAGTGATCTCGGACTGTTAACACGACATAGATGCAAGCCACAGTACTCTTGATCTGATATCTTGTGCCTTTTAAATCACAAGTAACAAGACAAACACAGGTACAAGTGATGTCTGACACTACGATACTAACACAAGCTAACCTCACACAAAACAGCTTTGTTTATATCTCACGCACCAAACAAAGGGTAGAAACTATTGAGTCACCTGCAGATTAGACACTCCATCTTATTTCACCTGAAGATTTACCACCCTAACGCTACCTGGGGAGATTAGATTAGGGTAACGTTAGGGTCACTTTATCATTAGGTAAAATAATCTGGGGTGCCTAATCTTCACGTAATCCAATGTAGCACTATTATTTACCAACTGGTGAATGTGATGTAAGACAAATTTAGTTATTAAGGGTCATTGGCAGTAGTGAGGATGTGCCTGTCGAAGACGCTGATGTAGAGCAGGAGAGGAGGTGGAGGAGGGTGAGAAGTGTGTGGCGGTGGTGGTTGTGTGAGGGTGTGGTAGTGGTGTGAGTGTGGTGGTGGTTGTGTGAGGGTGTGGTAGTGGTGTGAGTGTGGTGGTGGTTGTGTGAGGCAGTGGTAGTGGTGTGAGGGTGTGGCGGTGGTGGAGGTGGTAACTATATGAGGGTGTGGGTTACGGTTTTGGTGGTAGTAAGTGGTTGTAGTGGTAGTAGTAGTAGTAGTAGTAGTTGTGGGAGGCTGGAGCATTGATAGTGGCAGTAGTAGTAATAGTGGTGGTGAAATTTGTTTACTAGCCTCTTACTCCTCCCCCCACCCCCCTCCCTTGGCCTGTATTTTATAAGGACTTCTACAACGAAAAAAAAAAATACTAATAATTCCTTCTCATACCTGAAGACCTGACAAGGCAACAAATCCACTCGCTCACTCACTCATTCATTCACTCATCCACTCACTCACTCACTTACTCACTCACTCACTCACTCACTGCCGGCACCCAAAAATGACGCTCTGTAATGGGGTAATTGGCCTCAAGTTAAGCGTCTCTTGTTATATTTTATTTTTATTTTAGTTGTACCTTCTCTTGTCTTCCAGGTATATGGTGGGGGAAATTACAGTAAGTTCAGAGAGTCTAATAAGAGTTTGGGTATCACTTGTTTGAAAGTTTCCTGCCTCCTCCTCCTCTTTCCTCCGCATTTTTCATCTTCTTCCTTGTGCTTCATCCTCCCTTTCCTGCTCCTCCTCTTTCCTCATCTTCCTCCTCACTCTCCTACTTCTCCTTCTCTTCCTCCTCCCTCCCTTGCTGTTCCTCATCATCTTCCTATCTCTCTCCTCCTGCCTCCTCCTCCTCCTCCCTTTCATCTCCTGCTCCTCCTCCCTATCATCCTCTTCCTTCCTCTCCTGCTCCTCATTCATCTCCTCTTCTCTTCCATCTCCTCCTCCTACCCGTCCCCCTCCTCCCTCCACTGTCACCGTGTGCTTCCCATACTTCGAGGATTTAGTCAAGGACATGTTGGTCTGTGTTCAGGTTGTGGGAGAATGGTACTGTACAGGTTGACCATGGGAGATTCTTTCCAATTAGTCTCAGGTAATCAAAAATTCTAACCTGACCTGACCTGACCTTTATAGGGGATGAAGATCGGTCACACTGTCTCTTATATGTATTGAAGTATAGTAATCAGTGTGCTGTATCCCCACTGCCCTTAACAGCCCGTCAGGTGTATGGGAGTTACGTTTATTGATAGAACACCCTTTACTAGTAGTGGTTACTTAGAAGTGATTTAGTTGACTTAGAAGTAACTTAGTGACTTATGACCCCATTAAAGGCTCCGTTAAGTCATCATCATCATCACCATAACACGTGAGATATGTTACTCTTCTCAACCTCATTATTATTCCGTAAGTTTGGTCATAATTTTAGTCAAACTCTCCGTTTATTTTTGTTGCTGGAAATCTGTTGAAGAAATATCAATATCATTATTATCTCCCCAAAAAAATTAATTAATGATTGAAAAATACATCAGTCTATTTCTTTTATTATGAAACAGAATATATGAAAATGAATTATGCCCTTCCTATAATACCAAGTAAAATGACATTAGGTAATATTTTTTTTTTGGTGGTAAACAGAACGGGGGAAAATATTTCTGCTTCAGTTGTAAAAAAATATATAATATAAAAAAAAATACAGGGAATTTTAATATGTGTGGCGCTGTCTGTAATGAGATCAGCGAGTCATGGAAACTAACAATTCATTTTTTTTTATATAATTTTCAGTTTGGTGTGTAAAATTTTGTATGTGTTGGATCCACCTAGTGTGTCTGGGGGCCATATATTTATTAGTATGAGACAGTGATGGTGGTGTGTGGTGAATGTGGTAGTGGTGATGTGATGGTAGTGGTTGATGGTGGTGATTTGGTGGTAGTGTGTGATGTATGTGCTGGTGGTGTAAGTGATGGTGGTAATTGGCGATGATTGTGATATTATCCAATGGTGATGATAGTGACTTGGTGGTGGTGATGGTGGTGGTGATTTGGTGATGACCGTGATTTTATATAATGGTGATGACTTGATAATGTTGCTGATATAAGTGATGGTGGTAATGATATTATGTAATGATGACGATGAGTTATTAGTGATGACATTAAGTGATGGTGTAATGACTTGGTGATGATAATGATGATAGTGGTGATATTCAATACGCTCGTACCTGAAAATGTTGATTGAAAAAAAATAAAAGAATTACGAGTTGAAACAGTACCGTAGGTGTTAGACCATTATTATTGTTGAGCATCGCAGTTAATTAAGTATCTGTTGGCTGGACTTTTATTTTGCCCAAATTAATAGTTGGGAGAGAATGTGCATTAAAAAAAGTGATCTCCATTTGAAAGGCAACGAATGGAAAGAGGAACCGAGACCTTTGTGTTGTATATATTGCCAATTTTACTCGTGTCATTATGGTTATTTCTAATTGTGAGGAAAACATTCAAAGACAAGCACACACACACACACACACGTCTGCCCACAAGCCAGAATTATTGGGGTTGTGTATTGATAAAACATTCATTTGTTAAGAGAATTCGTGTTTTTGTTTTTTGTTAAATAGACGCTGTTTGTGGGTATTTTCTTCGTTATATTTACATAGATAGTTTACTTAGTCTTTATAGGTTAGGGAAAGATAACAATGAACTGGTATAGGACTTTCATCTTTTTTTCAATGTGCATCGAAACGTTCATGTGCACCTGTTGTAAATTACCAATATAGTTGTTTTTATTGTTATACCTACACCATATATCACCATCCACACACACCACACAAGTACGTACACCATCCACACACCACAACACAACACAAGTACATCACCATCCACACACCACACAATTATATCACCATCCACACACCACACAAGTACGTACACCATCCACACACCACACAAGTACGTACACCATCCACACACCACACAAGTACATCACCATCCACACACCACACAAGTACGTACACCATCCACACACCACACAAGTACATCACCATCCACTCACCACACAAGTACGTACACCATCCACACACCACACAAGTACATCACCATCCACACACCACACAAGTACATCACCATCCACACACCACACAATTACATCACCATCCACACACCACACAAGTACGTACACCATCCACACACCACACAAGTACATCACCATCCACACACCACACAAGTACATCACCATCCACACACCACACAAGTACTTACACCATCCACACACCACACAAGTACTTCACTTAGTTGTTTAAGACGCTAAGCCCTCACAAACCACTCTTCACTCGGCTATATTTCATGCTCTTGTCTCATATTCGTGAAATTCCACCGCCCTCCAACTCCCTCCTCTTATACATTAAAATGCCATTGCAATGTCCCCAGTCAGCTTGGGTTTTATCTCTGCAACCATTAAGAAAGTATCGACCGCATGCAACAACATTCTCACATCTCCTTCACTCCTCCCTTCCACCACCATGCACTCTGTTTGTACACTGGCCAAGATCTCTCTCGTAACTCCATCTCTGTAGCCATTAAACATCCAGGGCGACACCTCACACCCCTGTCGCACTCCGCCCCAACCGTCAGCCATTCCTCTGCTCGTCACAACACTCGTCTTAGTATTTTTTTTAGGGGGGGGGGGGGGAGGGGTGACATCTTTCCTTACTTTTATAATCTTTCTTTCCTCTATTCTTCAAGAACATTAATCTTTACTATTCTATAATTTAAAAAAAAAATGGCAGTAAAGATTCCATCCAAATATAAACTAAGAACAGAAATGGCGTAGCTAAAATGATCTTTAACCAGAACGACCACTTTAGTACACCAACATTAATACTTTCTCCGGAAGATTCGAACCCATACAGCTCAGTTACCAAGCGAGGGCGCCACCAATTGTACCACAAATGGTTTAAAGTCATTGGAATTTGATTTGGATCCCTGCAGGTCTTCTAGTGTGTTCGTTCATCCCTCACCCCATATAGAGGTAGTTTTGCTGGACTTGTAACGTGCTTATTTTGGTTATTTGTAATACACATTGTTTGGTCTCAGAAACTTTAACAAAATTATGAGTTTTTTTTTTTTTATTTATTTTTTCTTCAAATTTCTACTATATTTCAACAATTCAGCGATAGTTACAAAAGATGGTGGCATTGTTTAGACATGACTGGGTAGACGAGTTGTGAAATGAATGACTATAATTTATTCATACCGTTCAGTACAGTATTAATAAATTTATTTATTTACTATTACTATATTTTACAAAGTAACGTCATAACCGGATTTAAGGTACAGACACTATACAAACTTTCATCTCAAACATATATTAATTAAACTTTAATTAGGTTCGGTAATTGGCAGCAACAATTAACCGTACCCAAAGGCATTTACGTCTGATGTGGTAATTACTAGTTTTTGTTATCACCCAACATAAAGAGCAGGAGCAAATAACAGTCATATTGTGTGTATGTGTGTGAGCTCTCCTTTGTGCCTCTGGACGTATTTCATATCTTTTCTCCTTGGAACTAATAACAGTAAAAGTATCAAATTTGTTAAGTAATTTTATTGGTGTGTAATAAGTCGTCCCTCTAAATTTGTAGGTGATTCAGTGTACCCGTTGGAAGTTACGGGCCTCCAAGGTTGAAAAAAGTGGATGTTCAGTTTTGCTGCCTTGGGTGGGTGAGATGACGGGATGGTGCTGTGGGTGACTCCTCTCGTCAGGTCAGATTAATGTTGGTTGTCTGTGATAAGATTCATGTGTTCTTGTCTGAGGTTCCACAACTGAACAACAACAACAACAACAATAATAATAATAACAACAATAACATCTTCACCAGGAGAGAACAATGTGTACAATAACTGTTCATCACTGGACTAGATAATTAAGTATGTGACAATTTTACGACGTGTTTTACCGGGAAATGCCAGAGGAGAGTTAAAGTGTGATGCCAGTCTCTCTCTCTCTCTCTCTCTCTCTCTCTCTCTCTCTCTCTCTCTCTCTCTCTCTCTCTTTACCCAACCCATTTGTCTATCATCTATCTATTTATTCATTATCCATAAATGTATCTATCTTATATTATCTATTTTTCTATTGTTCATTTAATCTACTTATCTGTCGAATCTATCTACCTTTCCATTCTGTCTATCTATCTATGTGATATGTCGTGTGTGTCCGTAAGAAACAGTTTCAGGAGTTTAGTTACAGGTTAAAGCTCCTTAAACCATCATCCTCAAATGGTTAAAATATCATCGTGAAAGAGTTAAACCATCGTCGTCAGAGGGCTAAACCAGCTAGTAAGCATTAGGTAGAGTTTAGAAGGGCTGGGCTAGGAAGGGCTGGTCTTGACGAGGGTGGGCTGGGCTGGGCACGGTAGGGCAGGGTAGGGTAGGGCAGGGCTGGGCTGGGCAGGGTAGGGCAGGGCAGGTGTTATCAATGTATGTCAGGTACAGCACACCCCTCAGGGTCCCTCCACCCTGGCGCTCTCTACCTCCACCCTGGCGCACTCAACCTCCACCCTGGCGCACTCAACCTCCACCCTGGCGCACTCTACCTCCACCCTGGCGCACTCTACCTCCACCCTGGCGCTCTCTACGTCCACCCTGGCGCTCTCGACCTCCACCCTGGCGCACTCTACCTCCACCCTGGCGCACTCTGCCTCCACCCTGGCGCTCTCTACCTCCACCCTGGCGCACTCTACTTCCACCCTGGCGCACTCGACCTCCACCTGGCGCTCTCTACCTCCACCCTGGCGCACTCTACCTCCACCCTGGCGCACTCTACCTCCACCCTGGCGCACTCTACCTCCACCCTGGCGCTCTCTACCTCCACCCTGGCGCACTCTACCTCCACCCTGGCGCACTCAACCTCCACCCTGGCGCACTCTACCTCCACCCTGGCGCTCCCTACCTCCACCCTGGCGCTCCCTACCTCCACCCTGGCGCTCCCTACCTCCACCCTGGCGCACTCTACCTCCTTTACGATGGGGTCTGATCCACGCCCCTCCCCTTCGGTACAATACGTCAACATACATTTACCACCTAACAAACAGTACAGTATCGATAAACTAAATACTATCTAGAATATACTCGTGGATTACAGTACATTCTGAGCACTTTGATGTCGAATGTACCATCGTTTTATTTTCATATAAGCACAGAATGTAACCTATTGTTTAATTGTATTGTTGTATGTTAGTGAAGAATTGGTGTCTGCTTGTCTACATCAGCGAGGGAAATTAATAGTGAATGTTATAATATACTCAGATTTGTGCTCAGAGCTTAATGACCCTGCCAGTTAATGCTCCTTCATCTAAAACCATAACTCCAGCTTAAATTGGTAGGTTAATTGTGTGTGTTTACTGATATTATGTTATGTAGGAATGAATATGTATTGCCAAGATCGGAGAGTAACAGAGCATCAAATTGATTAGTTTATTTTAAGACAAACTTACGGTCAGTATACGCACTCTCAGTAGACGACCCGAACGTAAATGCGTATTTGCTCTTTATGGTTTTAACTTGAAGTAAAATTTAACCCCCCAGACACTCGTACACTTCATGAAATTACCAAGCCAGTCACTTTTCTCAGACCTGGTGGACGAGGTAAGCGTAAATGCGTAAATATACTTCATGCGTATTTTGACTTCTGTTATTGATACAACCCAGAGCGTAAGATACCATACAGTCTGTATTTTATGTCTCTATAAATATATAACAAGACGTGATGAATGTTTCTCTTTCGTTTACTCCCAATAGTGTGTTGTTGACCTGGTTGTTTATATATTTGACCATGTATACTTCCAAGGATTTTTTAAATTACAGAATACAAAACAGATATACTGTACCCACATTTTTGTTAAGTGTTCTGTTTCCTGACCCGGGACTACTGTACAGCTGAACGAAATGGAGCAATGATTTTATTTTTTCTATTTTTTTTTCTTACATAATAATCATAATAAAAACATAACGTTGATATTTATTTTTGTTATTTTTAATTTCCTAGAGGATTATAACACACAGGTGGTTGAGTGTACCAGCTGTTTACTTACACTGTAACGTCATAACAGGATTTAAGGTACAGACACTATACAAACTTTCATCTCAAACATATATTAATTAAACTTTAATTAGGTTCGGTAATTGGCAGCAACAATTAACCGTACCCAAAGGCATTTACGTCTGATGTGGTAATTACTAGTTTTTGTTATCACCCAACATAAAGAGCAGGAGCAAATAACAGTCATATTGTGTGTATGTGTGTGAGCTCTCCTTTGTGCCTCTGGACGTATTTCATATCTTTTCTCCTTGGAACTAATAACAGTAAAAGTATCAAATTTGTTAAGTAATTTTATTGGTGTGTAATAAGTCGTCCCTCTAAATTTGTAGGTGATTCAGTGTACCCGTTGGAAGTTACGGGCCTCCAAGGTTGAAAAAAGTGGATGTTCAGTTTTGCTGCCTTGGGTGGGTGAGATGACGGGATGGTGCTGTGGGTGACTCCTCTCGTCAGGTCAGATTAATGTTGGTTGTCTGTGATAAGATTCATGTGTTCTTGTCTGAGGTTCCACAACTGAACAACAACAACAACAACAATAATAATAATAACAACAATAACATCTTCACCAGGAGAGAACAATGTGTACAATAACTGTTCATCACTGGACTAGATAATTAAGTATGTGACAATTTTACGACGTGTTTTACCGGGAAATGCCAGAGGAGAGTTAAAGTGTGATGCCAGTCTCTCTCTCTCTCTCTCTCTCTCTCTCTCTCTCTCTCTCTCTCTCTCTCTCTCTTTACCCAACCCATTTGTCTATCATCTATCTATTTATTCATTATCCATAAATGTATCTATCTTATATTATCTATTTTTCTATTGTTCATTTAATCTACTTATCTGTCGAATCTATCTACCTTTCCATTCTGTCTATCTATCTATGTGATATGTCGTGTGTGTCCGTAAGAAACAGTTTCAGGAGTTTAGTTACAGGTTAAAGCTCCTTAAACCATCATCCTCAAATGGTTAAAATATCATCGTGAAAGAGTTAAACCATCGTCGTCAGAGGGCTAAACCAGCTAGTAAGCATTAGGTAGAGTTTAGAAGGGCTGGGCTAGGAAGGGCTGGTCTTGACGAGGGTGGGCTGGGCTGGGCACGGTAGGGCAGGGTAGGGTAGGGCAGGGCTGGGCTGGGCAGGGTAGGGCAGGGCAGGTGTTATCAATGTATGTCAGGTACAGCACACCCCTCAGGGTCCCTCCACCCTGGCGCACTCTACCTCCACCCTGGCGCACTCTACCTCCACCCTGGCGCACTCTACCTCCACCCTGGCGCACTCTACCTCCACCCTGGCGCTCTCTACGTCCACCCTGGCGCTCTCGACCTCCACCCTGGCGCACTCTACCTCCACCCTGGCGCACTCTACCTCCACCCTGGCGCACTCTACCTCCACCCTGGCGCACTCTACCTCCACCCTGGCGCTCTCTATCTCCACCCTGGCGCTCTCTATCTCCACCCTGGCGCACTCTACCTCCACCCTGGCGCTCTCGACCTCCACCCTGGCGCACTCTGCCTCCACCCTGGCGCACTCTGCCTCCACCCTGGCGCTCTCTACCTCCACCCTGGCGCACTCTACCTCCACCCTGGCGCACTCTACCTCCACCCTGGCGCACTCTACCTCCACCCTGGCGCTCTCTACCTCCACCCTGGCGCACTCTACCTCCACCCTGGCGCACTCTACCTCCACCCTGGCGCACTCTACCTCCACCCTGGCGCACTCTACCTCCACCCTGGCGCTCTCTACCTCCACCCTGGCGCACTCTACCTCCACCCTGGCGCACTCTACCTCCACCCTGGCGCTCTCGACCTCCACCCTGGCGCACTCTACCTCCACCCTGGCGCACTCTGCCTCCACCCTGGCGCTCTCTACCTCCACCCTGGCGCACTCTACCTCCACCCTGGCGCATTCTACCTCCACCCTGGCGCACTCTACCTCCACCCTGGCGCTCTCTACCTCCACCCTGGCGCACTCTACCTCCACCCTGGCGCACTCTACCTCCACCCTGGCGCACTCTACCTCCACCCTGGCGCACTCTACCTCCACCCTGGCGCACTCTGCCTCCACCCTGGCGCTCTCTACCTCCACCCTGGCGCACTCTACTTCCACCCTGGCGCACTCGACCTCCACCTGGCGCTCTCTACCTCCACCCTGGCGCACTCTACCTCCACCCTGGCGCACTCTACCTCCACCCTGGCGCACTCTACCTCCACCCTGGCGCTCTCTAACCTCCACCCTGGCGCACTCTACCTCCACCCTGGCGCACTCAACCTCCACCCTGGCGCACTCAACCTCCACCCTGGCGCACTCTACCTCCACCCTGGCGCTCCCTACCTCCACCCTGGCGCTCCCTACCTCCACCCTGGCGCTCCCTACCTCCACCCTGGCGCACTCTACCTCCTTTACGATGGGGTCTGATCCACGCCCCTCCCCTTCGGTACAATACGTCAACATACATTTACCACCTAACAAACAGTACAGTATCGATAAACTAAATACTATCTAGAATATACTCGTGGATTACAGTACATTCTGAGCACTTTGATGTCGAATGTACCATCGTTTTATTTTCATATAAGCACAGAATGTAACCTATTGTTTAATTGTATTGTTGTATGTTAGTGAAGAATTGGTAGTACTTAGTGTGTCTGCTTGTCTACATCAGCGAGGGAAATTAATAGTGAATGTTATAATATACTCAGATTTGTGCTCAGAGCTTAATGACCCTGCCAGTTAATGCTCCTTCATCTAAAACCATAACTCCAGCTTAAATTGGTAGGTTAATTGTGTGTGTTTACTGATATTATGTTATGTAGGAATGAATATGTATTGCCAAGATCGGAGAGTAACAGAGCATCAAATTGATTAGTTTATTTTAAGACAAACTTACGGTCAGTATACGCACTCTCAGTAGACGACCCGAACGTAAATGCGTATTTGCTCTTTATGGTTTTAACTTGAAGTAAAATTTAACCCCCCAGACACTCGTACACTTCATGAAATTACCAAGCCAGTCACTTTTCTCAGACCTGGTGGACGAGGTAAGCGTAAATGCGTAAATATACTTCATGCGTATTTTGACTTCTGTTATTGATACAACCCAGAGCGTAAGATACCATACAGTCTGTATTTTATGTCTCTATAAATATATAACAAGACGTGATGAATGTTTCTCTTTCGTTTACTCCCAATAGTGTGTTGTTGACCTGGTTGTTTATATATTTGACCATGTATACTTCCAAGGATTTTTTAAATTACAGAATACAAAACAGATATACTGTACCCACATTTTTGTTAAGTGTTCTGTTTCCTGACCCGGGACTACTGTACAGCTGAACGAAATGGAGCAATGATTTTATTTTTTCTATTTTTTTTTCTTACATAATAATCATAATAAAAACATAACGTTGATATTTATTTTTGTTATTTTTAATTTCCTAGAGGATTATAACACACAGGTGGTTGAGTGTACCAGCTGTTTACTTACACTGTAACGTCATAACCGGATTTAAGGTACAGACACTATACAAACTTTCATCTCAAACATATATTAATTAAACTTTAATTAGGTTCGGTAATTGGCAGCAACAATTAACCGTACCCAAAGGCATTTACGTCTGATGTGGTAATTACTAGTTTTTGTTATCACCCAACATAAAGAGCAGGAGCAAATAACAGTCATATTGTGTGTATGTGTGTGAGCTCTCCTTTGTGCCTCTGGACGTATTTCATATCTTTTCTCCTTGGAACTAATAACAGTAAAAGTATCAAATTTGTTAAGTAATTTTATTGGTGTGTAATAAGTCGTCCCTCTAAATTTGTAGGTGATTCAGTGTACCCGTTGGAAGTTACGGGCCTCCAAGGTTGAAAAAAGTGGATGTTCAGTTTTGCTGCCTTGGGTGGGTGAGATGACGGGATGGTGCTGTGGGTGACTCCTCTCGTCAGGTCAGATTAATGTTGGTTGTCTGTGATAAGATTCATGTGTTCTTGTCTGAGGTTCCACAACTGAACAACAACAACAACAACAATAATAATAATAACAACAATAACATCTTCACCAGGAGAGAACAATGTGTACAATAACTGTTCATCACTGGACTAGATAATTAAGTATGTGACAATTTTACGACGTGTTTTACCGGGAAATGCCAGAGGAGAGTTAAAGTGTGATGCCAGTCTCTCTCTCTCTCTCTCTCTCTCTCTCTCTCTCTCTCTCTCTCTCTCTCTCTCTCTCTTTACCCAACCCATTTGTCTATCATCTATCTATTTATTCATTATCCATAAATGTATCTATCTTATATTATCTATTTTTCTATTGTTCATTTAATCTACTTATCTGTCGAATCTATCTACCTTTCCATTCTGTCTATCTATCTATGTGATATGTCGTGTGTGTCCGTAAGAAACAGTTTCAGGAGTTTAGTTACAGGTTAAAGCTCCTTAAACCATCATCCTCAAATGGTTAAAATATCATCGTGAAAGAGTTAAACCATCGTCGTCAGAGGGCTAAACCAGCTAGTAAGCATTAGGTAGAGTTTAGAAGGGCTGGGCTAGGAAGGGCTGGTCTTGACGAGGGTGGGCTGGGCTGGGCACGGTAGGGCAGGGTAGGGTAGGGCAGGGCTGGGCTGGGCAGGGTAGGGCAGGGCAGGTGTTATCAATGTATGTCAGGTACAGCACACCCCTCAGGGTCCCTCCACCCTGGCGCTCTCTACCTCCACCCTGGCGCACTCAACCTCCACCCTGGCGCACTCAACCTCCACCCTGGCGCACTCTACCTCCACCCTGGCGCACTCTACCTCCACCCTGGCGCTCTCTACGTCCACCCTGGCGCTCTCGACCTCCACCCTGGCGCACTCTACCTCCACCCTGGCGCACTCTACCTCCACCCTGGCGCACTCTACCTCCACCCTGGCGCACTCTACCTCCACCCTGGCGCTCTCTATCTCCACCCTGGCGCTCTCTATCTCCACCCTGGCGCACTCTACCTCCACCCTGGCGCTCTCGACCTCCACCCTGGCGCACTCTGCCTCCACCCTGGCGCACTCTGCCTCCACCCTGGCGCTCTCTACCTCCACCCTGGCGCACTCTACCTCCACCCTGGCGCACTCTACCTCCACCCTGGCGCACTCTACCTCCACCCTGGCGCTCTCTACCTCCACCCTGGCGCACTCTACCTCCACCCTGGCGCACTCTACCTCCACCCTGGCGCACTCTACCTCCACCCTGGCGCACTCTACCTCCACCCTGGCGCACTCTACCTCCACCCTGGCGCACTCTACCTCCACCCTGGCGCACTCTACCTCCACCCTGGCGCTCTCGACCTCCACCCTGGCGCACTCTACCTCCACCCTGGCGCACTCTGCCTCCACCCTGGCGCTCTCTACCTCCACCCTGGCGCACTCTACCTCCACCTGGCGCACCCTGGCGCACTCTACCTCCACCCTGGCGCACTCTACCTCCACCCTGGCGCACTCTACCTCCACCCTGGCGCACTCTACCTCCACCCTGGCGCACTCTACCTCCACCCTGGCGCACTCTACCTCCACCCTGGCGCACTCTGCCTCCACCCTGGCGCTCTCTACCTCCACCCTGGCGCACTCTACTTCCACCCTGGCGCACTCGACCTCCACCTGGCGCTCTCTACCTCCACCCTGGCGCACTCTACCTCCACCCTGGCGCACTCTACCTCCACCCTGGCGCACTCTACCTCCACCCTGGCGCTCTCTACCTCCACCCTGGCGCACTCTACCTCCACCCTGGCGCACTCAACCTCCACCCTGGCGCACTCAACCTCCACCCTGGCGCACTCTACCTCCACCCTGGCGCTCCCTACCTCCACCCTGGCGCTCCCTACCTCCACCCTGGCGCTCCCTACCTCCACCCTGGCGCACTCTACCTCCTTTACGATGGGGTCTGATCCACGCCCCTCCCCTTCGGTACAATACGTCAACATACATTTACCACCTAACAAACAGTACAGTATCGATAAACTAAATACTATCTAGAATATACTCGTGGATTACAGTACATTCTGAGCACTTTGATGTCGAATGTACCATCGTTTTATTTTCATATAAGCACAGAATGTAACCTATTGTTTAATTGTATTGTTGTATGTTAGTGAAGAATTGGTAGTACTTAGTGTGTCTGCTTGTCTACATCAGCGAGGGAAATTAATAGTGAATGTTATAATATACTCAGATTTGTGCTCAGAGCTTAATGACCCTGCCAGTTAATGCTCCTTCATCTAAAACCATAACTCCAGCTTAAATTGGTAGGTTAATTGTGTGTGTTTACTGATATTATGTTATGTAGGAATGAATATGTATTGCCAAGATCGGAGAGTAACAGAGCATCAAATTGATTAGTTTATTTTAAGACAAACTTACGGTCAGTATACGCACTCTCAGTAGACGACCCGAACGTAAATGCGTATTTGCTCTTTATGGTTTTAACTTGAAGTAAAATTTAACCCCCCAGACACTCGTACACTTCATGAAATTACCAAGCCAGTCACTTTTCTCAGACCTGGTGGACGAGGTAAGCGTAAATGCGTAAATATACTTCATGCGTATTTTGACTTCTGTTATTGATACAACCCAGAGCGTAAGATACCATACAGTCTGTATTTTATGTCTCTATAAATATATAACAAGACGTGATGAATGTTTCTCTTTCGTTTACTCCCAATAGTGTGTTGTTGACCTGGTTGTTTATATATTTGACCATGTATACTTCCAAGGATTTTTTAAATTACAGAATACAAAACAGATATACTGTACCCACATTTTTGTTAAGTGTTCTGTTTCCTGACCCGGGACTACTGTACAGCTGAACGAAATGGAGCAATGATTTTATTTTTTCTATTTTTTTTTCTTACATAATAATCATAATAAAAACATAACGTTGATATTTATTTTTGTTATTTTTAATTTCCTAGAGGATTATAACACACAGGTGGTTGAGTGTACCAGCTGTTTACTTACACTGTAACGTCATAACCGGATTTAAGGTACAGACACTATACAAACTTTCATCTCAAACATATATTAATTAAACTTTAATTAGGTTCGGTAATTGGCAGCAACAATTAACCGTACCCAAAGGCATTTACGTCTGATGTGGTAATTACTAGTTTTTGTTATCACCCAACATAAAGAGCAGGAGCAAATAACAGTCATATTGTGTGTATGTGTGTGAGCTCTCCTTTGTGCCTCTGGACGTATTTCATATCTTTTCTCCTTGGAACTAATAACAGTAAAAGTATCAAATTTGTTAAGTAATTTTATTGGTGTGTAATAAGTCGTCCCTCTAAATTTGTAGGTGATTCAGTGTACCCGTTGGAAGTTACGGGCCTCCAAGGTTGAAAAAAGTGGATGTTCAGTTTTGCTGCCTTGGGTGGGTGAGATGACGGGATGGTGCTGTGGGTGACTCCTCTCGTCAGGTCAGATTAATGTTGGTTGTCTGTGATAAGATTCATGTGTTCTTGTCTGAGGTTCCACAACTGAACAACAACAACAACAACAATAATAATAATAACAACAATAACATCTTCACCAGGAGAGAACAATGTGTACAATAACTGTTCATCACTGGACTAGATAATTAAGTATGTGACAATTTTACGACGTGTTTTACCGGGAAATGCCAGAGGAGAGTTAAAGTGTGATGCCAGTCTCTCTCTCTCTCTCTCTCTCTCTCTCTCTCTCTTTCTCTCTCTCTCTCTCTCTCTCTCTTTACCCAACCCATTTGTCTATCATCTATCTATTTATTCATTATCCATAAATGTATCTATCTTATATTATCTATTTTTCTATTGTTCATTTAATCTACTTATCTGTCGAATCTATCTACCTTTCCATTCTGTCTATCTATCTATGTGATATGTCGTGTGTGTCCGTAAGAAACAGTTTCAGGAGTTTAGTTACAGGTTAAAGCTCCTTAAACCATCATCCTCAAATGGTTAAAATATCATCGTGAAAGAGTTAAACCATCGTCGTCAGAGGGCTAAACCAGCTAGTAAGCATTAGGTAGAGTTTAGAAGGGCTGGGCTAGGAAGGGCTGGTCTTGACGAGGGTGGGCTGGGCTGGGCACGGTAGGGCAGGGTAGGGTAGGGCAGGGCTGGGCTGGGCAGGGTAGGGCAGGGCAGGTGTTATCAATGTATGTCAGGTACAGCACACCCCTCAGGGTCCCTCCACCCTGGCGCTCTCTACCTCCACCCTGGCGCACTCAACCTCCACCCTGGCGCACTCAACCTCCACCCTGGCGCACTCTACCTCCACCCTGGCGCACTCTACCTCCACCCTGGCGCTCTCTACTCCACCCTGGCGCTCTCGACCTCCACCTGGCGCACTCTACCTCCACCCTGGCGCACTCTGCCTCCACCCTGGCGCTCTCTACCTTACTCCCAACCCCACCCTGGCGCACTCTACTTCCACCCTGGCGCACTCGACCTCCACCTGGCGCTCTCTACTACCTCCACCCTGGCGCACTCTACCTCCACCCTGGCGCACTCTACCTCCACCCTGGCGCACTCTACCTCCACCCTGGCGCTCTCTACCTCCACCCTGGCGCACTCTACCTCCACCCTGGCGCACTCAACCTCCACCCTGGCGCACTCTACCTCCACCCTGGCGCTCCCTACCTCCACCCTGGCGCTCCCTACCTCCACCCTGGCGCTCCCTACCTCCACCCTGGCGCACTCTACCTCCTTTACGATGGGGTCTGATCCACGCCCCTCCCCTTCGGTACAATACGTCAACATACATTTACCACCTAACAAACAGTACAGTATCGATAAACTAAATACTATCTAGAATATACTCGTGGATTACAGTACATTCTGAGCACTTTGATGTCGAATGTACCATCGTTTTATTTTCATATAAGCACAGAATGTAACCTATTGTTTAATTGTATTGTTGTATGTTAGTGAAGAATTGGTGTCTGCTTGTCTACATCAGCGAGGGAAATTAATAGTGAATGTTATAATATACTCAGATTTGTGCTCAGAGCTTAATGACCCTGCCAGTTAATGCTCCTTCATCTAAAACCATAACTCCAGCTTAAATTGGTAGGTTAATTGTGTGTGTTTACTGATATTATGTTATGTAGGAATGAATATGTATTGCCAAGATCGGAGAGTAACAGAGCATCAAATTGATTAGTTTATTTTAAGACAAACTTACGGTCAGTATACGCACTCTCAGTAGACGACCCGAACGTAAATGCGTATTTGCTCTTTATGGTTTTAACTTGAAGTAAAATTTAACCCCCCAGACACTCGTACACTTCATGAAATTACCAAGCCAGTCACTTTTCTCAGACCTGGTGGACGAGGTAAGCGTAAATGCGTAAATATACTTCATGCGTATTTTGACTTCTGTTATTGATACAACCCAGAGCGTAAGATACCATACAGTCTGTATTTTATGTCTCTATAAATATATAACAAGACGTGATGAATGTTTCTCTTTCGTTTACTCCCAATAGTGTGTTGTTGACCTGGTTGTTTATATATTTGACCATGTATACTTCCAAGGATTTTTTAAATTACAGAATACAAAACAGATATACTGTACCCACATTTTTGTTAAGTGTTCTGTTTCCTGACCCGGGACTACTGTACAGCTGAACGAAATGGAGCAATGATTTTATTTTTTCTATTTTTTTTTCTTACATAATAATCATAATAAAAACATAACGTTGATATTTATTTTTGTTATTTTTAATTTCCTAGAGGATTATAACACACAGGTGGTTGAGTGTACCAGCTGTTTACTTACACTGTATTAAAGCGCCCATTATTTCCGCCTGCGGGGCAATGAGCAACGATATCTAGTTGAGAATATTTTTCCTCGTGGTTTTGTCCATTATATAACAAACGTGGGTGTTGGTATACGTGAGGGAAATAAACTATTAAATTATTGATTTGACATAAAGATGATTTTTTTGTTTTTGCTCTATAAAGCTATTTTTTCTGTTGCAATGTACGATGGTTGGTTATCATTTTGGCTCGTACACACACACACACACACACACACACATGTCACCTGTATTTAGCATCAAGCGAGTATTTCTACACCATCAGATATAAATATGTTTACGACAGGCCAAGTTACATGCGTGAGAGAAATAGTCCCTATATCATACTAATGGAAGGACTCCGGGCCGCCTGCCAGCCTCTGTGTGTGTGTGTTCCTCCCGCGTCAACACACCGCATCATTAAAGGTTACGTTCATTAATATGTTTACTTTGAAATACATAAGAGGAAAAAACACAACTCACAGATGCAAACATTCACAATTATATATGTAAGAGTTTAACACACACACACACACACACACAAAAAACAAACAACAACAACAACAACAACAAACCAATACCGGGCCTTTCCCCTCCCCCCTCACCTCCCCCTTCCCCCTCACCTCCCCTCCCCCCTCGATATTACCGCCTTGAGACACAAAACACAATGACAATCACGACCAACTGTTTGTGTTTCCTCCCCTTAAAAACTATAAACTGTATTGATCTTTTCTTATTTTTCAACCTTCACCACTACTACTACTACTACTACTACTACTACTACTACTGAGCCTACCGTAGTAAAGTTAGCGAATTCTTTGGTTATTCCGGAAATGTTCGTTCCTAAGAAAAACATTGGGCAGTCGTCGCTCCAGTTCGAGTTGGTGGACGTTTTTTTTTTCTCGGCATTTTGTATTGGTTGAGGGATATTTGGTGGTGAGAATTTTGGTTGAGGGATATTTGGTGGTGAGAATTTTGGTTGAGGGATATTTGGTGGTGAGAATTTTGGTTGAGGGATATTTGGTGGTGAGAATTTTGGTTGAGGGATATTTGATGGTGAGAATTTTGGTTGAGGGATATTTAGTGGTGATAACTGTCTTATATCGTAATTATTAATGTATTATATATATTGTTCAGGTTTTGTGGTATACTTGATGCAGATAATATTTATAATATGGTTTATTGTGAGTGATTTTTTAACCACTCGAGTACGTAGACTTAAACCCCTTGAGTACGAAGAATTAATCTCCTTGAATACGAAGCATTAATCCCCATGAGTACGAAAGTTTAAATCCCTTGAATACGAAAGCATTAACCCCCTGAGTACGAAGGCTTTAACCCCCTGAGTACGAAGACTTAACCCCTAAGGACACCCATCATGCATAAGGAAATAGTCATCGTGGTTCTGCTTGAGTTCAGTGACAGCCCATAGCAAAAGTCTTCCCATTTCTCGCCCTCCAAAACCTCAGAGCAGAATCACGATAAAATTTGCCACACATTATCGTAATTGTGGGCGACACGAACTTCTTCACGGTAGGTAGATAGTAATACACCTTGACACTCGTGAGCCAATCAAAACAAGAGTATTTTTCGACTCGGGTTAATTAATGGGTTACAGGTGCGGCCAGTGACCTCCCTCAGGTGAGCGACCCCGGTGACGTCTTCGAGTAATGTTGGAAATGTGTTTTGATGTTTTCAGTTTTCAAGCTTGTGTGTTTATGAGAAGTGTTTGTGTGTTTTTGTTTTTGTTTTACTGTAGCATATAATTAATGTCATACAAATGTTTGAGTTATTTTTGTCTACAGGTAATATAAAGGTATATATATATATATATATATATATATATATATATATATATATATATATATATATATATATATATATATATATATATATATATATATATATATATATATATATATTGATAAAATCCCGTGTGATTTTATCAAGATTTATCTTATCCACGTTTTCATTGTGGATTTTCATAAAATATATATATATATATATATATATATATATATATATATATATATATATATATATATATATATATATATATATATATATGTAATACAATATCCATAGTGCTTACACACACACACACACACACACACACACTCTTATGGAAATTTAAGACACGTATTTATTTACATGTTTTTCCCCTTATATTAAAACAATGAATTTATTTAACTTTTTTATCCATCTCAACAGGTAAAGACGGTGAAGGTGACGAAGGTGACAGTACTACCTGGTCATGACAACAGGTAAGGTTGATCAGACGAGGATACCAGTACAGGTGAATATACTGTAGGCCAAACCGATAACATAACAAAACTCCCTAGAACTTGGTAGTATTTGGCACCCCCCCCCCCCCCCCCCCCCCTGTGGCCCACCCTATATCATCTCACTGTAGCGATTCAGCTTCCTCCTCTTCCTCTTTTTTCATTTATTTGTCATGGGAGTTGTTGAGGTGAATATTGATGAGTGATGAATGAGTTACATTGAGTGTTGAATGTTTTGTTATTTATGAACATAGGTCAGAATTTATGTTTTAAATATTGGCAGTTTATGAGTTGACAGAACTGGTGGCAGTGTTTGTTCTCTAGGTCAACAAACAGGTGAGTGTGTGTGATTGTTGAGGTCGACGGTGTGTGTGTGTGTGTGTGTGTGTGTGTGTGTGTGTGTGTGTGTGTGTGTGTGTGTGTGTGTGTGTCTCGTTGCCTCACACTAAACAAGAGTGAGTGTGTTGGACGGGATAGAGTGAGGTAGTTTGTGGTGGCTCCTCACACTACTACAACTGGTTCACACTGAACTAAATACAGAATTGGATTTAGTGTGACATTAATGGTCATAGTAGCATACAACCCACCCACCCCCACCCTTTCTAGTAGACATAGTTAACATATTAAAAGCTCGTTAATTGTGTTAAGTTTAGTGTGTATCTGTAGGCAAGAGATAAGGTATAATGATAAAGTCTTGTCCACGTTAATGTTTAGGTGAAGATTATTTAATTGTTTGCAAGTTGGAGTCAAGTCTGTTTTGTTAAGGTGATGGCGTTGTGTATAGATACTAACTCGGTGTTGTGAATGATTCTTGATGTGTATGTTATTGTTATGTTTCAGTGAGTGAATACTTGTGTGCATGTATATGGCTTCTCTGTTTATTGTACTCATTAGAATGTGTTGATGCACTTTTTAAACTTAAGTAAGTACTGTAGGTCGACGCTGAGGAAGGCTGGCGTACAGAGGGTGTGCCCCTCCCCAAGCTCAGCCAGGTATCTCAGATGTGAATCATGGCCAGGCAGGATGTCACCGCTATCCAGCTGACTTTTACGGCGGTGATCCACCAGAACGATATATAGTACTGAGTAATGCAGTTAGCTGTCAGGAATGATCTAGGTACAAGCATTTCCGAGGACGCCCGACGACAGTACATAATTTAAGAGCTCGCGCGCCAAGCTTCATTTATTTTTAATAACGTCAGACACGCCCGAGTGTGCGACATTGTTGTGTAAACTTGGGCGGCGAGATAGTGTCTATATCACGCAGTAAAGCTAATTTTTATAGCAGCTGAGGCGTTAAATGGCGGCACTCGTCTTCATAAAGAGTCAGACTCGAGGACCTAGAATGTGGGTGACGCGGAGGATGAGATAATATTTTGACGTCGACACTTTCCTTCCCCATAACTTGTGGCGAGGCAAGAGTGAGGCTAGTGGGCCCACCACTGCTGTAGTGAAGCTGGCGGTGCCCACCACTGCCATAGTGAGGCTGGCGGGGCCCACCACTGCCATACTGAGGCTGGCGGTGCCCACCACTGCCATAGTGAGGCTGGCGGGGCCCACCACTGCCATACTGAGGCTGGCGGGGCCCACCACTGCCATACTGAGGCTGGCGGGGCCCACCACTGCCATACTGAGGCTGGCGGGGCCCACCACTGCCATACTGAGGCTGGCGGGGCCCACCACTGCCATACTGAGGCTGGCGGGGCCCACCACTGCCATACTGAGGCTGGCGGGGCCCACCACTGCCATAGTAGTCCTCCTCGCCGTGGTGTCTCTGCCCTCTCAACACGGCCTTAACCTCTTACAGTCACCCCACAAGGCTCTTGTCTGTTCCCAGTTGTGTTCACTTGTAAGAAATTATGTGTAATACGGTAAGTTTTCTCTTGATAATTATTAATCCTGAAATATTCTACGAATAATAAGTATTAATAATAATAGAGTAATCATAATAATGATAATAATAATAATAATGCTAATAATAATATTGATCGTTATTATAATAAATTATATACAGAAAAAGTGTTACATATAAAACATTTATGAGGTTGTGATAACAATTGTCTGCTGATCGTCCAGCTGTACACCACAGCTGCATCAGGGCTAAGACCAGCCTCTCTCCAACCACAGATAAAAGTATCAGACTCTAGTAAACCTGTATGTTCACCACATGTTTCCTCGTCTCTTGGTATTGGAAGCCTGTGTTAAATGACCCACTCCTTACATCTCCTTATGTAATTTACAACATTTCTGTTCACTGTGTATTTTCAGCCCTTGACTGCTATTTTCTTTCAATATACCGTTAATTAGTAATAATAATAATAATAATAATAGGAATAATAATAATAATAATAATAATAATAATAATAATAGGAATAATAATAATAATAATAGGAATAATAATAATAATAATAATAATAATAGGAGTAATAATAATAATAATAATAATAATAATAATAATAATAATGTTCTTGTTGTTACACACACACACACACACACACACACCTTACCGCCATTAACCTGGATCTTTAGAGGTGTTCAGTACGTGCACACCTTGTTGTTGACGGTCTCGGGAACACAATAAACTACCCTCTTAGTGTCATTATGATGGACGCTCAGTATTTTTAAAGGTCATTAAGTGGTAATATGACCAGAGTATATTGTAGTGAAGAGAGTTATTGTAACTCCTGAGAAAACCCTAATTTGACATTATATAGTATTTAGTGTTTGAGCTGTAGGTGGAGTTGGTGCTGCTGGTGGAGGGTGGTGGTGGTGGAGGGTGGTGGTGGTGGTGGTGGTGGTGGAGGAGGGTGATGCTGGTGGAGGGTGATGCTGGTGGTGGTGGTGGTGGGTGATGCTGGTGGAGGGTGGTGGTGGTGGTGGTGGTGGTGGAGGGTGGTGGTGGTGGTGTTGGTGGAGGGTGATGCTGGTGGAGGGTGGTGGAGGGTGGTGGTGGTGGAGGATGTCATGGTGATGTTGGTGGTGGTGGTGGAGGATGTCAGGGTGATGTTGGTGGTGTTGGTGGAGGGTGTCAGGATGATGATGGTGGAGGACGATACTGGTGGAGGGTGGTGGTGGTGGAGGGTGGTGGTGGTGGAGGGTGATGTTGGTGGAGGGTGTCAGGGTGATGTTGGTGGTGTTGGTGGAGGGTGTCAGGATGATGTTGGTGGAGGACGATACTGGTGGAGGGTGGTGGTGGTGGAGGGTGATGTTGGTGGAGGGTGTCAGGGCGCTGTTGGTGGTGTTGGTGGAGGGTGTCAGGATGATGTTGGTGGAGGACGATACTGGTGGAGGGTGGTGGTGGTGGAGGGTGTCAGGGCGATGTTGGTGGTGTTGGTGGAGGGTGTCAGGATGATGTTGGTGGTGTTGGTGGAGGGTGTCAGGGTGATGTTGGTGGTGTTGGTGGAGGGTGTCAGGGTGATGTTGGTGGTGGTGGTGGAGGGTGTCATGGTGATGTTGGTGGTGGTGGTGGAGGGTGTCATGGTGATGTTGGTGGTGTTGGTGGAGGGTGTCAGGGCGATGTTGGTGGTGTTGGTGGAGGGTGTCAGGGTGATGTTGGTGGAGGGTGTCAGGGTGATGGTGGAGGGTGTCAGGGTGTTGGTGTAGGGTGTCAGGGTGATGGTGGAGGGTGTCAGGGTGTTGGTGGAGGGTGTCAGGGTGAAGTTGGTGGTGTTGGTGGAGGGTGTCAGGGCGATGTTGGTGGTGTTGGTGGAGGGTGTCAGGGTGCTGGTGGTATATTATCGGTCAGTACAATAACAACAGTGCTGTTGACACTACGGTTATCCCTCACCTCAGTCCTATAGGTGATGCTTCCCTGTTGGGCGCTGTAAACGCTTTTGCGCTTCGCCTTGCACAGGATGCAACGGGATGCCCAATAAACCAGCACTCTCGCGAGGCAAACCTGAAATCTGAATCTCTAGCCTAGCGTATCCGTACACACACACACACACACACACACTCTCACTCTCTCTCTCTCTCTCTCTCTCTCTCTCTTGATGTGTGTCCTTTGGCAGTACGTGTGTGTGTGTGCGCGTGTGTATTTACATAATGATATGCATAGAAGACGTCACTTTGGTGTCTCATATAATTTGATGTAAAAGTATGTGTGCCAGGCGAAGAGTGAAGACGCTTGCGAGTTAACAGAGTGGCGTCGTACAGTGAGTGGCCTTCAGGTGGCAGTCACCCGAGGAAAATGAAAACCGGGACAAATATCGTCGACAGGAGGAGGGAGACAGGCACACGTGGCACCACTGTATCTCGTGGGGACACAATGGCCTGCGCTCGGCACTGCATTTACAGGCCTTTTGTTTTTTAATTTGATCTTCACTTCATTCCATCAGCGTAACAACGTCGCACAGTTCTCATTGAAAGCAACTGAATCCTGTTTTAGTGAAGGAGCATCAACTGGCTCCTTATGTAGGGAGAGAGGGGGGTAGAGATACACTGAATAATAATAATAATAATAATAATAATAATAATAATAATAATAATAATAAAGAGTGAGGGTGTAGGAGGACTCGCTGACGTGGTATGATTCTATTTATCAACTGACATGTTTTTCTCTTCACCCTTGGCCTGGTAAACACGGCTGAGACCGAGGTCCTCCTGCTGTCTGGCCTTCTACTCCCTGTGGAGGCGCTGCTGGGGGACACGAGCGACCTTACCAAAAATAAAACTTCACTTTCTTCCAACATAACAAAAAAAAAAAAAAAAAAACATGTACACGAAAAGTAACTATTTTTTTTATTATTATTTTGTTTGTTTTACGAATTATTTAAGATAATAATATAATTAATAGACTGTTTTGAGGTGGCGGTGACGACATGAGGCGACCACCTGACCTTGAGGAGCAGGGTGTTGCAGGTCGACCTCCATAGACTGTTTTGAGGGTGAATTTGGACCACATTTTGAGGTGGCGGTGACGACATGAGGCGACCACCTGACCTTGAGGAGCAGGGTGTTGCAGGTCGACCTCCAGAGGACACAGCCCGAGTGAACTACTACACTGTCCTCCAGATTTTTGGTTCTTGTACTTGATGCGATTTTTGGGATGTGTGTACGCGAACACACCGTCAAACACACACACACACGCTGACGCACACACGTACACTATGACGCATGCTTAAACACACACACACACACACACTGATATACAAGGTCGCACACAAAGACACATGTACGGACGTAGAAACGGACATACAAGCAGATGTAACACACACACACACACACACACACACACAGGACAGACAAACAACA
Source organism: Homarus gammarus (assembly GCA_958450375.1). Taxonomy (NCBI): domain Eukaryota; kingdom Metazoa; phylum Arthropoda; class Malacostraca; order Decapoda; family Nephropidae; genus Homarus; species Homarus gammarus. The sequence continues at coordinate 212,648 of CAUDMG010003701.1, read as the reverse complement.
AAAGCGACTCTCTAAACACACACACACACACACACACACAGAGGACTCAGTGCCAGAAGACAGCGCCAACGACCTAGCGGCAATATTTTTTCTTTAACTAGAAATTCATTTGATAAAATAGATGATGCAGTATCGAAACCTAACCTAACCTAATCTAAATCAATGTCTTCAGAATTTATGAATTAGTGAATGATATGAAATATCTCTCTCTCTCTCTCTCTCTCTCTCTCTCTCTCTCTCTCTCTCTCTCTCTCTCTCTCTCTCTCTCTCTCTCTCTCTCTCTCTCTCTCTCTCTCTCGTAGGTAAAACAACGTCTACTTTAGTTTTCCCTCAAGACAATGAAGTGTTATATTCATGTTTATGCAGATATTTAAAATTGAACATTAATAAAAGAATAATTTCCACATAAATATTACATAGTGTGAAAATATTTGACAAGAGAACCTGAGAGAATGAATTATGTTTCAGCAAACGACCACCATTATAAAGCATGGAACATCTTAAGATTAACCACCCTAACTCTGACCTAGCCTAACCTAACCTGAAGTTCAACCACCTTAATCTATTCTGGCCTAACCAAACCTTGAGATTAACCATCCTAACCTGACTTATCCTAACCTAATCTAACCAAAAGACTAATTACCCTAATCTGACCTAACCTAACCGAACTTGACTTTAAGAGTAATCAACCCTAACTTTAACCTAACCGAAGCCAACCTAACCTAACCTAACCTTACCCAACCCAACCCAACCCAACCTAACCCAACCTAACCTAACCTAACCTAACCTAACCCAACCTAACCTTCCAAGTAGCATTAGTATGTTTAATTATCAGATGAAATAAGCGCGGATCTAATCTTCAAGTAACCCTCAGGAATACACTTATAGAACTAATTTATACATTGTTTAGATCTTTACACGCTAATGAATATTTTAAAGACTCTTGGCTTAGAAACATAAGTCTTCTTTAAGAGTTTAATGGAGTTGGGTTCAAGACTCAGTGAAATCACAGAAGACTCAAGAAGACCCAATTAACTATGTGGGGGTGAGCTCTTGAGTGTAGTGGCCCAGGGCGGGGTGTTGTGTTACTAGTGAGCTGCTCTAGGGGTGAGCTCTTGAGTGTAGTGGCCCAGGGCGGGGTGTTGTGTTACTAGTGAGCTGCTCTAACACACCACCAACTTATTATCTTCACTTTTTTCTACACTTTTTTCTTGTTCATTGTTATTTTATCTCCGTAAGAGTTTTATTAATTATAAGAAAGTTAATGATTTATTGCAGCAAGAACGGTGATGATGATAATAATAATAATAATAATAATAATAATAATAATAATAATATAATAATAATAATGATAATAGTAATTAGTAATAATAATACTGATGATAATATTAATAGTAATAATAATAATAAATAATAATAATAATAATAATAATAATAATAATAATAATAGTAATAATAGTAACATTGACTACAAAAATTATTGAGATACCAATATAAATAATACCTAAGTGATAAGGATAGGGTGTGTGTGTGTGTGTGTGTGTGTGTGTGTGTGTGTGTGTTATATCAAGATACGTCAAGGTGATATTGGGGGAAAACCTGATCCGATTAACATGCTACTTGTATCATAACTGAAGGAAAGGTGATGTAAAGGTTTAATTGTATGTTAGCATTATAAATTGCTTCAGGTAACTTCAGATTGAGTAAATGACTTCAGTCTCCTTTTTTCGAAGTCAGGATACCGTTGATGGTCTGATGTCCTTGACTAACACACTACTACTACTTTGCTATCATTCGGAATCGAGCTATGATACAATGATATGAACTCCTCCTGAGGAGGAGTAGGCCGTTGGCATTACACTTGCCAAGTCCATTTCTCCCTTTGGTTCCCTGCCAAATGTCAGCATCTCTGCCAACTCTGGCATTGAAGTCGCCAAGGAGCACAACCTTGTTTTCTCTGGGGATAGAGGTTAGCACTCTCTCAAGGTCGGCATAAAAGGCCTCCTTGATGTCATCCTCTGCATCCAGTGTTGGGTCGTATCCACTGATGAAAAGGGCTTGACGTGAGTGATTCAGTGGGACTCGAAGCGTCATGAGGTGCTCGTTGATCCCAATAGGCATTTCAGTTAGCCTGTGTAGGATGCGTTGGCGGATGGCAAAGCCAACTCCATAAATGCGGTTTCTCTCCGCAGCAGACTTACCCTTCCAGAAGAAGGTATAGCCAGACCCCCGTTCTGTGAGCTGGTCCTCATCTGAGAGCCGGGGCTCACTGATGGCTGCCATGTCGATGTTATACTTAGTCAGCTCTTTTGCCACAAGGGCAGTTCTTCTTTCAGGATGCTCATTTGTGCCAGTATCCAGAAGGATCCAGACATTCCATGCAGCGACCATAAGAGGTTGTATTGTTTGTTTTTGTTTGGATCTGTGATTAAGGATGACCTTACTGGGTGCGGTTGCCCAGTCAGGTTGGATTTTTAGTCAGGCTATGTTTAGGGCACCTTTTTTAGCCCCCTCCCCATGTGGGGTGAGAAAAGTGTCTCCTCGAAAGGACTGCTCAGTCTCACAGACAGGACCGGATTGCACTGCTGCCTAGATCCCAGTGCATAAACGACCATCTTCTCTGTGCTGCCCATGTGCAGAGTTGTGACAAGAGACTCCCGGCAGTCATCTCTGCCCGTCCCCGTCGCCACTCGTCCGTCGCCATAGAGGTATGAAGAACTGGATGATGGCTGTGCATGAGTTGATTTATGTGGTGAGGCAGGAGCGCAGGCTGCAACCACACATCTTGGCTCTCCGTTTTCCTGATCCAGTGGTGCAAGTGTTGCAATGTCTGGGGAGAGGGAGAGTTGCAATGGACTGCCGATAGCCCAGTTTGTTGGGTTTCACCTTAGTAGCCTGTCCATCAGGCATTGCCTTCGTCTGCCGGTGTAGTCGTTGGGTTTCCACGGTGGTCATCTCTTCGGCCTATACCGCCGTTGGGGTCTTGTTGGAGCTCTGTAAGAATGTCTGCCTGATGCGGGGCTCCACTGCAGATTTTTCGTTCGGGGTTTACTCCCGTAGCCTTATACCTCCCAAGGTTAATCCGCAAGGCAGCGGGGCAATGGCTGGTAGGCTCCAGAACGTGTCCAAATGCCAGTGGGCCTATGCGCCGTCCCTCTGGGGCCCACTGCTACTCCGACATCTCCTGTTGGTCTAGCTTGGGCCCACGAGCCACCCGGTTACCGTGTGTGGCTACGAGCAGGCACAGCAGGAGTCTTGATGGTGAAGAGGCTGTGTACTGGCAGGGGAAGATTATGCAAGTTGCTTCCCTGTTCTCCAAGAGGGCTGGGCAGCGGCAGCAGCTGAAAGCGAGAGGGAGCAAGCAGTGCTTGCACCTAAACACTAACGTAGTGCTGCCAAGCTAGACGCATTTCACCACCCTTTGTGCGAACACACACACCTCCGCTGTCAGGTGTCGTGCGCGGATAACGACAAGTGTGGTATGTGTTTATGTATTTTATTGTTGTGTGTTGTTGAGGTAAACAGTTCCTAAAAAGTGTTAGAGAGTATTGGATGACGGAGTGAACAAAGGCCTACCCAACGTTATCCCTCCATATAATATCCTGGAAAATGAGAGAGGGTAATGTTATTTGATCCTCATTATTGTTTTATGTCTCAGTTTCCAGTAAAAATAAATAGAATGAATGTTTCCACGGTCTTGTGTTACGGAGGGAATAATATGTTTTTACTGTTGGTTTGACACAGAAATAGAAAAATATGAGAAATACTGTAGGTGGAATTATGAAAAGACCGTAAACAAGTATATAATGAAAGTAAATATACTCTCTCTCTCTCTCCCTCTATCTCAGCACTGTGCTCCTCCCTCCCTACCTTTGTACTGAATTGAATTGAAACAGTTTATTTATCTCGAAAAACGCAGATACTGAGTGGAATAGTAATAATATTAACATGGCTGAGCCAGTTGAGAACCTGAGCTCTCCTGTAGGCACCTGATATATACTATACATTTATCTCAAGGAAGTATTATGTAACATTTAGCAACATCTGGAATAGTACAATAGCATGGTGGTAATAAGAACATCTCAGAAGTTACCACGGTTATCACTTCAATATTTATTTATTTTATTGTTTATTATTATTTTTTTTTAATTTATATTATAAGTACATACATAAATTACAGTGGAATTGAAAACCATAAGTATAATGGGGAAGCAGTAGAACATGGGTTGTACAGTATTAAGGTTGAACAAAAGGACCGAGCTGTCAGGATTATGTCTAGTTGGCGAATATATTTATTGCAATGGTAATTTCTTATCTATTTACATGATAATTTCTGATAAAACGGTTTTGATGTAACAATAAAACAGGTACTGTATATATAGTAGGTATTACAAGAAATATTAATAAATAGAATCTTAGACAATAGATATTTTTTAAGAGATGATTTAAAGGAAGGGAGCGTGTCTTTGCTCGGATGGGTGGGGGTAAGTTGTTCCATACCTTCACACCGTGATATTTTATGGAGGTATGTGATTGATAGATTTGTAAACAAAGAGGGTACAGCAGTAGGTGTTAATATCTTCGAATTTTAACATTTTCAATTTAGCAAATTTTCGTTTGTGTGATCTGTTTTTTTTCAAGTAGGTCATTGTCCGTACAACTCTCTTTTGTGCAGTAACCAGGGATTGTGTTTTTGAAGAGCAAGAGGCCCCCCCATAGTGTGTGACAGTGTATCAGGTGTTGGTAAACAAGATCATGATAGATTTCTTTCATTGCTGTGAGAGTGAGTGACTGTCGAGTGTGATACATGATACCGCACTGTTTATTGACTTTACTGTGAATGGCTTGTATGTGGTTTTTCCAGTTAAGTTTCTCATCAACAATAACTCCGAGGAATTTAGTATTTTGTTCTCGTTTGAGGACTGTATTACCAAGGTGCAGGGGGTCCAAGTCTGTGGTCAAGTTTTTCCTTCTGTGAAAGATCGTGTAGGGGATTTTCTCAAGGTTTAAGGTCAGTTTATTACGTATTACCCAGGTCCTGACTTAAGTCAATTCAGTGTTCATAGTTCTCATCAAGGAATGGAGGTCTGAGTTGCTGGCATAGAGATTACTATCGTCTGCAAATAAGTTGTATTTTATTAGTGTGCTGGCGTGGACTATGCCGTTTATACTCAACAAAAACAGTACCGGACCGAGAATGGAACCTTGGGGGACGCCATACAAGATTGGCGACGAGTCAGATTGGTGATTATTATAGCAGACATACTGCTTCCTGTTGGACAGATATGAGGTAAACCAATTGTGGGACAGGCCCCTAACGCTTTAATGCTCAAGCTTTGAAAGTAGGATGGTATGGTCGACAGTATCGAAGGCTTTAGAGAGGTCCAAGAATATACCCTGTACCCACTGTGACCTGACTGTCATCAAAGGAATTTAAGATGTCATTAGTAAAGGATAGCAGAGCACTCTAAGTCGACCTTCTAGCTCCAAATCCAAGCTGGGAGTCTGTAAAGATGTTATTGGCATTGCAGAAGGAATTTAGTCTATTACATGCTAGCTTCTCCAGTATCTTACTCAAGGCTGGGAGGACTGATATGGGGGGCGGTAATTCTTGAAGAGATCTTTGTCCCCAGATTTTTTATATGCTGGGTGAACTTTAGCAATTTTCAGTTTATCCGGAAAGACACCACTAGTGAAGGAGGAGTTACAAATGTGTAGGAGAACAGGTAGTAATAAGTGGGCTACTTTCTTAGCATCTTTGGACATTTTTATGATGGCCAGTAATTCATCTGCTGTGACAGGGGATAAGAACTTGCTCATTTTGCTGTCTGTTTTGCAGGTAGGCTCTAAATTCCTCATGGTGATCAGGGATACTCTCTGCTAGATTTTTGCCAACATTAATAAAATATTCATTGAAGTGGTTGGCAATGAGGGAGGGTTCCGTTACAACTGAATCATTTATCACAAAAGCTGAGTGGGGGGCCGAAGGCTGAGTGTTCCTGTTCTGAATAGAATTTATGACATTCCAGGTTTTCTTACCGTCTCCTGATGCTGACTGGAGCTTATTTGTATAATACCCGCGTCTGGAATTTCTAACTGCTTGAGTTACTCTATTTCTGATACCCCAATAAGCATCACCGAAAGTTATAGGTCTTTTTGCAAATATCCTTTGGAGTTTGTGTTTTTCTTTTATCATTATCTTAATCTCGCTTGTGACATAGGGTTTGTAAATGGATACAGTTTTCACTGACTTGGTCTTGAGCGGAAAGCATTTATCAAAGCAAGCATTGAAGCTGCAAGAGAAGTTGCAGCTGTTCACGTTAGGGTTGTCGAAGGCATAAACAAGATCCCAGTTAGCATTCATTAAGTTGTTTTCAAAAAGGAGCATGTTGTCGGCGCAGTAGTCTCTGTATTGTACTGAGACTCTACTAGACCTTTCAGGTCTTGTGGCTGTTGTATACATGGCAAAAACTGGGAAGTGATCTGAGATATTGTTATAAATAATTCCACTTGGAAGATTGTTAGGAGTGTTGTTAGTCCAGATGTGATCTATCACAGTGGCAGAGGTGGCAGTTACTCTAGTGGGTTTGGTTATAGTGTTGAAGAAGAGTTTAGAATGACAGGTAGCAAGAAAGTCTAATACTGAGGTGTCGGTTTCTCATTTTAATAGATCAAGGTTGAAATCTCCTGTATTGTAGTAAAGTTTCCTCTCTGAACTTATGGTAGAGATAAGCACCGAAAATTTATCAAGAAAATTTCTTACATTAGTGTGGGGTCTTCTGTAGATTACTCCTAGTAGGATATTTCGTGTGTCACGTAATTCAGTGAAAACACTCTCCATGTACTCCTCCTGAACCTTTAAATCATCTCTTACAGAAGTGTTATACTTGATATCAACATATAGGGCGACACCACCACTGTGTCGTGACGTGTTGACGCAGTGTCTGTTATAATTTGAAATGTTATACAAATGTTTAATATCATTAGTGAGTTTGGTCTCACAGAACCCAAGTACATCAAATTTGTGGGCAATAGAAGATAAACACTGATCTAAAAAGGTATCTAGATGAAGGAGAATACTGTTGATGTTATGGCTAATTAAGGAGAAGGAATGAGGTAGTAGAAGACTAGAACTAAACTCGGGGGAGTCAGGAAAGTAATGGTTACAGTTGGGGTTGGTGTAACCCAGTGAGTTTTGTAGAAAGGCATCAGGATCGATATGAGGGAGTATTGTGTCGACACCATGGGTGAAGGGGGTGTAACGCATACTATCTAGCACATCTAAGGGAATGACACTAGTATCATCATTGTGGGAACACTGATACTGAATAAGGAACAGTAAAAACTCAGGGTCACTGAGGTATGAAAAAGGAAGATCTAAGAAAGTTATAATAGTGGGAGGGTAAGGCACCCACAAGTGCTACAACCAACAGAATTAGGATGACCGGTACTGTTGAGGGTGATTCCCAGATAGAGTGGGAGGTGCGCCTGTCACTCGGTTTTGAAGGTTGCTGGTTTCAACCACAGAGGGTAGACGTGTAGTACTCGAGTTGTCCGGCAGGGGGGGGGGGGGGAGAACTTCAGGTGATAGCGGCAGTGGCTGGTTCCCCCTCAGTGGGGAGGGGGTTCTCGAGGGCTTTGGGGGGGGGGGGGGGTGGTTGGTACAGCGGGTGGGTGAATGGGCGGGCGTCCACTTGCCCGATCTCTCACAACAAGGGTTTTATGACTGAATGTCACGTGTTTCCTTTGTTTCCTGGCTTCTTTAAACTGGTCCATTTACTGTAGGCGGGCCTTAGTCGTACCTGGGCAGAGGTCCTCGTTGACGAAGATAGTGGTGCTTTTCAGCTTAGTGCGTTGATAAAACACTTTGTCACGGTCAGAGGGGGATGAGAATTTTGTTATGATGTCGCGGGGGCGGGGGGAGTTGGGTTTCCCGACGCGTTGAACACGGTCAAACTTTACTTCAGGAAGTTTAAAATTGTCATTCAGCAAACGTGAAATTTTGCGCTGGGATGACTCCCAGTTCTCGTGGGCATCTTCGGCGACTCCGGCAAACCGGAGGTTGTTTCGCCGCCCTGGCGGCGTGGAGTGGAGTGATACACAATAATATGACCACACATGATTATTAGACGTTGTAGAGAAATTGCTGCGTGTGTCCCAGGCATAACAGGCAGGTCACACCAGAGGGTCGAGCACCTCTCTCATCAACAGGTCATATACGTCACCATAATTCACCCCTCGTACTGAACGTCGACCAGACACCCAAACCCTTCCTGCACTACCACTCGTGTACTTATATAATTTATGGAGAGAAATTGACGTGATTGTACATATAAACATGTGGAGATAAGTAGTGAATGAGTTTCATAGTTAAATTAATATTTTAGGTCAATCTGACACATGAAAAATGTATATAGATAACAGCTGATTTATGTGTGTGTGTGTGTATATGTTTTTCTTGGTCGATTTTAGGGATCATCGGAAGATTCGCCCCTCCAGCTTATTTCACCGGAAGATTAACCGTTCTAACGTTAACCTAATCTGACTCTACCCTACCCTACCCTACCCTACATAGTGTTATGGAGGTTAATCTTCAGATGAAATAAGCTGGGTTAGGTTGTCGATTATTTTATGGGAAAAATATGTCTCAAAAATTGAGTCAGGAAATTCATATCCTAGGAAGTCAGTCAGCAAAAGAAAAACTCGAAGACACACTTCACCTTTCTCACAGTTGCCACAGAAACGTTTAATACCTCTTTCAGTTGCCATAGAAACGCTTAATATCTCCCTCTCACAGATAACAAAAAAACGTTCTCTCTCTCTCTCTCTCTCTCTCTCTCTCTCTCTCTCTCTCTCTCTCTCTCTCTCTCTCTCTCTCTCTCTCTCTCTCTCTCACACACCACTTTTTACTATCCCTCACACTCTCACCTCACTCTCACCTCACTCTCACCTCACCCTTTCACTTCCCTCTTCTCCCCCTCACCTGCACTCCCCTCATCACACCTGACTCCCTGCACCATTCTCACCTTCGCCTTCCTAATGTAGTGTCGTAATGACTTTCTGTCTTTGTTTGTTTGTTTGTATATTGTAGGTGTTTGTGTGAGTTGTTTGTGAGAGATTGTGTATGTATTTGTATTTTTGTGTGTGTTTGTTAATATGTGAGTGCTTGTATGTGTAATTGTGTATATCTCAGTGTGAATGTTTGTGTGTGTGTATGTTCCTATCTAATATACCTCTTAATCTCTCTCTCTCTCTAATTATCTATCTTTATCTGTTTATCTATCCTATATATTTACCTTTCCATCCATCTATCCATCCATCTTCTTGTTTACTTTTTCTACCTATCCACGTAACCAAGCGTACACAAATAGGTACAGTGTGTGTATGTGTGTGTGTGTGTGTGTGTGTGTGTGTGTGTGTAAAGGATGAAGCTCTCAGGTAATTCAGACACAAACAAGGATTAATGTGTACCAAGTGTGGGTGGCCAGAACAACAGCCAGGCCAAGTGTGTCATGTGTGGGTGTGGGTGAAGGTTCTGAGTGTATGTTTGGGTGCGTGGGTGATGGGTGTAAATGCGTAAACCAAAATGTGGGTGTAGGTGAGGATGTGGGGTGGTGTATGAGGGATAGGTGTGGTAGAGCAAAATGTGGGTGTAGGTTTGGATGTGGGGGTTGGCTGTATGTAGGGCATAGGTGTGGGAGTGTAAGTGTGGGTGTAGGTTTGGGATTGTGGTGTGTGGGTGTAAGTTTGTAATTAAGAGTGTTTGGTAGTAGGTATGAGATTGTAGGTGTACACGGGTGTAGGTTGACTGTAGGTGTGTAATTGCAGGTATATGGGTACGGGTGAGGGTGTTTAATTGTGGAACTGCAGGTGTGGGCGAGTATTAGGTGTGTAGGTGTGGATGTTGTGTGGGTACAGCTGAAGGGTGATGTGGATACAAACTATGTGTGTGTGTGTGTGTGTGTGAGAGAGGGCATGTAGGTGTGTGTAGACTTAAGGGTGTGAGTGGGGGTTTGTAGGGAGTGTACGTTCTGGCGTGTGAGTTTTGAGTGCAAGTGTGTGACTGAACATGTACGTATTCGTATGTGAGTGAATGCTTATATAACCTTCTGTACAATGAACTAAATACGTGGTAGTATAGGTCATGTACGTTTTTCTTATGAGTTATGAGTAAGGAACGTACACACCTCTGTCTGTTTTATGAGCGTGTGAGTACCGTGAAGTCAGCAGGGTGTTCATGAGACCCACGTGTGCATAGCCTTCAGCAGACAACAGGAGCCGCCACCCACGGTATAATGAAGTTGCAAGATCAACACCAACACCGAACTTGAGATTGCATCACCCTTTGCGACGGCCCGAGAAGCCTTTGTTGAGTGATAATATTAAGTGGCTTTTATCATTGACACTAAGACTCACTCAGTCACCACTTGTACCCTACGCCCGATTAAACTTTATAAGTAAATACAATAAAAAAATAACTTTTTTTTTTCGAGATGGTAAATTACTATTATTTTTTTTTTTTTTAGATAATATCCACTTTATGTTAAGAATATTTAAGTGTCTTTTTTTTAATTTATAAATCTTACTCAATACCTAGTCCTTTGTATAAAATAATATTGTCAAAATCGCCATTACCCTCAAAATTTATAGGTGTGTCAGTCTGTATCGCTAGTTTGAGTCACTGAGTCATTTTGTATTGTTGGTGTGAGTCAGTTCGGTCGTTTGAAAGGATAAAACGAATTGTGTGTAGTGGACAGGTGGGAGGGGAGAGGGAGAAGGGTAGGGGAGGGAAGAGGGGGAGGGGAGGGTAAGGGGGAGACGCACGCTCTGGGTTGAGCCTTATATTGGCTCTTGTTCCCGGGTGCCGCGTATTTACCTTGGGAAAAGTTTGTGTTCACTGTGAGGGCCGAGCTGTCACGTGTGAAACCCAACTGAATTTGCTTCTAACCCTTTCCTCTTCAACACCCCCCCCCCCCACCTCTCACCCATCACCCACATCACCCTTCTTGCCCCACCCCTTTCACTCCTCTCTCTCTCTCCATCTTATCACTCCCTAATCCCCTACCACCTCCTTCACTCATCACCTCTTCACACTCCCCCATACTCCCCCTCCTCCATCACCCCTTATTTTACCCTCCAACTGATGCTCTCCAAACCTCCAGACACTTCCCTCTCCTCCAAACACTCCCCCTCCTTACCCCCCTAATGTCCCTGTTCCTTCCCACCCCACCCCGCCCCTCCCCATTACCTGTGACTCTCCTACTCCCCCACCTGGCTCCTCCGTCCCCCATCCCTCCCTCTGCCTACAATTTTAATCTTCGCTGAGTAATGGCGTCTTTCAGAGATGTCGAACGATTTTAAGCCATTAAGAAAACTACAAGACAAAGAACATCCGAAGATAAGAAAAACTGGTTTGTTCACCTCTCAGGCGTATGGAGGTTTGTGGCTGACGTGGTACAAAACATTCTCAGTTTATGAAGAAGGAGAGTCGTTTTTAATATACGTGAAACGTTTTACATTACTTTCCCTTATGAAATATTCAAGTCGTCTTAGTCTTGTTATTTCCTTTTGTGGCGTCTCGTACTGCACAACGGAGGCTGCTGCTTTACAAAACATCTTACTTTAATCTCTACTGCGCCTTGAAGCTGTTAGCCAAATCCAGCTGTCTTCACTTGCTTTCTACAGTTGCTTTCAGTTATAACGGCTGGCGTGCTTCGTGAGATGTGGCACCACCACCAAACAACAGATAGGAACCAATGACGTTCTACTTGGTAATCTATATTAAAATTATAATCTTGCTGGAAATGCGGCCATTCACAGATGCAGGGAGACTGCTTTTAACATCCTTGGTCTGGTTAATGAAGCGAAGCAAACAAACAGTGGTGCCACATCTCGCAAAACACGACGACTACTGTCCTCGTTATAAATGGAGGCAACTGTACCTCTGCGGGTGCGACAAAAACCAACGTAGAAAATAAAATGTTTCAGTTACCCTTTCACATCATTATAAAACAGTATTTATTTATATGCTTAGGTTACTTCTGTTAATGGGTGAATGACACGTCGAGGAGTACCTTAACTCCTTCAAGGACAAAACGTAGATTTTGTAATTAAATGATAAAAAGAGTTACGGCTTCAAAACGGATAATTAACACAACAGAAAACGAGGTTGGTGAAGCCCGGCGGAGTTGTGGGTTGTGTGGGCGTGAAGTGTCCGGTGTTTTATGTGCGTCCGCAACAATTAGCCCAGACGTAGAGAGTTTCCCTGCCTCCTTGTAGCTCCTGCCACTTTAAACACTTAATTGACGTCTGGCAGCTCAACAGTTTCCTCGAGGGGGAAAACCGAATCCAAATTTCTGTGGGTTTTTTTTTTCCTCCTCGGATAAAAGAAGCCGACACTCACTAAAGCCTCGGTGTGTACTGTGACCGCTGTTGTTGTTATGGTTGGTCGGGTGTTTAGTGACTGCTTGTGTAAAGATTGAGAGTTACCTTTGTGTTGATCACTTTATGGCGGCAATGTTAACTAACTGCCTAACCTAACCTAACCTAACCAGGAAGTAAATTGGTTACTCAAGGATGGAAGGGAAATGCTTAGTGCAAGATGGACGTGAAGGAGGAAGTGAGTGAGGAGGAAGAAAGCAACATGGAGAGTAACATTTTGCAGTAAGAGGAGTATGAGAGGAGTAAGTGGGAATAGAGAGAAGAGAATAGTCCGGGAAATAAGATAAAAGATGAAGGATGGGGAATTAGGAAATATTGATAATGATTTTGTGGGTCGTAGAAAATGACATAATAAAACAATAATTAAAAGAGAATGGGGTATTTTTTTACATAACATAGACTATATTATTTAAGGACTGGAGACATAGCTTATATTATATCTTAAGCGATAATGTTTGTAAAAGACGATTACTTACAGAAGACATCACTATAGTGTTTACCTCTACCAAGACACCTCGCCTCACCTCACCTCACCTCACCTCACCTCGCCTCGCCTCTCCATAATGTCTACGAAGAAAAAAGTCGAAGTGTCTTTTGTTTACACACACACACACACACACACACACACACAGACACTCACAGGGCAGTTACCTGGCCCACCCTTAAGTGCACGACCCACAATTGGCGCTTACCTGGCCCACCCTCGAGTGCCCAACCCACCACTGGCATTTACCTGGCCTACCCTCAAGTGCCTAACCCACCACTGGCATTTACCTGGCCCACCCTCAAGTGCCCAACCCACCACTGGCCGGGCCTAACCAAGTAAACACGTTGGTCTCTGTTAATCTGTGGGGCCTCGCTGACACACTGGTGACTAGGGCAGGAGTTATGACCCTCAACAGCATCTGGTGGTCGTAACAGCCACGCCCACGCCAACAGCTGAGAACAGTATCCACACCAACAGCTGAAAACAGTATCCACGCCCTCACCAACAACTGAAAACAATATTCACGCCCGCACCACTTGCTGAGGGTAGTATCGACGCCCACACAGGGAGTTGGGTGACATCCTCGTATATATAGAGCGCGACGCAGGGAGATAGGGAGGGGTTAGATTCAGGGAGATACGCGTCATAAAAGGAGGGAGGTTGAAGGACAGGGAGAGATAACGAGAGGGAGGGTGAGGGAGAAGGATATATTTGACGTAGAATGAGAAAGAATGAATGACAGGTAAATGAATAGCGTAGAGGAAGAGCGGTAAGAATAATAGACTTTTGGCATGGAAGGAAGGAGGAACGGAGGGTGTGAAGGAAGGAAGGAAAGAACGGACGGAGGGTGTGAAGGAAGGAAGGAAAGAAGGAAGAAATAAAATAAATGTGATAAAATATACAAGGAAGGAGAGAGAGAGACAGAGACAGACAGACAAAGAGAGAGACAGAGACAGAGAGAGAGAGAGAGACGATCATTTGACACAGAGAAGGAGGACTTGGTGTTGTCTGACTGAGAAAGATGGAAGAGTTACTTAAGTAAGATAGATGGAGAAAACCACATTATTTGGCAGGGCAGAATTTTGGCACTTGGTGGACGACGCATTCACCTGTCCATTTGGCAGGTGGCGGTGCTCTGATCAGGCGAGGAGGAGGAGGAGGTAGGTGGGATGGAGAGGTGTTAGGGGGGAGTGGAAGGGGGAGGGAGAGGGGGTCGTGGAAGGGAGAGCGAGGATAGGAAAGGATATGGGAGGTCCTGGGGAGCGCATGGGAGGTCCTAGGGAAGGCTTCGAAGGTCCTGAGAGGTTATGGGGAGTCCTTGAGAGAGCATAGGAGGTCGTGGGGATGGACTTGGGAGATGGAAAGCTGGGGAGAGGCGTGGGGAGGGGAGGAGAAAGCAGGGAGGGGAGGAGAGAGAGAGCAGGGAGAGGTAGAGAGATATATCGAAGTCTTGATGAAGCCAATTGTGAAGGAGGGAGGAAGGGAGAGAGGGGTGAGAGAGAGAGAGAGAGAGAAAGAGAGAGAGAGAGAGAGAGAGAGAGAGAGAGAGAGAGAGAGAGAGGTGTTGCTAGGAGAGAGTAGGGTGTCAGAAATGGGAAGAGAGAGATAGAAAGAGATAGTTATTCTTTGTTGACTCCTCATTGGCTTGTCCCTGGTAACCTCTGATTGGCTAATCCCTGGTAACCCCTGATTGGCTAGTCTCTAGTAATCCCTGATTGGCAAGTCTCTGGTAATCCCTGATTGGCTAAACCCTGGTGATCTCAGACTGGTTCGAGCCAATCCCTGGTCGTCCTCGCGGGGTCATGAGAGAATTAAAACTTAAATTGACTTTAGTGAAACAAATTAAATCTAAATAAATTAACTCCGGAGTCGCTGCTTGTTGCTTCACCTATTGTATTATTCTCATCCATCCTTGGGGTAATGTTGGAATGATGTGGAATGATTATAATCTAATGCAAACACGTGATTTAACCCTGCGAGGACGATGGTTTAACCCCTTGAAACCTATAATTTAACCTTTTTAAGGAATATGGTTTAACTCTTTGAGGAGTGTAATTTAACCCTTTGAGAAAGATGATTTAACCCTTTGAAGACGATGGTTTAACCCTTTGAGGACGATGGATTAACCATTTGAGGTAGATGGTTTAAAAGCTATCGCCTTTCAGAGGGAATTAATTGATGATAAACTAGAAATAAAAAAAAAAAAAATAAAGAGCTTGTACCAAAAAATTCTGATAAAATATTTACATAATACAATAAAGAAAAATAGTTTGCGTGAAAAATAAATAAATGAAACAACTCGTAACTCAATATAGTAGATCAAGTTATCAGGTGACTATTGTTATATTCAGAAAATCTCCCCCAAATAAAGCTGGAATTAAATTAACTACAAAATTTAGAGTATTAATTTCTCCAACTTAAAAATAAAATTATTAATAATATTATTTTTTATTTTATTATTATTATTATTTTTTTGGTGGGGGGAAGCAATGCGTGTGTGTGTGTGTGTGTGTGTGTGTGTGTGTGTGTGTGTGTGTGTGTGTTTCAGATCAACATTGCAATAGTTCACCTGAGACTCATTTTGAAAGTTTTTATTGATAGTGTAAGAAATAAAATATTACCCACTGCAATATATTAATTAATGTTAAGTCTGAAAAGTATATAGATATTGTTTTTAATAGATATTGTGAGGTATCATATAGGACTGATTGAAATGGGATGTATAGTGTATAAGACTTAGTAGAATGAGAAGTATAGTGTATAAGACTTAGTAGAATGAGATGTATAGTGTATAAGACTTAGTAGAATGAGAAGTATAGTGTATAAGACTTAATAGAATGAGATGTATAGTGTATAAGACTTAGTAGAATGAGATGTATAGTGTATAAGACTTAGTAGAATGAGAGGTATAATGTATAAGACTTAGTAGAATGAGATGTATAGTGTATAAGACTTAATAGAATGAGAAGTATAGTGTATAAGACTTAATAGAATGAGATGTATAGTGTATAAGACTTAGTAGAATGAGAAGTATAGTGTATAAGACTTAGTAGAATGAGATGTATAGTGTATAAGACTTAGTAGAATGAGAAGTATAGTGTTTAAGACTTAATAGAATGAGATGTATAGTGTATAAGACTTAGTAGAATGAGATGTATAGTGTATAAGACTTAGTAGAATGAGAGGTATAATGTATAAGACTTAGTAGAATGAGATGTATAGTGTATAAGACTTAGTAGAATGAGAGGTATAGTGTATAAGACTTAATAAAATGAGATGTATAGTGTATAAGACTTGATTCATTAGGATGTGAGATGACGTCATAACTATCCATTTTATGTTCTAATTCTCTATCCATTTTCTTTCTATCTAATTTCTTTCTACTCTTTCTTTCTGTCGGTTTCTATCCTTGGGTCTATCCACCTTCTTTCTCTCTACTTTCTTATCTATGCTCCTATTCACCTTTCTTATCTATGCTCCTATCCACCATCTTCTTATATATGCTCCTATCCACCCCCTTTCTCTTTACCTTCTTATTTCTATCCATTATATTTCCTATCTTCGTATATTTTCTAGACAGGAGTTAGGTGGAAAGAAGAAGAAGAAGAATAGGAAGAAATTAGATAGACAGAAGAAGAAAAGACAGGATAAGACAGACGCTACCTGACGGAGAGATAATTAATAGTGCCAAGTCATTAGCAGAGGACAGGTAATGAGGGTTACAGGTGAACAACTAATGACTCGGAACGTTGTTGTCTTACAGTAAATGATTCTCTGATTGTTATTATTTTTGTCTTTTGTATCTGACTTTTTCGTTAAGTTGAGTCGTGGGGTGTAATTAGCAGTCGTTTTCTCTCTCTCTCTCTCTCTCTCTCTCTCAAACAGCACAGCTTGGCTCACGGCAAATTTAAAACCTTCAAGAGGGCAAGAACGAGCTAACTCCCTAGTCACCCTCTACGGTTGAAGCTCCTATGTATAGACTAATGGAAGCTGGGCCTTATTGGTGTGTAGGGGGATAACTCCTTAATGATGTGCGTCACCTTAATTGCAAACGGCGTGCGGGGGGGGGGGGGGAGGAAGGGGAGAGGAGAAGGAAGGATGGGAGGGAAAGGGAGGGAAGGTGGGTGGAAGGGAGGGGTGATGGGTGGAAGGGAGATGGGGTGGAGGTGGAGGGAAATGGGGGATGAAAGGATAAAGGGATGGGTAAAGCCACAAGGGAGAGGTGATGGGGAGAGGTGATGGGTAGGGGTGATGGGTAGGAGTGATGGGTAGGGGTGATGGGTAGGGGGTGATGGGTAGGGGTGATGGGTAGGAGTCATGTCGTCCTCACTCCAGCGTTAGGTTAAGTTATGTACGTGTCAGGTGTGGTGATGTGTCGGAGGTACACACACACACACACACACACACACAGAGTCTCATCTTATAGAGGTCAAAGATCACATGAGTTAGAATGAAGAGGAAGAGGAGAATGAGGGAGTGGGGGTAAGAGGGAGGAGGAGGAGGAGGAGGAGGAGGAGGGGGAGGAGGAGGAGGAGAAGCCCGAACAGTAAATCACAGGAAACGAGATAAACTTGATGGTGAACTTATGGGCGGAGTCACAAGAAGAAAAGTTCATCAACACAGTGTTTATAATGTGTGTCTTCCTGCAGGTGTTGTCTGACTGTGGGCTGCTGTGGGCACGAGTCTGGCTGTGGGTTCATGTGGGTTTACGTCTGGGTGTGGGCTGCTGTGGGCACGAGTCTGTCTGTGGGTTCATGTGGGTTTACGTCTGGGTGTGGGCTGCTGTGGGCACGAGTCTGGCTGTGGGTTCATGTGGGTTTACGTCTGGGTGTGGGCTGCTGTGGGCACGAGTCTGTCTGTGGGTTCATGTGGGTTTACGTCTGGGTGTGGGCTGCTGGAGGCACGAGTCTGGCTGTGGGCACGAGTCATTATTTCATTTTTGACGTTTTAGGTAAATACTGAGGGCAAAATATACACCTGGACAACATCTTACAGTCAACACCTGGAGATTTACTGTACCTGTAAGAACCTCATACTATAAGGTACACTCTATGGACCACTGGTTTACAGGGTCCTATCTCTCTGCTATATAAAATCGTCTGGTGTTAGCCGAATCAAGTATTAAAAGTGGCGTCTTGCAGTAAAGGTGTGAGGAGATTAACTGTATAATACTGCCAATATATGATAAACACGATATTTGAACTTATAAGAATCTGTATTTTCAAGTTACAAAATGGATTGACTGTACCTGTGCTGTATGGATAAGTGTGTGCCTTCCTCTCGATGGATATTTTGGGTAAATATAAGTTAAGGTACATTTATATTAGACGTCTTGAAAAATTGATGTTATTCTTGTTATGTAAACCTGTACCGATCTGTTTCGAGGTGTCTTTCTCTTGTCATGTCTGTTAGGGAAGCACCTGTCTTCTGATATTGGCACTATTTGCATATTAATATACATGTTCTCTCTGACCAAACCTTCACCAAGCTTTCATACAAGGTGATCGAAAAGTCTCTGTATACAGGGACTTCTCTCACGAGTTATTTTTTGCCAGGTATCAGGTTTAGTGAGTCTGCTGGCGCCATCTTCACCATCCTCACCTGCTCGATGCATTCGGATGAGAGAAAGAAATTGAGGTGTTATACCATTTACCTTCCTCATGCAAAGAACAGTCTATATAAGCCGTTCATGTTGCCAGCTGGAAGTTTGCCAATCAGTGTCACCCACCTGCCAGCCTGCTGTTGCTGTACCAGTCAGTGTTATCCACCTGCCAGCCTGCTGTTGCTGCACCAGTCAGTGTCATCCATATCGGCCTGCTGTTGCTGTACGAGGCAGAGTGTCATCCACCTGCCAGCCTGCTGTTGCTGTACCAGTCAGTGTCATCCATATCGGCCTGCTGTTGCTGTACGAGGCAGAGTGTCCTCCACCTGCCAGCCTGCTGTTGCTGTACGAGGCAGAGTGTCATCCACCTGCCAGCCTGCTGTTGCTGTACCAGTCAGTGTCATCCATATCGGCCTGTTGTTGCTGTACGAGGCAGAGTGTCATCCACCTGCCGGCCTGCCGTCTTGACCACTGACTTATAAGTTCATCTCCCAGTAAGAGTACAGACGCTGTCGTTGACCCAGCACCAGCCTGTACCCCCAGGCAGGGCAGCAGGAGAGGTCACTTACACTGGGGTAGGAGGCGCCACCCTGAGTGAGATACTCTTAGAGGGCGGGAACGTCTCACATTTCCAGTGTAGCCACAACAAAGATGGCGCTGCCCACTAAACATCAGATGTAGGTTAATCCTCCCCCTTTGATACCGTCATCACTGGGGGAAATTATAGTACCTGAACCTTACCTGTGAAACCTGTACTTGTCTCAGTTGCTTCCCAATTATACTTTCTGAATCAGAGTCTCGCTGATGCCTGACAATACGCGTGTCATCTCCATCACTAAAATTCGTGTATGCTTATCTAGTGCATTGTCTCGAGGTTGGTGTTTGGCTGTGTGGCGGCGCTTGGTATCGTCTACATCCTCCCAAATTTAGACACAGGGGGAAATTATTGTTACTGGAAATTTTACCTGACTTGTTGTTGTTTGTCTTTTACAAGTTGAAAGATAGATAGAAACGTGATTTTAATTTATTTTTCGTCTTCATACACCACATAAAAGTTTATATACAGAGTGTGTCTTGATATCATTACTGAGGGCGGCTCCACGATTATAAGGTTACGATTGAGAATGTTATTTGGGTAGACCTCGTCAGGTTGTGTAGCAGAAATCTCTCTTAAGCTCACCGTCTCCAGGCGCACTCCAGCCCAGACTGAGAGATGAAGAGATTACAGCATCCCGGCCTGTGTATGAGAGAGAGAGAGAGAGAGAGAGAGAGAGAGAGAGAGAGAGAGAGAGAGAGAGAGAGATGCACATTCAGTGTTATGTATTCCTACTAACGCCATTGTATGTTAGCCAAGTGTGGAAGCTTGTTGGTCATTTCAGAGAAACTGTACATCATAAATAACACAGTACAGTAATCAGGAGTCAGAAGCTTCGTCGTAATGCATAACACTATAATCCAAACATATATTACAATAACCAGGGGAGGCAGAGCTGGACTTAACCTTGATAACGTAGTGGGAGTTAACACAGGTAGATAACGGTAATAACAACTGATCTGTGTGTTGAGAAAGTAAGGAGAGAGAGCCTGAGGCAGGGGAAGGGGAGGAAGTGAGGACAGGAAGCAGGAGACAGGAAGAGGTGAGGACAAGAAGCAGGAGACAGGAGGAGGTGAGGACAGGAAGCAGGAGACAGGAGGAGGAGGAGGAGGGGGTGGTGAGAACAGGAATCATCAGGCAGGAGGAGGAGGACAGGAGGACAGGAAACAGGAGACAGGAGGTTTGTGAGGACAGGAAGCAGGAGGAGGGGATGACAGGAAGCATCAGGCAGGATGAGGAGAAGGAGGAGGTGACAGGAAGCACATCAAATTGGAGGAGGAGGCGGAGGAGGAGGCGGTGGCATTAGGCAGAAAGAGGTGAGGATAGGAACCATCGGACAGGAGGCAGGAGGAGCTAGGATGTAGGATTTGAGCTTCCTTCTTGAGCCAAATTATGAAACTTGGTGTGACTTACCGCTACTGCGTGATCCAGAGAGAGAGAGAGAGAGAGAGAGAGAGAGAGAGAGAGAGAGAGAGAGAGAGAGAGAGAGTCTCACTGATGAAGTTAATCGCTGGAGTACGATGACCTCTCAAGCAGATAAAGGTGAAGCAAGAGAAGCAGTATCAGAAGCATAAGCAGGATATTCAGTAGCAGCAGCAGAAACAGCAGTAGTAGAAGAATCAGTATTACAACATCAGGAGAAGCAGAAGCAGAAGCAGCAGCAGTATCTGGAAAATCATCATCAGCAGCAGCAGCAGGTGGCCATCGTACAAGCCAGCAGGTGTGATCCCAGGAACTCAGTAATTACAAACTTTGGCCAACACAAGATGATTCACCGCCTCTCACGTCCCACCAATATTACCCTCAAAGACCATTTTTTTTCCTACAAGATATTAATAAAAATAAATTCTGACTTTTTTTTTTTTTTTAAAGATATGTCATTCACGTAATTAACTCTTAAATTAATAAGTTCTGAGTTCAATTAATATTACTTTTTGAAGAGGTGTTCGTATTTGGAGAGGGGGGGGGTTACCTTGTGAATAAATAATAAGGAACTTTGGTTAGATAATTAGTTTGGGTTACAGTGAGAGGCTGATTTTATCTCGTCTTGTCATACAGGAGATTAATAGCTCTTGTTGGCACGGTGGCATCGTCGTCATTATTTGGCATCTTCCTCCTCTCCGTCCTTCCTCCTCTCCCTCTTTCGTCTTCCTCCTCCTCCTCCTTCGTCTTCCTCCTCCTCCTCCTTCGTCTTCCTCCTTCTCCTCCCCCCCTCCCTCCTCTTTCTCCCCCCTCTCCTCCTCATCATCATCAGTCATATATATCTCCCATGGTACTCGTCTCCTCACACCTCATATCTCCCATGGTACTCGTCTCCTCACACCTAATATCTCCCATGGTACTCGTCTCCTCACACCTCATATTTCCCATGGTACTCGTCTCCTCACACCTCATATCTCCCATGGTACTCGTCTCCTCACACCTAATATCTCCCATGGTACTCGTCTCCTCACACCTCATATCTCCCATGGTACTCGTCTCCTCACACCTCATATCTCCCATGGTACTCGTCTCCTCACACCGCATATAATAACTCCTATCATTGTCTCATAGCTAGATGATCGTCATACTCGATTCCTAGTGACAATAAAGTAGTGGTAGTAGTAGTTCACTTAACCTAGCTCTCGATGCTGTACACAAGAGAAACGAGAAGTACAAGTTTAGGGCATTATGGGGAGAGAATTCAGAATGTTGATTAAGGTAGCTTCACTCCTCTGGTGTTCAGAACCTCTAGTGGGATGGGACCAAGTGCGAGATGCTTCTACCCCAGACTCGCGGTGGTGTTATCTGAACAGGAGCAGCAGCCCAGAAGTTATGTTACAGCCTGGTTGAGATACTGTCCTTCTCTCTGCTTAGATCTGCATTGCTCTGCCTCAGGGGAACGAGAGCATCATCCCAAAGCTGACAACAGTCGCAGATATCCACTATGAGGCAACAGTCACTGAATGCTGCATAGATCTGCGGCTCAACTAACTCAACTCAGCTAGGGTAGCTACTTATGTATTAGGACAGTTAATTTTAAGGTAATAAAATGGCGGTGAAGGTGTGGCTATTGGGGGAGGCTGGAGGCTAGGTTAAAAGATAAGTAGTAGAAGTAGCAGCAGTAGGAGGAGGAGGAGGAGGAGGAGGAGGAGGTGGTGGTGGTGTGTGTGGAGAAAGGAGGGGCAGCTGTGTGTGGACCTCATAATGTGTGTATTATGGCCCCACAACACGGTACAGAACCCACTCAGACCCGGGGTGACGGCCACACAGAGGCATCGTGACGCATCTGAGGCCTTGAGTGTTAAATTACCTGAGTTTGACCATACTCCCTCCATCCCTCTCCCTGAGGCTCTCCACCTCTTTCCTCTTGAGCCCCCCCCCCTTCCTTGATGTCTCCCTCCTTCCTAGATGCCCCCCCCCCTCCATATCCCCTCACACACCCCTGAGGCCCTCCACATTCTTTCACCTATGAAGCGAAGTTCAGCAAAGATCTCCACCCTCATCACCTCCACGCCACGCCTAGTGTCCTCCTTGCACCATATGGGAGGAGATCAGCTGAGATCTCCACCTCCTTCCCCCACCCGCCCAGCGAGTCACTCCATGTCACTCCTACTCAATGTTTACTCCCACTCCATGTCACTCCCACTTAACGAACGTTTACCCCCACTCCACATGACGCCTTGTCGTTGCATCAGGCCCTATACACCAGCGACTATTTCCCACCAGACATCTGAAGTGTTTTGTCGTGTTAATAATACCACCCAACACCCCGATATTTCCACCTGGACGACTTGCCACAGGGTAGTTTATATCGGCGGCGACAGATGGCGTCGGCCGGACCACAACACACTGCCTCGATAGCATCAACTCGTCCCCCTCCGATAAACCCGCCCATGACGACGCTCTCTCTCCCTCACTCGTTAATTAACCTAAGTGTAAAAATGTTGGCTGAGAGTTAATGTTCATGATGTGTTGGTGATGTTCTTTCTGGTGTGTGGTGTTGGGTACTGTGGTGCTAGTGTGGGGCAGTGTGGTGCTGGTGTGGTGCTAGTATTGGATACTGTGGTGGTAGTTGTATGTGGTACTGTGGTGGTGGTAGTACGTGGTACTGTGGTGGTAGTAGTACGTGGTACTGTGATGGTGGTAGTATGTGATAATGTGATGGTAGTAGTATGTGGTACTGTGGTGGTGGTAGTATGTGGTACTGTGGTGGTGGTAGTGTGTGGTACTGTGTTAGAGGCTTCACAAGCGACGGTGTGGTCGTGACTGTGGACTTTTAATTTGATCTCCTCCACTGAATGAGGACGTGGTGTTGTCTAGGCCCCGTGAGAACCTCTGTCATGGCTGGGCTTAGCAGAAGGAAGAGGGAGGGAGGGAACTGTGGAGAAGGAGGGAGGGAGAGGGGAGGGTGACAAAGGTGGAGGTAGGAGAGGGAGAGAGGGAACTGTGGAGAAGGAGGGAGGGAGAGGGGGGGTGACAAAGGTGGAGGTAGGAGAGGGAGAGAGGAAACTGTGAAGAAGGAGGGAGGGAGAGAGGGGGGGTGACAAAGGTAGAGGTTGGAGAGGGAGAGAGGGAACTGTGAAGAAGGAGGGAGGGAGAGGGGGAGGGTGACAAAGGGGGGAAGTTGGACAGGGAAGGGGGTACTGGGGAGGAAGGAGAGACGGAGGGAGTGATAAAAGGGGGAGGTAGGGCAGGGGGATAGGGAACACCGGGGAAGGAGGAAGAGAGGGAGGGGGAAGTGAGGAAGGGGGGGAGAGATGAGGAAGTAAGGGAAGGGGGAGGTAAAGGAAGGGGAGTGAAATAGGGAGGCAAAAAGGGAAGGGTAATACGTGTAAGCAAATAATTTCTTAAAAAAAATTCAAACCGCCAATTATTTTCCCCCCTGTTACCACTGGGGCGTATATAGCTATCAGTCAGTCCTTGTAGATGATGTTTGTTAGTGCCTATAGATAATTAACAGGTATTTAACTTGGTAATAACGGCAGGTGTGAGGAATAACCTTGAACTGATATTTTGAGGGCATTGTTGTTGATATTCTGACGTAAATCATTTAGGTTGTTGTGTTAGTGATATAAAGTTGTTTTGTTAATAGGATATATTTACTTTGTCCTCGTGTATCGTGTGGTTGTGACCGTGGTATGACTCCGAATTTTATAAGGAATTTTGTTTGTGTAGATGGTAGGTGTTAAGTGGTGTTACTTCCATGGTGGTGTGTTATCTGTTTGTCCTGGTGTTAAAGGGTATAGTGTATTGTTTCATGGTATGGGGTTATGTTGTTATTGTCATGGTATGTGGTGATGTATCATAATTGTCATGGTGTACTGTATAATTTATGGTCATCTAGGTATAGTGCATGGTTATGTTCTTGGTGTGTGGTATGTTATTCGCAATATGTGGTGTTACTCATGGTAGGTGGTATGTTACTCATTGTATGTGGTATGTTACTCATGGTATGTGGTATGTTCCAGACAACAAGCTAGAGTATGAACTCCCCTTTATGTGGGTCGTAATGGACCAAGGAGAGAGTTAGGTTACAAATGGGATGGGTCAGGCAGACACCTGTGTGTCATAACCTTCTGGCCCATTCTCTCTCACCTCATGATACCTTCTCACTATAAGCTTGGCAGGTGTTTCTCAAGCGGTTAATATTCTCTCTTTATCTGGACAGGTGTTTCTCAAGCGGTTAATATTCTCTCTTTAGCTTGGCAGGTGTTTCTCAGGTGGTTAATATTCTTTCTTTAGCCGGACTGGTATTTCTCAGGTGGTTAATATTCTTTCTTTAGCTGGACAGGTGTTTCTCTGGTGGTTAATATTCTTTCTTTAGCTGGACAGGTGTTTCTCAGGTTATCATCATCCTCACAGCAGTTAAACAGGTGTGTGTCCAGGAGAGCTCACACCTAATTGCCATCTGAACAGGTGTTGATCCTCGGGGTCAACACTCTTTCAATCTCGTCAGCTCGACAGGTATTTTTTTCACACACAGCTACACCAACACCTTTTTACCAACTGTGAAGGTGTGTGTGTGTCTCTGGGGACTCACACGTAATCAGCAGGTGGGCAGGTGCGTTTGTAAGGTAGTTAACGCCCTCTCACACGGCTGGACAGTTGGCGATGGCCTTAACACTCGAAACTGGAGAGTTACACCTGTGTGACAACCCAGGCTACACTTGTCCCTCTCCTCCCTCTTACACGCCTCAACCACGGCCGTCAGTTTTTCCACCGCCGTCTGCTCATTAGCCCGTCATACAATGTGGTCCCTAAATTCTTCAAGTTGTGGTGGTATAATAATTCATAATACTCATGATAGTGGCTGTGGTCTTGCCCGCAGGCTTTACACTTTACAGCTCTCGTGTTCTGTCATTGTACTCACTGAACTGCCTCGTATATTTGTAAATAAGACCCAGCCTGTCTCTTACTGCATCTTGTTCCCGACGTTTGCTGCTTGTGTTTGTGTCTGCCGATACTTTACATTATGGTGGATTCTGGATTCACTTGTACATTGCTCAGAAATTTTAATATTTTTGTTGTTGTTTAATTCATTACGGAAGTGTTTCGTTAGAGAATCTAAAATTATAGTCAACTCTCACCTTGATATTGGAGAGTCTGGGCAGTTATTATAAGTCTTGTCATTTACGAAAGACGTATAAGAGGTTGTTCATATACAGTAACTTTGGCTTAATTCTCTTCCTCATAATACAGGAGTTAAGATACAGGAGGGAGTTACTTACAGTCCGTATATATCTGTACCAGAGAGTTCAACACACTTTCAGAGTTATAAGGATGACAAAAAGCTCAGTTTGCAAAGTGGATATCCAGTTGTTTATTCTGGCAACCTTCTCAGTACATGAATCATCACAGCAACTGCACTTGGCTCCCCTCGCCTCGGGGCGTGAGAGGAGCCGCCAGAACAAAGGGGTAGAGGGACGTAATGGTCTTCTGAGATGTTATGAATGTCCTTAAGACTAGCGAACATCACAATCAGTCTGACTAGGTTCTTGTGTTTAATGTGTTGACTAGAGAGGACAATAGGAAAGAGTGCAGCCAAATGTTATCGTCAGGGAGGGAGGAGGGGAAAGGAGGTGCTGGGGTGATTTATTTCATGTAAGGTCTTGTTCTTCCTCTTAATCTTCTTATTGTTATATTTTTAACCTGTGTCTTCAGCCTCATCAATCACTTCCCTCCACCTTGACGTGTGTCATCCTCTGTCGCCTTCCACTCAGCGACTCATTTCAGCCTTTGTTGATAATGAACGGAAAGTCATAGATTAGGTTAAATGAATCTAAGAAGAATGCGGATGGGTCAGATAAATAAAATAAAATAAATAAAATCTCTCACACTAACCCGTAAACGAATTGTTATGTACTGTATAAATACATTGACTTTTTTCTTTGGACTTTTTTCTTGTGACATTTTCCCTACATTCCTCTTGATGGCCGCCTTCCCCGCCTCTCGTCTCACCACATGACCAAACCATCTCAGCCTTCCTTACCTCTCTCACCTCACCTCACTCTCTCTTAATGTCCCTCTTACCTCAGTCTGCCTCTGGAGGTTCTGTACCTTCATCTCAGTTATCGAAAAAAAAAACCCACTGCATGACGTCTCTTCTTTTATTAATTAACTATAAGCGTACAGTGTTATAGATTTGATTTTATTAATATTATTGTTATTATTAATGTGTTTGCTGTTATTATTATTATTATAACTACAACTACTACTATTATTAATTATTATTACACACATAAGGTCTACCGTACTCCGCTCTCACTAACATTCTAAGCTAACATTTATCAGAACCATTTAACGATTATCAAGAAGCGGTAACAGTTGTGTGAGGAAGGTACAGTATGTTATCGACCATCAGTGTTGTGGTGCCAAGTGTTCTCCTGGTATCTCTCTCTAGATCTGGCCGGCAGGTATACCTGTAGCTGACGTTAACTTCTTGTTTGTACGCCGCAGGATTTGTGTTTACCGACTTTTGAATGTAAACAAGTATATATGGGGGGTGGGAGGGGGGCTTTTTCGGAGCACATGAAGACCCCCCCCCCCGCCCACCCCCCATTCACACTTTTCCGGTTTATTTATCTTGAAGATTAACCACCATTCGCTGAAAGAATCTAACCTAAGTACCGTAATGCTAAACAAATTTAACCAGGCGCGCACCCTAACCCAATTTATCCTAACCTGACTGACCCTGACATAATCTAACCTAACTTAACCTAACCTACCTTACCCTAACCTAACCTACCCTACCCTACCTTACCCTAACCTAACCTAACCTAACCTACCCTACCTTAACCTAACCTAACCTAACCTTCCATCCATCCATCCGTCCGTCCGTCCGTCCATCCATCCATCCATCCATCCATCCATCCATCCATCCATTCATTCATCCATCCATCCATCCATCCATCCGTCTAAAATACAGCCCCTTTTTTATGTAAACGCAAACCATATTTTTAAGGCGTTACCACACTTATAAGATGTATTTTACACTTATAAAGGGAACGCCCGATGTTGATAAAAGGAATTACCACACTTAGGTTTTGTCACGTTTATTGAGGGAGATGTTACACTTATTGAGGGAGATGTTACACTTATTGAGGGAGATGTCACACTTATTGAAGGAGATGTCACACTTATTGAGGCAGATGTCACACTTATTGAGGAAGATGTTACACTTATTGAGGGAGATGTTACACTTATTGAGGGAGATGTTACACTTATTGAGGGAGATGTTACACTTATTGAGGGAGATGTTACACTTATTGAGGGAGATGTCACACTTATTGAGGGAGATGTCACACTTATTGAGGGAGATGTTACACTTATTGAGGGAGATGTCACACTTATTGAGGGAGATGTCACACTTATTGAGGCAGATGTCACATTTATTGAGGAAGATGTCACACTTATTGAGGGAGATGTCACACTTATTGAGGGAGATGTTACACTTATTGAGGGAGATGTTACACTTATTGAGGGAGATGTCACACTTATTGAGGCAGATGTCACACTTATTGAGGGAGATGTTACACTTATTGAGGGAGATGTTACACTTATTGAGGGAGATGTCACACTTATTGAGGGAGATGTCACACTTATTGAGGGAGATGTTACACTTATTGAGGGAGATGTCACACTTATTGAGGGAGATGTTACACTTATTGAGGGAGATGTCACACTTATTGAGGGAGATGTGGCCTTAATTTATTAAGATATATGACATTGACAGTGCTATTTTTAGTGTTAAGGCACGTATTATGTATTCATAGTGCCTGTATTAGTTATGGTGCCTCTATCATCAGTTATGGTGCCTATATTAGTTATGGTGCCTATATTAGTTATGGTGCCTATATTAATTATGGTGCCTCTATCATCAGTTATAGTGCCTCTATTATCAGTTATGGTGCCTCTATCATCAGTTATGGTGCCTATATTAGTTATGGTGCCTCTATCATCAGCTATGGTGCCTATATTAGTTATGGTGACTCTATCATCAGTTATGGTGCCTATATTAGTTATGGTGCCTATATTAATTATGGTGCCTCTATCATCAGTTATGGTACCTATATTAATTATGGTGCCTCTATCATCAGTTATGGTACCTATATTAGTTATGGTGCCTCTATCATCAGCTATGGTGCCTATATTAGTTATGGTGCCTCTATCATCAGTTATGGTACCTATATTAGTTTTGGTGCATCTATCATCAGTTATGGTGCCTATATTAGTTATGGTGCCTTTATCATCAGCTATGGTGCCTATATTAATTATGGTGCCTCTATCATCAGTTATGGTACATATATTAGTTATGGTGCCTCTATCATCAGCTATGGTGCCTATATTAGTTATGGTGCCTCTATCATCAGTTATGGTGCCTCTATCATCAGTTATGGTGCCTCTATCATCAGTTATGGTGCCTATATTAGTTATGGTGCCTCTATCATCAGTTATGGTGCCTATATTAGTTATGGTGCCTGTATAAGTTGAGCTTGCTTGTGTTAATATGTCTAACTGGTGTACTGACCTGTTGTTATTTTCTACCTTCACAGGAGCGTGTGGCTGTGGCCTCTGCAACTTCCCGCGGTGCTACTGCTGCTGTACTTGCTGTCATGCACCTCTAACACAGCGGCACAGCAGCACACCTACCCGGAGGAGGTGAGTACAGTGTCGTTAGTGACTCCCTGTGGCGTTTATAGTTACCGTGGGAATTTGTTTACCTCGCTGAAGATACAATGTTGGAAAAATACCCAAACTAGAGGCTACTGCACCGTTTGTACTCGTTTCCTTTAGCAAATGACATAAACCAATCAAAACTTAACTCACTGTAACCAAATATAATTTTCTTGCAGTAGATTTGGTTGGGTTAGGTTAAGTTTGGACGGTCTTTGCTTTTCTGAAGACAACAATTAAGGGCTTCTAGTGTTTCCTGTTCGTGGTAATTTTCCAACATTGCACGTCCTACGCTCGTCTCGTCCAACAAAATATTTGAGTGTTTCCTGAAAGTCCTTTTGATGTTTATACCTATATGAGTCACGACCGCCACTATTCCTATCCTCTCCTATCCACCTCCCGGTCATGTGGATAGAGGGGGTAGGGGGGTGTCCCATTGTACAGCTTGGTGGTGTGATGTCACAGCCCTGTCATGCACCCTGGTCCTCCTGTGCCAAGCTGTATTGGCAGGTAGGTGTGTCTTACCTGCACAACACACCTAATCACAGGCTCACTACCCCACATAACGTCAAACCTCGTGTTGTTAGTTGTGTTCGTTGGTGTGTTATTAGTGTTCGTGATGTTATTCTCAGTTGTATCGAGTATGTGTAATGTATTTTTATCCCAAATATCACGACACACAAACACTCGGACGACATTACCATCAAGGAAACTCTTGTGTGTGTGTGTGTGTGTGTGTGCGTGCGTGCGTGAGTGCGTGCGTCCGTGTGTGGTCATGCATTAAACACATTTTTTACCACCTTGTGTGTCGTCATGTTACGTCACGTTAAACATGGAGTGTGTTGACGTTCACATGTACTGGAGCTAGAGAGAGTTGAACACACCTTTACCACCCATATATACTGTATCACATGTAGTCTCCGTCACCTGTGTTGTGTGTCACTGAGGCTGTATATAAACTACACGGGGAACTCCCTGACAAGCACACACCAGCAGATACGAATATACCCACACAGTCCATTGTCTTGTTTTACTGTTAACACACCACACAAGACGATAGACTAACAGTGTGTAGGTGTAGATACCCCACAACCTTTGTCTTCAAGCTACAGATTAAATGGGCCCCATGTCCAGATAGGCCCCAATCTAGTTTTACTGGACCAATAAATACTTGGCTATTAAGATTGGGGTCAATTAGGACTATGACCTTATTCGACCAGATAATTATGTTTACAGATTCACGGACTATTGTGGTAACTTGAACACCTGTCCTGGCCTGTTGTGATCATCTCAGTAATGTTTTCACCTCCTAATAAAACACACTCATACATAACTCATTAACTTATTTATATATAACCTTGAACTATACTAATACACTATACTGACTATACTACCTGTTTAGTATTAATATAACGTGTGTATATAGCTTTCAAAATTTATACTAATACACTCTTTACTGACTATACAAACTCAGTAATTGTATAACTTATGTATATAGCTTTCAGAATTTATATTATTACTATCTATTCAGTAATAAGCCTTCAGCCATACTTGTTTGTATATAAAGTATTTCCTCTTGATAATATTAATAAAAGTAAGAGCAGTGTTAATACTTTGTGTAATATCTATTGGCTTTCTATTAGTCTTCCTGTGATTATCTATCTATCTATCGATCTGTCTGTCTATCTATCTATCTATCTATCTATCTATCTATGACTAAAAGATATATTATGTAGTTTTATATTTTTCTTATTATTTCCTTTGCTTCTTTTTCCTGCTCTTAACTCTCTTTTTGTTTATCTTATTTATTTTTTTTCTTTCTTCATTCTTCTTCTTCTAATTTTCTTGCTTCATTTTCATTTTCGTGTATGTTTTTTTCTATTACTTTTATCTTTTTTGTACCTCTCTCTCTCTCTCTCTCTCTCTCTCTCTCTCTCTCTCTCTCTCTCTCATCATTTTTCTCCCTTCATCTCTTCTTTCTTTCCCTCCCTCCCTCTCTCCTCCTTCTTTTTCCCAGGGTGAATTTCCACACGTTCTTCGTTTCATCCTTCATCTTTTATTCTTTATTTTCCTCTCCTTATTCTTCTTCTTCTTCTTCTTCTTCTTCTTCTTCTTCCTCCTCTTCTTCCTCTTCTTCTTCTTCTTCTTCTTCTTCGTCTTCGTCTTCTTCCTGTTCTTGTTCTTCTTCTTGTTCTTCTTGTTCTTGTTCTTCTTCTTCTTCTTCTTGTTCTTCTTCTTCTTCCTCTCCTTCTTCTTCTTCTTCTTCTTCGTCTTCGTCTTCGTCTTCGTCTTGTTCTTCTTCTTCTTCTTGTTCTTCTTCTTGTTCTTCTTCTTCTTCTTGTTCTTCTTCTTCTTCTTCTTCTTCTTCCTCTCCTTCTTCTTCTTCTTCTCCTTCTCCTTCTTCTTCTTCCTCCTCTTCTTCCCAGGGTGACTCACCACGTGTTCTTCCCACAGCTCACCACCGCCGCTTCCTTCACTAAGCGGTCTGGCGAGGCGGACGTAAGTCTTCTCTCGCTAATACAGTCCGCCCTCGCTTATTACAATTATCCCCTAGACCCCTTAATATAGCTCCTTTGTCGCTTAATATAGCCCCCATGTCGCTTAATATAGCCCCCATGTCGCTTAATATAGCCCCCATGTCGCTTAATATAGCCCCCATGTCGCTTAATATAGCCCCCATGTCGGTTAATATAGCCCCATGTCGCTTAATATAGCCCCCATGTCGCTTAATATAGCCCCCATGTCGGTTAATATAGCCCCCATGTCGCTTAATATAGCTCCTCTGTCGCTTAATATAGCCCCAATGTCGCTTAATATAGCCCCCATGTCGCTTAATATAGCCCCCATGTCGGTTAATATAGCCCCCATGTCGGATAATATAGCCCCCATGTCGCTTAATATAGCTCCTAAATCGCTTAATATAGCTCTTATGTCGCTTAATATAGCTCATCTGTCGCTTAATATAGCTCCTATGTCCCTTTATATAATTCATATCTCACTTAATGTATATCCTATGGAGCATAATATAACTCTTATATCGAATAATGTATCTGCTTTATTCATTAATATTGCTCCTATGTCGCTAAATATAGGTAAAATATTGCATAATATAGGTGCTATATATCTTATTATAACTTCCCCTAGAGCTTACTATTTACCAGTTTGTAGCTTGATATAGCTCCCTTGATGGCTTAATATAGCTCCCCTAATGGCTTAATATAGCTCCCTTAATGGCTTAATATAGCTCCCTTAATGGCTTAATATAGCTTAAGATATCTCCACTAATGGCTTGATATAGCTCCCTTAATGTTTTAGAGATATCTCCACCAATGGCTTGATATACATAGCTCCCTTGATGGATTAATATAGCTCCCCTAATGGCTTAATATAGCTCCCCTAATGGCTTAATATAGCTCCCCTAATGGCTTAATATAGCTCCCTTAATGTTTTAGAGATATCTCCACTAATGGCTTGATATAGCTTCCCTTACAGCTTAATATAGCGCTCCTTGTGGTTTTATATTGCCCTTTATATAACTTCAATTATGGCGTAAAATTGCCCTTTATATCACCTAATATATCTGCCTATATCGCCTAGGTCTCTTAAGTGCCTCTCTCATATCTCAGTCTTCGTATATGCCATTAGTTATCTCTTATTACCGTGTTTATTGTGTGTTTTGTCATTCTCTGTTTATCTGGTATTGTGTCTTTCGAGTTTTTTTCAGCGGTGTTTATAAAAAAAATATATATTTGATTCTCATTGGTTTATAATGCACCAATCATGGGTCTATATTGTGATTTGGGGTGATAGTTTAGCTGAGGAATTTTTTTTCTTATTGAGAGAGAGAGAGAGAGAGACTGTCGTTCGTCATACTTCATTACTACAGAGGTGTTGACTCAAGTTCGGAAAAAAAGTAAAGGAAAAAAGTTATAATTATGAAAAGAAAAAAAAAAATCGGGAAAAAAGTAACAATTATGGTTAAGAAAAAGTCACTGGAATTAAACTCATATTATTTTTAAATAGTGTAAATCAAGTGAAGTAATAAAACAATTTAATGTCTTTTTTTATTAGCATGTGTAGGTTAGGTTAGGTTAGGTTAGGTTGGGTTAGCTGTGACTTATTCCCACCATCCCTCTGGCCATATCTTGTTACAGACAGCCTCCACCTGTGACCTCACCTTGACCAATTACCACATAGCTTAAGTGATGGTTGGGTCATTTAGCATATCAGGCAGCTAGTTATCTATCCCCATTACCAATTTAAACGAGCCACCGGTACTGCCCCTTATCTCCTCTGTCAGATACTTCAAGTGACCTAACCTAACCTAACCTAACAAGCTGTTCTCAAGATAATTAATAACCCTGACAGTTAAAACACCTGAAAAACATAAAAAAAAAGACCTAATGACCTGTGCCTAATTATGATAGATGTCGAATTAGACTAATTACCTCTAAACGGTGTGAAAAAATATAATATTTTTTTTTCCAATAGTCTGCAACTTGTTATCATATTCCCGTGAAAATAAAACTTGAAAATATATAAACATAGCCACATATAACAACCCTAATCATATGTATTTTTGTTGATGGTCTCATTAACATATCATTAGCATATATAATCCTTTTCATGTTTACTTCACAAAGTGAACTGTACAACACACATGAATGTTGTTCATTGTGTTTTAGTGTGTTTGTTGTTTGTTGTGGGGTTATTGAGTTTTAATGAATGGGTTTATGGGTTTTTATTTGACAAATGTGTATTAGTTATTTGTTTTATAATATACAAAAAAATTGACCTTACTGTTGTGTGTGTGTGTGTGTGTTCCTTCTTTAATCGGATTTCCCAGTTATCCGGACTCCTATTTTATTAGGGTTTATCGTTTATCTGGATTCCTCAATTATCCGATCTTTCGTTTATTCGGATTGCTCGGTTATTTGGGTTCTACATTTATCCAGAATATTCGATTTTCCGGATTCGTCGGTTATCCGATATTATTGACCTGTATAGGTCAAACTGTAAGGTCAAAATCTCTTATATGTCCTAAAAAGATGCTCAACCGGCTGCCTCGTTTATCCTGATGCCTCGCTTAACCGGACTGCTCGTTAAAAATCTCAGTTTTTCAATAAATTATGCTTTCGAATATCCGGGTCACAATTTATTCGTATCCGGACAGTATTTATGAGGTCGGGTCGTAAAAGTCACTGTATTTCCCTCACGGGTGTCCACTCACGAGTCGAGGAGCAAGTGGGGGGGGGGGGGGGGAGGGGAGGTCGAAGGGAGTTGCGGGTGATGGTCGAGGTCAGCCTTCATGAATGGCGCGTCCAGTTTTTTTTTTTGTGGGGGGGGGGGGGCACCCCTCTACATCCTGTGCAAGGTGAAGCGCAGAAGCGCTTACAACGCCCATCTGGGAAGCATGCTAAGTTCATGCTTGCCTTTATGTCTCATGAGTTAAGGACGTAGAAGCCTGAAGAGTCATAGGTTTTTGTCAGTAAGTTATTGGAATCTCCGACAACTTGTCCCTGAATACGAATTCGCAACTTTCGACTTACACCAGGTACCTACTTTACTGCTAGGGGAACAGGGACTAATGGGGGCTAGGAAGTAAGTCCAAACAACTTTCCACCGGCCCGGGAATGGCGTCCAGTCTGGTGTAACGTGTGTCTAGGATGACCTGATCCTTATGAACGGTCAGGTCAAGGTCACGTAACGTGGTTTGGGGAATGTCTTCTGGAATCACACACACACAAACACATACACACACACACACACACACACAAGACCAAAATAAATTATACATCAGATGGCCCCTGTTCCATTGGGCCCCATTCCTGAAAGCCCCAGTCCTAATGGACCCCAGAACTTAATGGACCCCAGTCTTAAATGAATAGAAAACTTATGAATGAACGAAATAATAGAAGGAAAATTAATAAATCAATATAAAGGTAAATATATAATAATCAACAAAGATAATAAATGAATAAAAAAATATAATGATAATGATAAATAAGAACAGAAAAATATTGAAATAAAAAAATAAAAATAATGAGGACAAACAAATGAATAAATAATAAGATAATATCATTATTATTTCTCGCTAAGTGTTTGTTAGTGATTGTGGTGTTTTTGCTTGTTTGTTTATATGTTTGTTGACAATGACACTTTTATGGTTGTGTGGTAGAGTTAGTTGGTTCAGTGTACCCCACAACGCCTCCTGTCTTGTCTCGACGCGCTCTGCTCTCCCCTGTTTGTATTTGTTTGTACTTGTAATTGATTAATCGAACTAGTTGTTTGTCTCATGTTCGTAGTCATTTTTTTGTTTGTACTTGATTATTCTTGTTTATTTGTTTCGTTTTTGTACATTATTCTCCTCTTTCATTTTGTTTGTTTGTTTATTTGTTTGTACTTGATTCTTGTTTGGCTGTGTTTTTGTTGACTCTTCTCACCAGTAGTACCGGCTGAGGAGGGTCTTCTTGGCCTCTCTCCTCTGTTTGTTTGTGTGTGGAGACTGGGCAAGTTTTAATGGGTCCCAGTTCTAATAGGTCTAAGTTCTAATGGGCCCCAGTTTTAATGAGTCCCCAGTTCTAATGGGTCCCCAGTTCTAATGGATCCCAGTTCTAATGGGACCCAGTCATAATGGGTCCCAGTCTTAATGGGTCCCAGTCTTAATGTGTCCCAGTCTTAATGGGTCCCAGTTTTAATGGGTCCCAGTCTTAATGGGTCCCAGTTCTAATGGGTCCCAGTCTTAATGGGTCCCAGTTCTAATGGGTCCCAGTCTTAATGGGTCCCAGTCTTAATGTGTCCCAGTCTTAATGGGTCCCAGTTTTAATGGGTCCCAGTCTTAATGGGTCCCAGTTCTAATGGGTCCCAGTCTTAATGTGTCCCAGTCTTAATGGGTCCCAGTCTTAATGGGTCCCAGTTTTAATGGGTCCCAGTCTTAATGGGTCCCAGTTCTAATGGGTCCCAGTCTTAATGTGTCCCAGTCTTAATGGGTCCCAGTCTTAATGTGTCCCAGTCTTAATGGGTCCCAGTCTTAATGGGTCCCAGTCTTAATGGGTCCCAGTTCTAATGGGTCCCAGTCTTAATGTGTCCCAGTCTTAATGTGTCCCAGTCTTAATGGGTCCCAGTTTTAATGGGTCCCAGTTCTAATGGGTCCCAGTCTTAATGTGTCCCAGTCTTAATGTGTCCCAGTCTTAATGGGTCCCAGTCTTAATGGGTCCCAGTTTTAATGGGTCCCAGTGCTAATGTTTCTCACTTCTAATTGGGTCTTGTCCTAATGAGTTTTAACCCAGAGCATAATTAATAGTAGACATAATAAAATAATGATAATAATATTCATAATTAGGAGGATATTACTCACCACTATAACTTCAGCTGATTAATATAGTCTGTGTGTGTGTGTGTGTGTGTGTGTGTGCGCGTGTGTGTATGTGTGTGTGTGTGTGTGTGTGTGTGTGTGTACAGATAAGATCGGGTTTATTCAATTACACTGGGATATTATATTATGTCATTAGTGAAGTGTTCCAGCTGAGTGTTGTTGTTGTTCTTATGGCTGTGTTCAGGGATTCAGTTTAGTGTTCAGTTTAGTGTTCAACAGGTGTTCAGTGGTTCATTAAGTGTTCAGTAGTTCAGTTCAGTTTAGTGTTCAACAGGTGTTCAGTGGTTCATTTCGTGTTCAGTAGTTCAATTCAGTTTAGTGTTCAACAGGTGTCAGTGGTTCATTTAGTGTTCAGTAGTTCAGTTCAGTTCAGTGTTCAATAGGTGTCAGTGTTTCATTTAGTGTTCAGTAGTTCAGTTCAGTTTAGTGTTCAACAGGTGTTCAGTGGTTCATTTAGTGTTCAGTAGTTCAGTTCAGTGTTCAACAGGTGTCAGTGGTTCATTTAGTGTTTTGCAGTTCAGTTTAGTTCCTCACCTTTGACGTCTGCAGGTGTTCTATGTTCACATCACTGCTGATGTCAGCAAATAGCCAGTTCATTGAACTCTTGACGTCAGCAAGTGGCCAGTCTCTTTACTCTGGAGGTCAGCAAAGGTTCAGTCAGCTTAATCTAAACGTCAGCAAATATTCAGTCCACTTTTTTAACTGTCAGCATATACTCAGATCACTTGTCCACAACGTCAGCACCAGACAACATTGTAAATAATTTTTGTTTTCCAAATGTTTTTTTTATCAAATGGTGGATCTCACATCAAAGAAATTAATGCCACCCAAATAATTAACTAAGTAACGTTGTTTTATGGTGTGTGTTGGCGTATATGTGAACAGGTGTGTTGGTGTATAGGTGAACAGGTGTGTTGGTGTATATGTGAACAGGTGTGTTGGCGTATATGTGAACAGGTGTGTTGGTGTATCGGTGAACAGGTGTGTTGGTGTATAGGTGAACAGGTGTGTTTGTGTATAGGTGAACAGGTGTGTTGGTGTATAGGTGAACAGGTGTGTTTGTGTATAGGTGAAAAGGTGTGTTGGTGTATAGGTGAACAGGTGTGTTGGTGTATATGTGAACAGGTGTGTTGGTGTATAGGTGAACAGGTGTGTTGGTGTTTAGGTGAACAGGTGTGTTGGCTATGACATATCACTGTATTTGGGGTAATTTTGTAATATATTTTATGTTTAGTCGTTGCTTAACTATTACAGAGGTCAGTGAACCTGGTTGTGTGAGAGATGAGAAATATATCTCTCTCTCTCTCTCTCTCTCTCTCTCTCTCTCTCTCTCTCTCTCTCTCTCTCTCTCTCTCTCTCTGCCCAGTTGTATAGGTGTGTGGAAGTTGTACGTCGAAGTGTGTGTGTGTGTATGATAACTCCCAGTCGTATGTGCACATTACAACTCTATCACTTAAGTGTGTACTCATCATAACTGTTGTGTGTGCACATTATCACTGTTCATGTAAGTGTGTGTGTTCAACTCTATCATGTAAGTGTATATACAACTCCATCATGTGTGTGTACATCTCTGTCATGTAAGTGTGAGTGTGTACATTACAACACAGCCACGCCAGTACAGTATATCATTACCCTCTCTGGTGTTGCCGTCTATAAATTACAATCGAACTTTTATTCATGAATGTAAATCTTAACTCTGGTGCGTGTCTGTACTAAACAAATGTATGTAAACTGTTGGCCAGCTATCACAGTCATGTATGTAAGCTATCACAGTCATGTATGTAAGCTATCACAGTCATGTATGTAAGCTATCACAGTCATGTATGCAAGTTATTAGTCCTATATTTAAACTATCAATCGTGTATGTATAGTCCATCATGTATGTAATCTCAGTCATGTATGTAAACTATGTCATGTATGTAAACTATCAGTCATGTATGTTAACTATCAGTCATGTATGTAAACTAACAGTCGTGTATGTAAACTATCATAGTCGTGTATGTAAACTATCAGTCGTGTATGTAAACTATCATAGTCGTGTATGTAAACTAACAGTCATGTATGTAAACACGGGCGTTCATCTCGTGTCTGTTTCTTTGGTCGTAACTGAAGGACGTCTTGGGATGTTTTTGTTTAATGTGTAAATCAGAGAGATGAAAATGTTGTTTGTTTATTAATTAATGTTATTTTAGACTTGTAGCTTAATGGTGACACACACACACACACACACACACACGCACACACACGTATTTACTCGTATATTAAAAGATTAAAGGAAGTATGACTAAGATCTAGCCATAAGCAGAGACGATCTTTCAGTTAGTGAGTGAATAAAAGTGAGTCTAGTATGGATGTATTGCAAAATATATTCGGGCTGTGATGCACAATGAGGCAAGGCAGTCTGGTGGGCACTGCACTTGACGTTCTTCATTTCACCTTCTGTAAAGTTAGGGAGCGATTTAGTCTTAGGAGTGCCTTGGAATCGAACTAACGATTCTTAAGACAGGAAACGAGCTCTGTAATCCATTCGACCACCACACCTAAACCTCTAATTAGTTATGGTTTAAAAGTCACAAAGGTGTTTCTTCCCTGCCCCAAAGGTGACATTTTACCAGCCAAAAGAAGAGTTGTGAAAGCCCTGTTTTAGCTTCTTAACGTCCACAGTTTTAAGGTCACAGGTTTATTTACTTCTTTTTCTTAACACCAATCCAGTCTGAGAGTTACAAGATCGTTTACCTGTCTTCTTCAATTACCAGCTTGTCGTAAGGATGTAAAGGTGTGTTTCTGCGCCATTTAACCCTTAACTAATGGTAACGTAATGGCACGAAGGTATTTAATACTCTACCCAATCGTAAACACACAAGTGTAAGTACTGTATATTTAATCCCCCAAACCTAGAGAGAGAGAGAGAGAGAGAGAGAGAGAGAGAGAGAGAGCTATTTTAACCCTCTAACCAATCGTATTGCCCGCACCTGTGTTTTAATCTGTCCTGCCCAATCGTAAACTCAGTAAAGGTATTTAACTCTGTATTTTAATTCAGTAACCAATCGTAAACACAGAAAGGGTATTTACCTGAGTATTTTTAGCCCCCCTGATTGGTGCTATTGTAAGTTAAATAAGGTAGTGGAGGAGGGAAGGAGGGTGGGGGGAGGGAAGGAGAGAGGGAGGGAGGGAGGAAGGGTAGCAGCGAGCCAGGGAGCAGAGTGATGGGCTCTGCTTGCGTCGGTGTTGCGGAACTGCATCGAAATCTTCCTCAATGACCCTGCCCGCCCCGCCGACTATGCTGATGACCTTCCCTGTTTATTTTCGTGGCCCGGCACCTTCCAGAATGGTTCGTCCTCAGCCGTACCACCATCACCACCAAGTACATATATTTTAACTCAGCTGAGAATCATTCCTGTGATTTTTTTTTCTCCATCTAAAACTGATTTGATGTTATTTGTTAATGAGTTTTGTGTTTATATAAATTGTGTTTGTTTATTTATGTGATGGTTTTTCGTGTCTGAGGTAGTGTTTCATTGTTTAAAGAGATTATAACGTGTTTTAAAGCAGCTTGTGTCTCGGTGTTTGTCTTCTGGGGGAGGGGGGATTTCTTTAGTGGGGTCTCTTGGCTTGAGGAGACGGATGTTCTTAACTCTAGTGTGCTGGTGGGGACAGAGGGAAGCAGGGAGATGTTACTGTTGTCTCTCACACATTTAGCTGTTACTGTTGTCCTTAATCCGTGTAGCTGTTGCTGTTACCGTTGTCTGACACACATTTAATGTTGGTTCGCACACACACACACACATTCATACACACACATTCATATGTTGATGTTATTGTCTCAGACACATTAAACTTGTTGTTGTGGTAGCCCGGCCTCACCCTAGCTAGTAGACAAGAGCTAATGGTTGTTGGCGTACCTGGGGAGACACACCTGATCATTAGGTGTTTGTCGGTGTCTCCTCGCATTAATGTCCATTTGTTTACCACACAGACTGGCCCGCGGTGTGTGTGTGTGTGTGTGTGTGTATGTGTTTGTTTCTGTACACTCGAGGAAGAACCCCGATGTTGTTGTTATCACGTGACGAGAATATCACCCTTAGAAGTGTCAAGGTTGAGGTCGAGTATGAAGGTCACTGACCCTCCATATTTGTCTGTACTGGCCCCTCCAAGGGTCTTAAGGCGAGGACGATTATTCCTCATGGCAGACCTCAATAGACAACTCTGGCAGACATTATAAGAAAACCAAAATTAGTAAAAAAAAAAAAAATATTAACGCACATGACATTCATTTTTTGCTCCAAGAATTCATAGGTCCCTTCAGTGTGTTCTTATACCCCTCACAGTATTATGCTGCAGGGGCTTTCTATCAGTCTGTCTGTCCGTATATCCTACCTACTAAATTTTATTACCGAAATTCAGCAAAAGGTTTCTAGTGTGAGGCAAATAAATTTCTACAGGTATTTTTTCCCCTCGCATTCATACATTAGTTGATTAGATTGTGAAACTGGTTGATGAAATTAATGCAATTATATCAATAGTCCGCAGCTTTTTTGGGCTTTTGGTAGTTCACGAGAAGCTTTTGAACAGGATCAAGTTGAAGCTGTTTTATGTTAAGGTTTGAAATTAAATATTCGTAAGGATTGGAATATTAGTATCATAAATTGATATTATTTAATTTTATGGATAATAATTTTGTGAGGGTAATTGTGTCTTTCCTGACTGGCCAGAGTGTTAGACTGACTGACGAATAACTGCATGAATGATTTAGCTGACAGACTGAGAGTTAACTGGCTGACAGGGCTGACTAACTAGGCTAGGTGGGTTGGGCCATCACATCTGGCAAGGTGTTGAGACACGTGTTCTGGCAAGAGGCGGTGCGGCGGCGGGTTCCCAGGTAAACAAACCCACCGGCCGGGGATCTGTTGTCACCTGCCCGGCCATAATTAGCTGCCGAGTGATAACGTCCACGCCAGGTGAGGTACACACACACACACTTGATGGATTTTAAATGACCTGTTTTGGAGATCGATTGATGGTGCTTCTTGGAGATAGATTGGAGTTTCATGGAGACAAATAGTAGTTCTTGGGAGGTACAGTGTTGGTCCTTGGAGATAATTGTGGTTCTTGGAGACAAGGGTAGATCTTGGAGACACAATGGTAGTTCTTTGGAGACATATTGAAAGGCATAATATTGGTTCTTGGAGACATATTGGTGCTTCTCGAAGATCGATTGGTGCTTCCTGGAGATAGTTTGGTTCTTCTTGGAGATAGATAGGTGCTTCTTGGAGATAATACAGGTTCTTGGAGACACTAGTTAATGACAACAGGTAAATGACACCAGTTAATGACACCAGTTAATGACACCATTAATTAAAAGTAGTTCATAGTTTTATCAACACAAAAATTTCTAACTAATTTACTCATCATAGCCAACACTGCTTCGAAAAATACGCCAAGAGAGGCAAGCTAGAGTGTGTGTGTGTGTGTGTGTGTGTGTGTGTGTGTGTGTGTGTGTGTGCGTGTGTGTGTGTGTGCGTGTGTGTGTGTGTGTGTGTGTGTGTATTTGCATGTGTTAGTGATTAAGACTGAGCGAGTTAATGTGTACACAGAAGCAAAGAATAAGCTGAGGATGTGTTTGCTTGGTTGTCTGTTTGTGTGTTTTTCTGTCTGTCTCTGTCTATTTATCTGTCTGTCCACCCATCTGTCTATCTCTTTGTCTGTCTACCTGTGTATTGATCCATCCGTCCATCTGTATCTAGTTATCTATATGCCTGTCTGTAGTTATGATGAGTGCCTGCTTGTGTGTGTTTTTATGAGTGCTTGCATTCGGCTCACGCGTTGGACGGAAAACATATCAGATCATGTTTTTTATTTATTTTGTGTGTGTGTGTGTGTGTGTGTGTGTGTGTGGCACCCAGTCTTAGTTCTTCCCCATAAAAACTGAGATATAACAAGGATGTGTACTGGCACCAACTTTCTTTTCCATGTTTTTGGCTGCCTTCCTTACTCATGCCAGTGCCAATTCAGCCAGCCGGGTGGACATCCAGTACCGGATGAAGAACTTTTTCAACATAAGATGACTCCAGTCAAGAACAAAGGTGTCGGCAGGTTCCATAACTGAACTTCAGAATGCAGACCAACTCACCCTTGTCGTTCTCACTGAACGCAACCTAGAGATCCTGAACTCCTACACATATGTGCATGCACACTTCGGCCTTGATGGGAATGTACGTAAGACTCAGATTCTCTTTAAGCCCCTGATTCAGCCACACCGCCA
This sequence comes from Homarus gammarus, assembly GCA_958450375.1. Lineage (NCBI taxonomy): Eukaryota > Metazoa > Arthropoda > Malacostraca > Decapoda > Nephropidae > Homarus > Homarus gammarus. Next base: position 169,731 of record CAUDMG010003701.1, on the reverse strand, counting down.
CCATCCATCCAGCTTAACGGTACTACCCTCTCTAATGTTACCCACTTTCAGTACCTTGGCTCCCACCTGTCCACCATCACGAACATCGATGAAGAGATTCAACATCGGATCAGTTGTGCGTTTCAAGCGTTTGGCAGACTCCGTACCCGTGTCTTCAGCTGTAGGGAGCTGAAATTATCTGCTATATGGCAGCGAGACATGGGTCACGTACAGGAGGCACATCAAGGAACTTGAAAATTTCACCAACGTAGTCTACGTTCCATCCTCCGAGTTCGGTGGGAAGACAAGAGAACAAATGCCAGTATTCTTGCTGACACTAACTGTAGGAGCATCGAGGCTATCATTATCCATGAACAACTAAGTTGGATTAGCCATGTTACCCGCATGGACGACAGTAGGCTCCCAAAGCAGCTACTTTACAGTCACCTAACGAATAGTAAACGTAACGCCGGCGGGCAACTGAAAAGGTATAAAGATAGTTTTAAGACAAACCTGAAAAAGTGCCAAATCGACTCCCCCACCTGGGAGTTGATTACTCCACACCGTAACGCTTGGAGAAGCACCACACAAGAAGGTGTCACTACTTTCGAGTTCGCCTGACTACATACCTAGGCAGACACGCGCCAACGCCGGAAAGACGCTGCCGCCACCTCTCCCGCACTAGACGTAGCCCTCCACATGTGCAACATCTGTGAACGACCCTGCCGGTCCCGTAATGGCCTCTCTAGTCACCTCAGAACTCACCACCGAAGGTGACATCCTTTATAACTCATATCGTTGCATCATAGCTGGATGATCGTCATACTCGATTTCGAGTGACAACAAAGTAGTAAGAGTGTGTGTGTGTGTGTTTGTGTGTGTGTGTGTGTGTGTGTGTGTGTGTGTGTGTGTGTGTGTGTGTGTACACAGACGTCTGGGGGTGTCAAGTCTTGGCCTGGACTGCAGCTGTGTGTAACGAAGTGTGACAAATGATGACTCTTGATGTCCTTAGATGTGTACACACACACACACGTATACATACTGGTAAGCAGTTAGGAGTCGCATTCAGCAGCTAGGAGTCGTGCTGAGGAAGTATCTAGTAGGGCGCTGACTTACTGAGTATATTATACACATATATCGCCAGCGTGTGTTGTAGTTGGTGGGTGAGGAACTGACCCACATACAGCTGCTGGAGGGAGGGACAAGGCGCCGGGCACGACCTCCGTACCAACGCCAGACTGTACTACTGACCCAGCCTCATGTTTACACTACTCCCCATCATGGGGGTCTCTTTGGTGTGTGTGTGTGTGTGTGTGTGTGTGTGTGTGTGTGTGTGTGTCTGGTTTATGTCTGCTTAGGTGTATGTCTTGTTTATCTGTCTGGGTATGTCTGCCTCGGGGTGTCTATGTCCGTATGTCTGATAATGTGTTTGTTTGTGTCTAGGTATTTGTTTGTTAAGCTTTTAGGGTTTATGTTTGTTGTCCTTGGTGTCTGGGTATGTGTTTGTAGTGCGTCTCTGTTGACCAGCCTATGTTTGTTTGTTTCTTTGTGTGTTTGTTTGTTGCCTGTCTGTATGTTTGCCAGACTGTCTAGTTGTTAAATTTTGTGCTTGCTTCTCTATCTATCGGACTGTTTATGTGTATATGTTTGTTTGTCAGTCTTCTGTCTATCGATGTATGTCTGTGTCTGTTTGTCAATCTATGTGTCTTATCTTATGTCTGTCTTTGTCATTCTGTGTCTGTTTCTTAGTCTACGTGTCTGTATGTATGTCTGTATGTATGTCTGACTGTCTTCCTGATCACAAATTTCATGTCTGTATAGAAACCACACACACACACACACACACACACACACACAGTCTAATCGTGGGTTTTCAAATCAGCAGAATATCAAAGGTTAACCAAGATCTGTCAGTGAGAATTGTTGGGTAATGACACGAACCTTTACGCGTGTCAGTCGTGTATTGTAGGTCATGTATCTCACTCTCTGTATGTGTTATCGCGTTTATTTTTTAAGCCCAAGGGGGTCAAAGGTCATCATAATGGGGTCAGCTGGTTAGAAGTTGGGGGGGGGGGGAGGGGAGAGCGGTTGGGTGAATATTTAGGTCAGGCTTATTTCACTGGAGTGTTGATTGAGCTGTGTTAGTCAGTCAGTCAGTCAGTCAGTCAGTCAGTCAGTCTGTTTGTTTGTTTGTTTCTTTGTTTGACTGGCCTACTGAGAGACCTTTTTCATCTCATCTGTTCCTCTCAGCTCTCACACCGACATTCGCTCTGTGATTACCGTGACAACAATACCGTAGATCCATATTGCCACGTGCTTAGGATAGATTACATTAGGTTAGGTGTCACGTGATTAGATTAAGCTAGGTGTCACGTGATTAGGTTTGGCTAGGTATCACGTGATTAGGTTTGGCTAGGTGTCACGTGATTAGGTTAGGCTAGGTATCACGTGATAAGGTTAGGCTAGGTATCACGTGATAAGGTTAGGCTAGGTGTCACGTGATTAGGTTTGGCTAGGTATCACGTGATAAGGTTAGGCTAGGTGTCACGTTGTTAGTATAGGTTTGTTGCTCTCACCAGGTGTTAGATGGTGTCACTGACTATGGTTTACATTGTCAGGTATTTTGGAGATGTGGCCAGAAGCTCCTCCAGATATAGAACAAGTAGACTGGGTTATATCCGGTTAAGGAGGTGACGAGAGCTAGTTTACGCCATTAGATCAAACGGTTTATGGTGGTGTTCCCGATGTGTTCCTGGGATTAAACTGTTATTTTAGACGAGATAAATCTTGTGACTGCTTCGCCAACACACTGCAGCTTCCTCGTTCACTAGTCTGTGTGTGTGTGTGTGTGTGTGTGTGTGTGTGTGTGTGTGTGTGTGTGTGTGATGCCAAAGCTGGAGTATTTTCTCACTTAAACGACATATTAATGAGACACGACTTTAGCGTCTCCCTCGCCTGTATATATATATCTTTATCCCCGTGTAACAATAATTACTACTAAATCTAGGACGGGTTAGTACTGGTGCATGTTTCCGGGGCTCTATGGTGATACACAACATATTGGTCCTCCTGTAGTGTCAGGGAGGCCCGGTACACTCACCGTTTCTTAATATATCTCGAGTTGTTTTGAATTCACTTTTGCAATTTTTTTTTAAGCCCAAATATCCCCGGGGTCGAGTGAGGGAGTGTGTACCGGGGTCGAGTGAGGGAGTATGTACCGGGGTCGAGTGAGGGAGTGTGTACCGGGGTCGAGTGAGGGAGTGTGTACCGGGGTTGTGTGAGGGAGTGTGTACCGGGGTTGAGTGAGGGAGTGTGTACCGGGGTTGAGTGAGGGAGTGTGTACCGGGGTTGAGTGAGGGAGTGTGTACCGGGGTTGAGTGAGGGAGTGTGTACCGGGGTTGAGTGAGGGAGTGTGTACCGGGGTTGTGTGAGGGAGTGTGTACCGGGGTTGAGTGAGGGAGTGTGTACCGGGGTTGAGTGAGGGAGTGTGTACCGGGGTTGAGTGAGGGAGTGTGTACCGGGGTTGTGTAAGGGAGTGTGTACCGGGGTTGAGTGAGGGAGTGTGTACCGGGGTTGAGTGAGGGAATGTGTACCGGGGTTGAGTGAGGGAGTATGTACCGGGGTTGAGTGAGGGAGTGTGTACCGGGGTTGAGTGAGGGAGTGTGTACCGGGGTTGAGTGAGGGTGTGTGTACCGGGGTTGAGTGAGGGAGTGTGTACCGGGGTTGTGTGAGGGAGTGTGTACCGGGGTTGAGTGAGGGAGTATGTACCGGGGTTGTGTGAGGGAGTGTGTACCGGGGTTGAGTGAGGGAGTGTGTACCGGGGTTGAGTGAGGGAGTGTGTACCGGGGTTGAGTGAGGGAGTGTGTACCGGGGTTGAGTGAGGGAGTGTGTACCGAGGTTGAGTGAGGGAGTGTGTACCGGGGTTGAATGAGGGAGTGTGTACCGGGGTTGAATGAGGGAGTGTGTAGCAAGACTCAACGGTGTTTACATCAGGCAGTCTGACCAGCGTGTATCACCGGGCCATTGTTGCAGCTGGTATTGTGCACTATCTTTCTGGCCTACACCCACCACACGCTGCCGGAGACAACCAGGCAGGCAGGCAGGCAGGCAGGCAGGCAGGCATGCAAGCAGATAGGCATGCAAGCAGATAAGCAGGCGGGTATAGGCTAGCAGGCATGCAGGTTGAAGATGATGCAACTAAACGATTCGCCCATCTTCTACAATACAAATTTATTTATCTTTTAAGTAACAAGTAGCAAATGTTCCTGGGTCTTAGGTCCTTCTTTAAGTAACAAGTAGCAAATGTTCCTAGGTCTTTAAAGTATCAAGTAAAAAGGTGTCCCAGGATCACGAGTTGTTCCTTTTTATCAAGTTAAGCAACAACTCGAACAAGTCTGAGGAGGTGGAACTTGTGTAAACGTAACTAGTTAAAGAGCTCAAGTTGACAAGAGTTTATGAAGGAAAAATTATCTTGAGTCCAGATGAAAGTAATGAAGACTTAAAATTATGGTTGTGAATGATAGTTATTAAGTGATGTTTATATTGGGTTATTAAGTGATGTTTATATTGGGCTATTAGGTGATGTTTATATTGGGTGAGGGATGTTTAAATTGGATTACTAAGTGATGTTTAGATAAAATAAGTGAGGGATGTTATGTATAAGGTATTGAGAGCTATTAAGTTAAGGCAATGTTTATATGAAGTAAGGGGGAGTTATTTAGTTTAGCGTAGAGTTAATTATGTCGAACAGGTGAGTGAGATGTCAGGTGAGAAGCAATTAAGGTGATACATCAAGTGTGAGTTGTTATTAATTTAGGTAATGTATATATACTGTATAGACATCAACAAAGAGGAGTTATTGAATTAAGATCATATATTTGGTGAGTTAAATTACTGAGTTAATTAAGGTTACCAGGTGAGATGACTTATGGAGTTAATTAAGGTAATATTAAATCAGTTGTGAGGAAGTAACAAGTTTGTTGAAGTTTGTTTATGTCAGGTGAGGAAATTCTGATGTACAGGTAAATTTGTTTTTATTCAGTTAGGTAATAGGTTAAGTTAGGTTAGGTTAGGTTAGGTTAGGTTAGGTTAGGTTGGGTTAGGTTAGGTTGGGTTATAGGTTAAAATTTGTTAGGTTAAGTTTGGTAAGGTTAGTTAAGCTTGGTTAGGTTAAGTTTGGTAAGGTTAAGCTTGGTTAGGTTAAGTTTGGTTAAGTTAGGTTAGTTGAGATGAGGTATTGTGAAGTGTGTTAACTGATCGGCAGGAGACACTTGGGTTATATACAATTATTATTAAGTCAATATTGTGATTATCATTTTCGCTATTGTTATTCCACTCCCCCCAACCCCCCCCCCCCACCCCCCTTCCCCTTCCCCTCTTCCCCATGTCACTGTTGCTCCCCAGAACCCCACCCTAGAGATAAAAAGGAAACCTGCTTTCTAGATATTCAGCTCTCTCAGGGGGGGAGGGTTAAATTTAGCCTCCATCTTTCACCCCTGACAGCCGACTAATCGATTCTTCCCCACCTCTGTAATCTGGAGGGTGAAAATTCTTGAATGAAAATATGACTCTCAAAACTTTTTAAGAAATTGTTGAGAAATATGACGAAGATATGACAAAAATAGTATATGTATTATATCCCTAAGATAAATATGAAAAACAAAACAATTAATTAGAAAAAGGTTAAACAAATGTGCATACGATATTATAGGTATTGATAAAAACAAAATTAATTATCAATTATATAAAAAAAAAATGCAGGATATTTAAAACAAGGTATTTTCCCCACTACACTATACTGTATTAATAACATCATCAGGTGTTCACAGGAGCCCTTGTTTACCTGTTGTTATGTATGAGGAAACTTATTGGGGAAAATGACACTAATTGTTGGACCCTTTTATCCCTTCTACCCCTTCCCCCTTTTCACTTTCGCCCGCCCTTTCCCCACCCCCTTAGATCCCACTTCCCTCACCCTAAGACCCTCACCCAAAACCCACCTCTCCCCCTTAACCCTACCTTTTGACTCTCCCCTTCCCGCATCTCCCTGCCCTCATCTATCCACTTCCCCTTCTCCCTAAACTCTCGACCTCCATCACCCCACCGCAGGACTTTCCCCCCCCCCTCCCTCTCACTCCCTACCCTAGAACCCACACTCCCCACCCCAGAGCCCACACTCCCCTCCCCAGGACCCCTCACTCCCCACCTAACAACCCCCCACACTCCCCACCCACAGATCCCCACCCCAGGACCTCCACCCCACACCTGCTCTCAGTAAACAAGAGAGAGAGCACCTCCTGCGGCTCCTCACTCCGGCTTTTATTACTTCAACAACACTTAGAAAAAAAAGACACTGTTGTTCTTTAGTAAATTTTGTGTGTAAAAAAAGAAGATTTTTTTTGTCATTTATGTTTGTGTGTCGTGGGCGTGGCCGAGTAGATTAGGAGGGTGCTGAGTGAGCACAGGAGAGTGCCGAGTGAGCCTAGGAGTGCCCAGTGAGCCTAGGAGGGTGCCCAGTGAGCCTAGGAGGGTTTCTATTGAGCCTAGGAGGTTGCCAGGTGAGCCTAGGAGGGTGCCATGTGAGCCTAGGAGGGTGCCCAGTGAGCCTAGGAGAGTTTCCATTGAGCCTAGGAGTTTGCCAGGTGAGCCTAGGAGGGTGCCATGTGGGCCTCGGAGGGTACCAAGTGAACATCGAGGGTGCCAAGTAACCCGAGAAAGTGCCAAGTAAGTTAGAAGGGTGCCATGTGGGCCTCGGAGGGTGCCCAGTGAGCCTAGAAGGGTGCCCAGTGAGCCTAGGAGGGTGCCCAGTGAGCCTAGGAGGGCGCCAAGTGACCCGAGAAAGTGTTAAGTAAGTTAGAGAGGTGCCATGTGGGCTTAGGAGGGTGCCAAGTGGGCCTAGGAGGAGCTTGTTAAACACAGCTGTTGTCGGGTGCCACTTGGTGGGTGTGGCACTGTTTCCCTACCTGCTTGATCGAGTTAGTAGTGTGGCATGGGTGGTGTGTTCTGCAGTAACGCCCACCGCTCACTCTCTCATACACCGTTCCTCCCTTCATACATCCTTCCTCCCCTCATACACCGTTCCTCCCCTCATACACCCTTCCTCCCTTCATACATCCTTCCTCCCCTCATACACCGTTCCTCCCCTCATACACCGTTCCTCCCCTCATACACCGTTCCTCCCCTCATACACCCTTCCTCTCCTCCCTCACACACCCTTCCACTCCTCCTCCTCCTCCTTACCTACACCTTATGTAATTACTCCATTGAATCAGGAGTCCTTGAGAACATTCTTGCTGTCTATCCAGAATGTGTTAGCCCACACTGATTAGTCTTCAAATAGAATATGACTTGTACTGTATGTGAACCTCTGTCCTGCGTGGCAGTGAGAAGTGATACCACCCTCAGTGTCAAGACCTGACTGAATTACTCAATTGGTAAACTGTACTACAAGTTTTACCAATAAATTTGTTAACCGTTAAAGTAAACACCCTTCCTTCCCTCCTTCATACATACATTTTCTACCCCTCCTCCTCCTCCCCCTTTCTTTGATGTGGGAGCACCTCGTCTCAGGTCGGGTTGCACGTACCCTTTCTTCCTCCTCTCCCCCGTGATGGACCGGCACGCCGCTGCCTCACACTGTACCCCGGTTTTTTTTTTTTTTTTTTTTTTTTTTTGCCTCAAGGGTTTATGATACATTTTTGCCTCAGCGAGAAATAAATTAGTAGGTTTATGTACCACCCTCACAAGGTAAAGGAATATGATGAACGTATTAGGTGGAGTCATAAACGTGGCGCCAAACATTTAAAAGTTTAACGATGACGCCTTTAATGGTCTCTCAACCTGTTGACTCTTTATGGCGTTTGTTTTGTTTTACCCTGTATATATATATATATATATATATATATATATATATATTATATTATATATATATATATAAGATATATATATATGTACACAGTAATAAGGTGGGTGGGGAGACAACAGTGGGTGAGGTGGAGTGTTCGCCTCGATGCCAAGACTCTGGCAGGCTACTTCACTCAGCCTTCTCCTGTGACTTAGCTTTTGAGGATCAGTTTGAGAGTTTACTGAGGATAGTTTTAGTTTACTGAGCATAGTTTGAGTTTACTGATGATAGTTTGAGTTTACTGAGGATAGTTTGAGTTTACTGAGCATAGTTTGAGTTTACTGAGGATAGTTTAATTGTTTATTGATGATAGTTTTGAGTTTACTGAGGATAGTTTGAGTTTACTGAGGATAGTTTGAGTTTACTGATGATAGTTTAATTGTTTATTGATGATAGTTTTGAGTTTACTGATAACAGTTTGAGTTTACAAAAAATGAGTTTGAGGTGTACATGTATTTGTGAAGTGTAAAATAAGTTGATGTTAATGTTTTGTGGCGGTGTTTATTGGCTAAGGGAGGGGAGACAAAAGCAATGTTTACCTATAACGAAGGAAGTCTTTTGGTTAAGGTGTTAATAGACCTGGTGCTAATGGGTTAAGTTTCTATAGGGAATTATTCTCCTTCACTTATACATTAACTTATGTATTTGTAGGTTAGGGTGAGATAATTTGAAATGTTGGTTAAATGGCTTGAATGGATGACTGGAATAGTGTGTGTGTGTGTGTGTGTGTGTGTGTGTTTACATTCAGTGTGAGTGCTTTTGTTTTGTCAGGTAAATCATTGTGTACGATCGTGTATATCTGTGTTGTTGTCACCCTCATCTCCTCTCTACCTTGACCCACCTCCTTATTTTTGTTTTCCCTCTTCACACATCATTACTGAACCAAAATAAACGGAGCTTATTCTTGGACCAGAAAATATTGGGGAGGACGCCGCTCGCTCATCCCCGCGTTTCCTCTGTAAACAAACTGAAGCGCGTTGCATTGTGGGATTGAATGGCGGGAAAATCACCATCAGCTGGAGTGTCAACACTGGCGGGAGTTGTTACGCGTCACGGCGGGGCAAGTCTCGGGTAATGGGATGCAAAGAACGGGAATTGGACGTAAAGGTGAGAGAGTGTGAGAGGATTCGCGGGTCTTAGAGGCGACAACGAGGAGGGAAGAACGAAATTACTCTGGATGAGGTTGTCGGCACGTAGAACAACACCACAAGGACGGAACACAGTATTAGTGTTGAGACGGCGGTAGTGCAGGACAAAGAGACCATGTTGGAAATTAATAAATATTGGATACGGTTTCTGACAGCTTCGGTAATTACATATATAATAATAACCCGCGTGGAATTATCTGTGTGTCAATATGAATATAATATTTAAAAATACTTGGGCCGTGATGTGTGCCAGTCATCGCTCAGGTACAGATGTGCGGCCGTCGTGTCAACACAATAAAGACGACCAGGAGCTCCCCGCCACTCAGGACACACCTCTGAGGCAGGCAGCACTAGAGTCGTGAGTCGTGTGGTCCACTGAGACTCCAGAAGGGCGTGTGCTTTATACCCCCAAGTGTAAGACAACGTGTTGGATGTGTCCAAGTGTCTCGAGGTTGTACTTGAGGTGAAACATTGAAGGTGGACATAAAGGACGGAGTGGAGGGGAGGGGAGCATATCACACCACCACCAGAGCTGCCAATAGCGGGCAGCCAGCCAGTAAATCACCCACAATAACCAGCCCATGACACAACTTTTACCGCGCTTGTAGCTTACCTAACCAATAGCCCTCCTCCTAATACACCTCCTCCTCAAGTTCTTCAATTTCCGAACTCTTAACTCCCTTCCCCTCCTCTAATCATCATTCAGCCCCTTATTTCTCTACAAAAAAAAAAAACACACACCACTAATACCTCCATCAACCACCACCACTACAGACAAAACACAAACAGTATCTAAGTGTTTGTTCCCTTGTACTGTTTACGTTAATAAGGAGACAAATATTATCTGTTGAAATAAAGACAATCGTGACCATAGAAATAAACACAGACACTTATCAACAAATATGACGCCCCTCGCCAGTATACGACCTGGGCTCAATAATATAAAAGCCAGATAAAACAGGGTGGGATTGCTCGTGTGTGTGTGTGTGTGTGTGTGTGTGGACCCTCCCGGACTTTTTTGTCAGTGTCAACCTGCAGCTGTTACTTTTTTTTTTACACAACATATTTACTTTCTCGGTTTTTTATACAATAGGAAGCGTAGGTCTTCAGTTTAAAGTATTTTCCTGGTGTTTTTTGTTTGTCCTGTGTTCACTCGGCCAAGATAAAAGTCTTGTGCAATATTCATCTCTGTATATGATGGTTGTCAAGTGCTTTTTCTTTTCTTTCTTTCTTTTGGTTTTGTGCAAGACTTCATGGACGTGATTTTAATGCATTATTTAGGGACATCAGTTCAGGTATGTCACTTCAGGTACATTATTGCAAGAATATTACTTTAGGTAACATCACTTCCGGATGCACTTTTTAATATTTTCATTGTATTTATTTTTTTTTTTTTTTTGGGGGGGGGAGGGGGGGGTAGAGCATTAAAGAATTATCCTTCCATCATTACAGCGACACTTACCGTACGCACATTACCCAGCCCCACTCATTGTAAACAAGCTTATGTGCCCAAGTAGAAGGAGTTGTTCATCCCAGAGCCGGCGCCATCCTACCCTTTTACAGCTATCGACTGTAACGCGATCCTTGTCACTAATCTCCCAGCTTAGTGGTGTTGTGGGGGAGTAAGGAAAGCTTCTTCAGGTTTTACGTCCCGTGTCCAGCTCACGCATTATAGCTGATTATAGCTGACAGATGGTAGGTTATCGCGACGCAAAGCTTGATCCATCTGACAGGGGATTAGGTTAGGTGTAGGGGCAGGTGGTGTCGTCTGGTGGCACCGAGTAATAGGGGAGGCCTGTGATGTCTACCGTGTGTGTGAGAGAGAGAGACCCCGGGGGTGTGGTAGGGACCTGAGAGAGAGAGAGACCCCGGGGGTGTGGGTGTGGTAGGGACCTGAGAGAGAGAGAGAGAGAGAGAGAGTGTGTAATTGTGTCTACGTTCATTATTTGTGTGTTTGTGAGATACATATAATGGTAATTAACTAAATATTACATCAACAACAATCTCAACTGACAATCACAATCCCCTTCCCTCCCCCCCTCCCCTCCCCCAGCTCCGCCCTCCCCCTCTCCCCAGCTCCCCCCTCCCCTCCCCTCTCCCTTCACATAACTGGCGGCAATAATAAACTCTATCATTAAACACATTCTAGTAATAATATAAGTTACTAAATTTAGTCTAATAACACTGCAACACACACACACACACACACACACGTGACATGACAGACCTATTCAACTCACGTGACACAACAGACCTATTCAACTCACGTGACATGACAGACCTATTCAACTCACGTGACACAACAGACCTATTCAACTCACGTGACATGATGTAAGAATTATTATTTTAACCGAAAGTCGTATTATTACTTAATATTTTTTTAATCATTATTGCCCAGTGAAACACCTGACTTAACAAACCAGATTAATGACCTTACCTGTAAAGTTTAACACATCAGCTGAATGACCTTACCTGTACTTTGATATAAGACACAAAACGAATTAGTCTAGAAGTAAAATGATTTAATATGGAAATAAAACTATTTAATATAGAAATAAAATGAGTGAATCCTCCTTTTTGAGACAGGATATAGGGAGGATTAGTGTGTGTGTGTGTGTGTGTGTGTGTGTGTGTGTGTAAAACGTCACTCTACTGTGGAAAGTATACTGGCAATTTATTCTCCTGTCCGCACTCACTGTCGCACCAAAGCTTCGACAATATTTCAGACTAAACGAATAATAACAATAACATAGAGAGATGATAAAAAAAATATGAAATAGACGATAAGAAAAAAAAGGCAACAGAAAACGAAAAAGACGAAAAGAATAGAAATAAAGAAGAAATATATCAAAGAAAATCAGATAAAATACAAAATATGGAAATAAGAAAAGACAATATGTAGATGTATTTCGAATTATTATTATTATTATTATTATTATTATTATTATTATTATTATTATTATTTCCACTCTCAAAAGCATCCTGCAGATTTGTTGTCTTAAAATTCAAAGCTGGCAATCGAGTTTGTATCCCACTTTTATATGCAAATTGGTCTTGTTATTACCTATTAACTTATAAAAATGGTCGTGTATTTTGTTTCCCCCCCCCCCCCTCACGGAAATTGGTAAGCGAATATGAATTATGTTTTAGCTTGTGTAATGTTTTGTTTAGTACGTGTGTGTGTGTGTGTGTGTGTGTGTGTGTGTGTGTGTGTGTGTGTGTTTTCTCGTCTGATTTTCACCTTAACATTATTTTTTTTTCTCCTGTGATGTCGTGTTCTATTCCTTCATACAACTCCTGTGTGAGAATAAGGAAACAACTTCTTTCTTTGAGAGTTATGACCCCGTAATACGAGTGGTGGCGGTACTGGTGTGTTATTTGATGGTATTGATGTTATTGATGTTACCGTGTTATGTTATTGATGTTGTGTGTTATTGATGTTATCGTTTTGGTGTTATTGATGTTTTTATATTACTGTGTTGGTGTTATTGATGTTTTTGATGTTATTGATGTTGCTGATAATTATTATTGATGTGGTTCGTAGCGATGTCGTCACCATGTCAAGTTTATTTTCAAATTGGATTTTTGTTTATATATGTGACGTCACCCATGGGAAGTTTGTTTACGGATATGACGTCACCCATGAGAAGTTTGTTTACGGATATGTCGTCACCCATGGGAAGTTTGTTTACGGATATGACGTCACCCATAGGACGTTTGTTTACGGTATGACTTCAACTTGGGTGATTTTGTTAAGAAGACTGAGGTCACCAATCAATCCACTGACATCTCACAAGCAAGCTGACCTCATACTAGTAAGCTGATCTCATACTAGGAAACTCACCTTATGCTAGGAAACTGACTCCGATTCTAGCAAGCTGTCCTCATACTAGCAAACTGACTTCATACTAGTAAGATGATCTCATACCATTAAGCTGACTCCATAATAGCAAGCTGACATACTAGCAATTTAACCTCATACTAGTAAACTGACCTCATACAAGCAAGCTGTTTGCACTCTCGATATCATAGCGGAATAAACGCACCAAGAGATATCTAAGAAGACATAAAAATCATGACTTTCATTTCACAACTCAAACAGAAAATTTAAACGAGGTACCTCTCAGATCCTCGTCTTAAATCCCCTTTGAAGATTAGTTTTTTGTTTTGTTTCCTCCTCCTTTTTCTTCATATTTTTGCCCCTGGCCGCCTGATAACTGGGGAATCTTTACCCTGGGGGAAGAAACTATGTCTGAGATTTTTAAAGGAAGGTCACTGAGGAGGCTGCAAGATCTCCACTTTTTAAAACATCATCCATATTTTTTTTTTGGGGGGGGGGTTGAGGGTACATACACACGTCGTCTGTATAAGAGGAGTGGATGAGAGATGGATGATAATGATGGGGGGGGGCGTTGAGGATACATACACACGTCGTCTGTATAAGAGGAGTGGATGAGAGATGGATGATAATGATGGGGGTGAGGGCAGGATAATGGTCATCTCAGGTTGCCCGTTGTTTCTCATATAGGTAAATTGATACGGTGTCTGTGTGTAAGTCCGTCCGTCTCTCTCTCTTGTGGGATGTTGTTGAGTATCTGGATCACTTGAATGTTAACTTCCCCTTTCTCTCTTCCTCTCCCCCTTTCTTTCCCTCCACCTTTCTCTCTCCTTTCCCACTCTTTCTCTCTTCCTGCCCCACTCCCACTCATCCCTTCCAGCGTATTTCACCTTAAGATTAACCTAACCTTATGTTACCTGGGGGTGAGGGGGGATGGGGGTAGGTTAGGTTAGGTTAGGTTAGGTTAGGTTGGGTTAGGTTAGGTTAGGTTAGGTTGGGTTAGGTTAGGTTGGGGGGTCTATTGTTGTGTAACTGGAACTCGTTTGACCTTTAACCTTTCAGAGCCCATCCCACCTCTGCCATGCTCCTGCCTCTTCTTCTCATCCTCCTCCTCACACTCACTCACTCACTCACTCTGTCTCTCGAGCATTGTTTATATCATTACCACACACTCAGTGTCTAGGAACACCCACTTAGGTCTCCTCCTCCTCCTCCTCCTTCAGGGCCTGTATGTACTGTGGTGGTGAAGCTTCCTCCTGCATCCCTGACCTCACCACCACCACCACCACCACCACCACCTCCACCTATCTCACCTCTCCCGCTGCTACCTTGCACAGGATGTAAGGGGGTGCCCAATAAACTAGCCCCCTCGTGGGCAATCTGTAATCTGTAATCCATGTGGGTAACTTGTCTGCCCTTCTGTCTCTCTCTACTGTTAATTAGTACAGTCAGAGGTGTTTGTACAGATAGAGTAATTAGTGCAGGTAGAATTGTTTATACAAGTAGTTATTAGTACAGGTACCGTTGTGGAAATGTATTCCTACACCCCCTGTGGTAACCAGTGTCTCCACAATAATGTGTTGGCTAATGGTAGACCCTGTTGCCATATGGCATCGCATAAATTGTGACCAAATCCCAGGTTGCTGATCTGACTTTCTGTCACATTTACACACAATTGCAGGGTCTCAATTGTTTCTCTTACTAAACAACATACATGCTGTCGTTTCTCACACTTGATTTATTTTTAATTTTTGTATTTATTCATTTATTTATTTTTATTATTATTATTATTATTATTATTATTATTATTATTATTATTATTATTATTATTTAATTTTTATTTTATTAATTAGTATCATTATTATTATTATTATTATTATTATTATTATTATTATTATTATATTTTCGCCCCCCCAGGTCCTGATGTGGGTCAGTGACCTGTACCCGGGTGGGCTAATCCCCGTAAAAAAAAAAATATATGGCCAACGTATATGACCTATAGCAAACCTTTCCACCAATCACATCCGTTGTTACACGACCATTAATTCATAAATAGTGATACTATTCCTGCGGCGTTGCTGTTTGGAGACACGGGTTACCACAGAGGGTGTAGGAACACATATGAGCAACTGTGTGTGTGTGTTTGTGGGGGGGTGAGGGGTGGACTGAGGACGGTGGAGGGGGGGGGGTACTGTGTCTGGGGAGGAGATCTGGTTTTCGGCTCATTAACATCACGCCAGGGGAGGTAATTAACATGTTTAAGTATCACTACAAGATTCGATCTCTTACTCCTGCGGCAGATACTCTTCCTTTACCTGCTGCGGCAGATACTCCTTCTCTTGCGGCGGCAGATATTCCTCCTTTACCTCCTGTGGCAGATACTCCTCCATCTCTCGCGGCAGATACTCCTCCATCTCTCGCGGCAGATACTCCTCCATCTCTCGCGGCGGACACTGTTCCTCCTCCATACACGGGAAGAAGAAATAGCTAATAGAGAGACGGACGCAGCAGCAGCGGGAACAAAAATTGTACAAGTAGCAGTAACAGCAGCAGCACCAGTAGTACCTATAGCAATACCAGTAGCAACAGTTACAGGAGCAGTAGTAGTAGTAGTAGTAGTACCAGTAGCAGTAATACCAGACCGGTAGCAATAAGAGTAGCAGTAGTAGTCTAGTACTGTACTAATAGCAGCAGCAGGAGCGGTAACAATAGCAGAAATAGTTGCAGTAACAGGAGAAGAGGAGTATAACAACAGTAGCAATAATAGTACCAGTAGAAGTAGCAGCAGCAGCAGCAGCAGCAGCACCAAAGAGCGGCAGCAGCAGACTTGATAATTAATTAACTCTGCATTACGGGTCGGTAGCGTCGCCACGGGGTGTCAACTAAAATGAAGATGCCAAGGCTGAGGGAGGAGGAGGAGGTCTCTTAAAAGGCCAAAGGGGAGAGGTGAGGGGGAGGGAAGGGAAGGGGGTGAGGTGAGGGGGAAGGGTAAAGTGAGAGTGAGGGAGGGAGGGAGGGAGGGAGGGATGGAATGACCAATTTTTTGTGGCGCTAATGGTCTCTCTGGGGTAAAAGGAAGTAACACCAGATACCTTTAGAAGTTAAAAATCACACTTTGGGGTTGTGTCTAAATTAAGGTCACACAGTCCCGTTTTCTTTGCTTATATGGTTAAGGTTACACACACACCGTTTTCTATGATGGTGTTACTCTTGGTTAAATCCATACCCTGCGTTTTCTTTCTTTTGTTGAGAGAGAGAGAGTGAGAGAGAGTGAGTCTGTCTTTTCCCCCCAGGTGGTAATGGGTTTATGGAGAGCGTACCTGACCTGACCACACGGTAATTCCTCGTTGATGTCCGTATTTACATAATGGTGCTGTTTTTGGGGGGGGGGGGGGAGGAGAAGGGAAGTTGAAGGGGAGAGAGAGGTAGGGGAGGTAGATGGAGAGAAGGAAGAAGGAGAAAGGTAGGGAAGGAGAGAGGTAGGGAAGGAGGTATAGTAGGGCTGGAGAGAAGGAGAGAGAGGTAGGTAGGTAGGTAGGTAGGAGGAGAGAGAGAGGAGGGGAGAAAGAGAGTTGGAGGGCAAAGAGAGGGTAAAAGGAATAGAGGGAAGGAGAGAGTTAAGAGAGAGCGAGGAGATAAAGGGAGGGAAGAAGGAGAGAATTAGAAAAGGAAGGAGTGAAGAGTAGAGAAAGGATGTCTATTTGAATGTTTGTTTGTTTTTATTGATAGTTAGTACCTACCAAGTATTGCAGTGACGTAAATAATAACAGTAATGATGATGATGATGATGATAATGGTGGCTATTATTATTATTATTATTATTATTATTATTATTATTATTATTTATGAAACAATATATTGATGAATGTCACGATGAATATATATTGGTAAACTTATCCATAAAATTACAGTAGCAGTGTTCATATGGATTACATAATAACAGACAATGGCAACAATAATTACGTGAATAAGTTAAATGTCACTAATGATAATACAAATGCTGAAATTATAGTTAAAACCATCTACATGTCATAATTGTCCATTCGGTAATATCGAGCATTTTTGCCCGTGTTGAAGTGCCAGTATTACAGAATCGACCAGACAGACAGTGTAACCAACCCCGCTCTCACACCTCACGCCCGCCTGGCACCACAAAACGATATAGGAATTCCTCACGTTTCGACACGTCTCGCTTGTTTTGATGGTCCGACACCGAATTGGCAACATCTGTAAAGTATTTTCAGTGTGACCAGCGCCGTCGTCACACCTCATACTCACCTGTCAGCCGGGGATGATATAGGAAATGCCTCATATATCCTCATGTCTTGCTTGTTTTGATGGTCTGTTGCCGGATTGGTAATGTTAATCAGTTTTCAGTGACCCTGCATGCTTGTCGTCACGAGTCACTCACACCTGTTAACAATCACACCTGTCATCACTCACACCTGTCATCACTCGCGGCTGTCACGCCTATCAACATGCTCACCTGTCAACGCTCACCTCTCAGCATACTCACCAGTCAACAGCCTTAGCTGTCAACACACTCACTTGTCAACAGCCACACCTGTCAGTACACTCACCTGTCAACACTCTTACTGGCAACACACTACCTTGTCAACACACTCACTGTCAACAGCCTCACCTGGCAACACACTTCCTGCCTGCCACACCACATTGGCAACATTTGTCTAATATTCCAGTATGACCAACGCAGTTCTCACACCTTACACTCACCTGTCAGCAGAGCCCACCGTGAAAAGTGAAGAAATCCTCACATTTCATCATCTCTTGCTTACTTTAATGCTGCCACACCGACTTGGCAACATTTGGCCAGAGTTACCCCCTGTGGCTCCCACCTCTGACGGCTGCATTGAGAAAAAAATACAAATTAAATATTACTTTCTCGTAAATATTATTAGTAAATGATACCAACCTATCGTGTGTGTGTGTGCACGCGCGCTATAAGCTGTCAGTGACTCAAGTTTTTATGGACAAGAGTTAACAAATGCCTTTATTAGAGACATCTACACACCTTGATGATATATACAATTTCATGAAGGTGTCTGTCGTAATATACATATGATATGAATACTCTATCTACATTAGTGCGCATGTCTGTGTGTAAATATATCGTACATGTATGTATATAATATGTAGAGAGAGTGGGGGGGGGGCGTGAGCCTTTCCCCAGAAAATATGAGGAATGAGACTTACAAACATACCTGACAGTGTGTACAAAAGGCCAAAGAAAAAGCGCATAAAATGACCTGCAGCGAATAGCGAAGCATTGTGATATTTACCTCAAGTATTGATTGGCTGACACTGTTGCCGGGATTGCCATCGTCAACAGAATGAAATCGCCTTCTAAACAGTCACAAGTTTACCCTCATAACATTTTTACGGGTAAGAGGGAAGACCGACTATGTTTGACAGTCTGTATGGTAAACCCGGAAGCAGTGTGTGTGTACTGTATCCATAAGGAGGAAGTGAGGTTAGGAACGTCAACCATAAATCATTTTAACTGCAGCATGTGGACGTGACAGGTGAGGGCGAGCAGTATGTGGACGTGACAGGTAATGACGTGTAGTGTGTGTGTGTACGTGACAGGTGATGACGTGCAGTGTGTGTGTACGTGACAGGTGAGGACGAAGTGTATATAGGAACTCAAAATGTATATATTTACTAAGTTTAGGTAAGTTGGTTGCCATGAGTGTGTATGACAAGACCAGGTGAAATCTAAGGGGGTGATAAAGCTCTAATTTTCACTAAGTTAGGTCAAAAGAGCATTCTAAGCTGATACAGTTCACTTCGAACCTTCTCAGCCAAAGGATTCACACACACACACCTTGTTGATGAGACGTAGCTGAGCATCTACCCCTATAACACTACCCTCCTGAGCTGTGTCTAAATCTCTCTCAGCAACACAACACACCTCAGAGACGTAGTGAGGGTATGTGGAGTCGTAAGTCAGGTGTGTTTATGTCAGACAGGTGTACAGGTGTCAATAGCTCCTAACCCACCTTAACCCCATTTTCCCTCCCCTTCACCCCTCCTCTCTCTCTCTCTATCTCTCTCTCTCTTATACATCATGAGTATCTCGCTTTAATGATTGTCCTTCACCAAATATCGTATTTGACTCAGCGTTTCAACTTCCACTAAAAGGATTCTATATTTTTTTTTCGTTTTTGTAATCGGATGTTGTCGACTTTGGTTTGTTGACGACGGCTTAGTGTGTCTGCTTGGCTGTGTCGGCTCACCGCAGTTGGTTACTTGAGCTAGCCAGGTACTATGGGAGCCGTCTGGATACATTGAGGAGAATATCACATGTTGTTGTGAGTTGAGGGTGAATATATACTAGAGGGGGTAGTGGTGAGTCAAGTCTTGTGTTTACTTAATGGTGACGGGCAGAGAGTGGTGGTGAGGGGCAGGGTGGTGGTGGTGGTGAGGGGCTGGATGGTGAGGGGCAGGGTGGTGAGGGGCAGGGTGGTGAGGGGCAGGGTGGTGAGGGGCAGGGTGGTGAGGGGCAGGGTGGTGGTGAGGGGCAGGGTGGTGAGGGGCAGGGTGGTGGGGGACAGGGTGGTGGTGAGGGGCAGGGTGGTGAGGGGCAGGGTGGTGGGGGACAGGGTGGTGGTGAGGGGCAGGGTGGTGGTGCAGGTGGTGAGGGGCAGGTGGTGGGAGGGCAGGGTGGTGGTGGTGAGGGGCAGGGTGGTGAGGGGCAGGGTGGTGGTGAGGGGCAGGGTGGTGGTGGTGGTGAGGGGCAGGGTGGTGAGGGGCAGGGTGGTGGGGGACAGGGTGGTGGTGAGGGGCAGGGTGGTGGTGGTGGTGAGGGGCAGGGTGGTGAGGGGCAGGGTGGTGGTAGTGGTGAGGAGCAGGGTGGTGGTAGTGGTGAGGGGCAGGGTGGTGGTGGTGAGGAGCAGTGTGGTGGTGGTGAGGGGCAGGGTGGTGATGATGAGGAGCAGTGTGGTGGTAGTGGTGAGGAGCAGGGTGGTGGTAGTGGTGAGGGGCAGGGTGGTGGTGGTGAGGAGCAGTGTGGTGGTGGTGAGGGGCAGGGTGGTGGTAGTGGTGAGGAGCAGGGTGGTGGTGGTGGTAGTGGTGAGGAGCAGGGTGGTGGTGGTGGTAGTGGTGAGGAGCAGGGTGGTGGTGGTGGTAGTGGTGAGGAGCAGGGTGGTGGTGGTGAGGAGTAGGGTGGTGGTGGTGGTGAGGGGCAGGGTGGTGGTAGTGGTGAGGGGCAGGGTGGTGGTAGTGGTGAGGGGCAGGGTGGTGGTGGTGGTGAGGGGCAGGGTGGTGGTGGTGGTGGTGAGGGGCAGGGTGGTGGTGGTGAGGAGCAGGGTGGTGGTAGTGGTGAGGAGCAGGGTGGTGGTGGTGAGGAGCAGGGTGGTGGTAGTGGTGAGGGGCAGGGTGGTGGTGGTGAGGGGCAGGGTGGTGGTGAGGGGCAGGGTGTTGGTGGTGAGGAGCAGGGTGGTGGTGGTGAGGGCCAGGGTGGTGGTGGTGAGGAGCAGGATGATGGTGGTGAGGAGCAGGGTGGTGGTGGTGAGGGCCAGGGTGGTGGTGGTGAGGGCCAGGGTGGTGGTGGTGAGGAGCAGGGTGGTGGTGGTGAGGGCCAGGGTGGTGGTGGTGGTGAGGGCCAGGGTGGTGGTGGTGAGGGCCAGGGTGGGTGGTGGTGGTGAGGAGCAGAGTGGTGGTGGTGAGGGGCAGGGTGGTGGTGGTGATGAGGAGCAGGGTGGTGGTGGTGGTGAGGGGCAGGGTGGTAGTGGTGAGGGGCATTAATTAATTTAATTATTTTTAATGTTGCATTTACAGCGGCTAGTTTATTGTGTACCCCATACTCATCCTGTGAGCGGTAGCACAAAAGATTACAGAGTAGAGGTCACAAAGGGTGTGTATAAGAGTCCCAGTGGTCAGGATACTATGGCATTAAGTGTTGCAGAGTGTTTCATATACATTACTTGTTTAGTTCTGTACATAGATGGTGACTTCTTCTTAACTGCGTGAGTACAGGAGTGTGAGGCAGTATGCCTGGTCACGCTTTGTTATTCACATTTGCGTGAGAGGTATTCAAGCACATTGCATGTTTGGTTCTATACATGGGAAATGATACAACTACTGAGTGCAAAAAAGTGGATATAATCTTAATATGTCAGCCATCTTGCCATTAGAGATACCTGTAAAGTGTTGTACCATTTCACACACAGTGTGCTTGCACAGTGGTGGTGAGGAGGAGCAGGTGAGAAGGTGTTGAACTGGAATTTAATTAGTCCCGGTTTTGTGTGTGTGTGTGTGTGTGTGTGTGTGCGCGCGCACGCGTTTGCACTCTGATTCTCCACAAACTTAATATTACTAAAAACTGCTCAAAAGTATATATTTTGTAAAGTTCCTAACTCTAAAGAAACTTCGCTTTTACCCCCCGTCTGTCTGTCTGTCCGTCTGTAAGCAGCGACACACGTACTAATTAAATAGACTCATTTATATTTGGCTTAAGAGTATAATGCCACAGCACTCTGATTGCAGTCGAGTAAATATTTAATTAGATTAGACATGGTGACAGGGCAATAGTGAACGTACAGTATAGCGTTGTGTAAGAGATCACGTTCTTTAATGTTTTGCTGCCCACTTTTGTGAACTTTAATTGTATGAGATTATTTTAATTTGTTCTGCGACTTTTCCATGTTGTGTCTCTTCTTATTCTTCGTTTTCTTCTTGCTCATCCCTTATTCTTTGTTGTCTTAATTGTGACTCTCTCTCTCTCTCCTTTTTCATGTCCTATTTATTCAGCCCTGCTATCTTTACTCCCTCATACTGCTCTCCCTCCTCCCCTCTTTTGTCTTCTAATCCCCTCTCTTCCTCCTCCCTCTTTTTTTCCTCCCTCCTACTGTTTTCTATTTTCTCCTGCTCCTCCTCCTCCTTCACCTCTTCTTCCTCCTCCTCATGCTCCTGCTCCTCCTCCTCCTTCTCCTCATGCTCCTGCTCCTCCTCCTCCTCCTCTGAATGCACCCCAGAACAGCCGCTGGAGACCAACAAACACTACGCTACAGATGATCAAACAGTGGTCGTGGCAGCGGTGCTCAGTACGTGTCCAAGAGGATCCAGTAGTGTGTGTACAGGATCAGAAGGCGTAGCAGGTGACGGCGGCGACGCTTGTTTTCCACGGTAATTGGCACCCATCGTCTCCCCCGTTTATACCCTGGATCTCTCGCTATCTCCGTCACCCTGATTCGATTGAGAGATAAATAAACAGTTGGTTTTTCGAGTCGTTTTTCCGGACTGAGTGAAAAATTTGTTTTTTGTTTGTTGTTTGATCTTGTTGTCTGTTGGGTTTGATGATGTAATTAAGAATATTTAAAATTTTCTTCGTAGTTTATCGTTATTGTTGGGTGGTCGGTAAAGCTTATGTCACTTTATTTATCCTACATATATTTTAGTGACGTGTTCTTTTATTGTTCATTGACAACATAAGAAAAAGTATTAAGTTGTTAAGTGTTTGGATATTCACTTGCTGTATAAGTTGTTTATCATCCTGTATAGATGTTTGTGTTTGATCGCAGAAAATATATAGACAATAATTTACCTTCTATCGAGTTTTATATAACGAAATGAGAGATAAAATAGCTTGAGGTTGATATTATTGCCAGTCAGTCGCCATCATAAACTGAGTTCCTTGGGGTCTGCAGTTCTACCTATATTTAGCACTACCTCCTCTTATTCCCCCGTTTATTTATTTTCTCTCTCCTCCGGTATCCTTATTAAATGATAGTAAGTCTCCTAAACACTAAAAACATCTCTGTATAACTCAACTACAAGTCCCGTGTTAGTTTGGCTCCTTGTCCGGCCAGTTACACAAGGGTCGGTAGTGTCGGGGCTCTGAAGGCTGGTTGGTACCCGCTTGTGTCCGAGTAGATTTGGTGGCGAGATATCACTTTACAACAGCTTATACTGATAACAAAAGACGCTATTTTTTGTCTCCTCACAGTGACAAAAAGTTGTGGGTACAATATAAGAGATAGTCCAGTTCTTGGTCAGTTGAAAGTGAAGTGAAGCAAAATATTGAAGCTGTCACACCAGGGGAGAGTTTATGTGTACCAGTGGTGGTGGTCTACCCTGAGGTGTGTATGGGGGGGTAGTGAAAGACAGAACCCACCTATATGCGGGTTTGGCGTGCACTGATTGGTTAGGTTAGGTTAGATTAGGTTAGGTTCAGGATGAGTGAGGTTTAGTTATGTCGATACTGTGGTAAGGGTTGTGGGTGGCAGAGTCGCAGATGTCACTGTTGACATGGACCAATCTGCTCACGTTATGCCCACATATGCGTGGCTTCTGCCAAATTGCGTGTGGGGAAGGTGTGTCTTTCATCAGTAGTCTGAAATAAACGTAATGTAAATAAAACAAGATCGCAATTTTCCCATTAAAAATAAAAGAGTGCGTGTCCTTCCCTCACCCGGCGGCGGCGGAGGACGAGGACTGGCGAGTGTCGACGCTGAGAGAAATTCCCGACACGTTTAATTTAGAAGCAAATTGGCCAATCATTTATCTTTTATGTATGCGCCATTAAACTAGTGTACGAAAAAGTTTATTAATCACTTTAAAGTTCAATTCGGCTTTTTCTTCATATCATTAGAGGATGAGAGAGGTGACTTGTCTTTTTCCCGGAGCTGCCAGAGGAAGACCCGGGCTGGTCTGATACAGTATATGAGTACAGTATAAGCTGAGGTACAAGATACAGGTACAGTATTCTCCCTAAGGTGACGACTGTATCATAAAGGTGGTGCCACAACCATGCCAATTATAATCTAAAACAGACGGTGGGACCAGTTGAGGTATTATACAGATAGTACCATAGTGTGACCTTATTAGTACCATAGTGTGACCTTATTAGTACCATAGTGTGACCTTATTATAAAAAAAGTGAAACTCGCAACCCTGTCTCCATACCACCGAGGCTTGAACTGGGGACTTTGAGTAAGAATAGAACATTAATTATAATTATCACCAGACAGCCACCAATAAAGGAACATTTTGCGCTATATTAATTAAGAAAGTCTGTGCTCAAACAATTCTGTTTATCTCTGAATTTTTCGGGATAAGGCTCACAAAGATTAGGCACCATAGCTTATATTACCTTAAGATTAACCATCCTAAAGCTAATCTAACTAAAATTAACTTAATCCGGCACTCAGGTAGGGTTAGGGTGTTTAATCTTAAGGTGAAATAAGCTGTGGACCTAAGTACACTTGTGCTTTCACTTGGTGTTTGTTACAAGTATATACACTGTAGTTCCTGCCCTCCCTCCCTCCCTCCCTTCTCACCCTACACACACCACAGTCACCCACACGGCCACCTACCATAACCAGACACACACCATAACCAAAGCCACCCACACAGTCACCTCCGACAGCGACACACACACACACATAAACCATAACCACAGCCACCTACCACAGCCAGACACATACCACAGCCACCTACCACAGCCAGACACATACCACAGCCACAGTAAAAGCAGTAATCACAGAGTCTGGTGCGGTATGCCTCCATGTTTACCCAACTCGGCAAGTTCATTAATATTCAGCTTTCTGGGCACTGTCTCCAACCTGACCACCGAGCAAGACCAACCCCCACCATACCCCCTCCACACCCCGCCACATCCCGTCATACCCTGCCACACCACGCCACACCCCACCATACCCCCTCCACACCTCGCCACATCCCGTCATACCCTGCCACACCACGCCACACCCTGCCATACCCCGACTAACCCTGCTATATCTTCCCACGCTCAGCCATACCCCCTCCACACCCCGTCACATCCCGTCATACCCTGCCACACCCTGCCACATCCCGTCATACCCTGCCACACCTTCCCACACACCACTCTACCTTGCTCCACCATAACACACCTAGCCACATCTCACCACACCGCTGCACACCACCATACTCCACACCACCGTACTCCACCATATCACACCAATCCACACTGCACTACACCCACCACACACTCCACCCACCCCACACTCCACCCATCCCACCCTGCCACCCATCCCACCCTGCCACACACCCCACCCCGCCACCCATCCCACCCTGCCACCCATCCCACCCTGCCACACACCCATATACTACATCTCACCACATCTCAGTAGTACACCCCGTCACGTCCCACCCCATCTCACACCCTGCCACACCCTATACCAGCACGCTACACCCCACCCATTACACCCCGTATCCATGCCCACGACACTAAACTACTCTTATCAAAATAAATATCCTTTGATGGGACAAATTCCAAAGTTAAAGAAAACATCGGTACAACAGAACTGATTTAGAATTAAACACCAAAGACACCTTGACGAAATTCTTGCATAGGACAAAAAAATCATGTTAAGAATGTATTTTTTTGTGCGCTTTAATGGTTGTATTTTGAAGGAATAAATTTGTGTACAATATATCACAATGGATGTTATCAGGTGGAATAAATCGTATGTTTTTGTCAGAGAAGTAATGGAAGGAATAATGTTTTCTTCAGGAGAGCAGAAAATCAATCCATATTTATGTCAGAAGTTTGGCATGTGAGGAGAAACTTTCGAATATATATCCTGGTTATGTCAGTATTCATCCGATGTGTATCTAAAGTGGCAGAATAATATCTTATGTGTCTAAAGTGTGTTGGAATAAATTATGGCAGAATATAGTGAATATGGCAGAATAGATCTTATGTACAGTCGGCCACAAGAATAAGTTTACACCTACGGTTCGAGACAAAATATCTGGTAACACTGTCCTGAACAACAGACAAAATTACAAAATGACCTGTAATTTATGTTTTATTCTTACATATATGTTATAAATACATTAGTTGTGAATGTTTTACTAGTGTCTTGTGTTAATATTATAAGCTATATATTGTATCCAATGGTAATAAACTTGTTGCCAAATGGGATTGCAGTTATCGTACAGCTCCCTCCGCTTCCCCCACTTTTTCTCTTACCCTACTTCTTTTTACTGATATTTGGATTAGTAAAGGAAAGAAGAGGAGTAAATAGAAGAATAAAGGAGGGGAAACAGAAAATAGTTAGAGATAACAGGTGGGTGGGAGCTGAGTTTCATCATAAGTCTGGATGCTCAGTTTCAACGTTACCAGACCATTTTCTGACCCTACAGCTACAGTGTGTATGCTTTGATAAAATGGTGGCAGATTGTAATGCTTGTGACAGCTTTTTTTGACTGATTGAACTATGAGAGTTCATTATGGTCTGTGTATCTGGACGGAATATGGGTAAATATACTGGGTGTCAGATGGGTGTCAGTTGGGTTATGATGTGAGAAAATAAACCTTTGTGTTCTTGAAGGGGGTGTTAATAAACTTGGTGTCACTGTATAGCTCTCCTCTTCCCTCCCCTCAAAAAAGTATGTCAAGTCGTGTTTGTGTTTACCAGTATATTTTTGTATATGTCAGGACTCAGGACACAGTCAGATTAACCTTGGGTGGGAGAGAAAGGTGGCAGAATAGACTTCGTTTAAGAGAGAAAAAGACACGAGAGCTTCAATGTTTGTCATGAGTTAAACCTGTATAGCAGTGAGGGCCAGCTAAAGCTTGTACTGAAGGCATAATGAATTTACAAGTTTCAGGAGAGGGACAATAGACTAACGTTGGCATAGAATTTGGTCTTATATACAAGTATGTCAGATGAAGGTAGAATTAACCTTACAAGTGTCAGAATTAATGGCAGTATGAAACCTGATTTACAGAGGGTGTGAGAAAAGAAAGAGAATACAAGGAGGGAGAGAAAGGGAGGGAAGGGGACCCCATGTGGTATATAGCCTCACCTGCACTCACCTCAGTAACCAAACAAGTTAATTTACCCTTGCTCGGGAAAACACCTCCCAGCAAACACCCGCAAAGAAAGAACACAGGAAAACACTCTCCATGTTATGAGGTCGCTGATATGACGGTAAGCATATTATGGCGTTAGATGTAAATATAACCAGGGCGTTTATGTTCCCTGCACGACAGCTTGTGCCCTGCTAAGTGCTAGGAGGTATCCACGGGTTTCGCTTACGTCCGTCGTGGAGGCGTTACCTACTTGAGGTAGTAGCTTTGATGTTAGGGGAGTGGAGCGTCATGTGATAATGGTGCCTCTCGTGGCCGCGGCTTTAAAGTTCACCATTAACACGTCACGCCAACATCTGTACTGTGGTAGGTATGGCAGATATACGGTCTCTTGCGGCGAGACTGAGGGTGGCTTCTTGCAGGGGCTCGCAGTGTACCCTCCTTGTTGCATCTCGTCTTGCTGTTGCAATTGGTACATTTCTTGCAACTCTTCCCCGTTGTTGCAAATCACACTCATGGTGGGAGTCATTTAGTTTCTCTTTAAGGAGTAAAAATATCCGTGCATTGCATGTTGCCATTTGAGCGTAATATCCAGAGATGTTTTACCTGCAACGATGTGAGAGGTGTTGGTGTTGTGTAATGATTACTGTGACGAACATCAACAAGACTATTACTCTCTCTCTCTCTCTCTCTCTCTCAAGTTTTCTTGTATTTAACCATACCATTAGCATTGTATATACATTATTGCTTATCAGATCAGGGCGTGTGTGAGAGCGTGGCGTCAGTGTGTACACATCCATCAAGGAACACAGCGGCCGGGCGGAACACAGTGGGTCACAGATTATGAGGGAGATTGGGCGGTGGGGGCGATGTGCGGGTGGATGTGGGCGGTGTGGGGGGTAGTGTGAGACGGGTGTGGGGGTAGTGTGAGACGGGTGTGGGGGTAGTGTGAGACGGGTGTGGGGGTAATGTGGGACGGGTGTGGGGGTAGTGTGAGACGGGTGTGGGGGTAGTGTGAGACGGGTGTGGGGACTGTGGGATGGGTGTCAGGGTAGTGTGAGACGGGTGTGGGGGTAATGTGGGACGGGTGTGGGGACAGTGTGGGGACAGTGTGGGACGGGTGTGGGGGACAGTGTGTGACGGGTGTGGGGCTGTTTGGGGCCAACGTGGGGGATATACACTGGCAGCAAGAGCAATATGTGTTCTCTTTGTTTCTTGGCAATCGGCCGTGACCTCCGTGTTCATCTTTCTCGTCGGATCTTCCCTGTCTACTGCTCACGCGCCACCTCAACAGTCATACACGAAAAAAAAAAAAAGTTCTTGTCATTTTTACGTTGGTGTGTTGTACTGTTGATATCCTGATACTCTTAATGAGGTGTGTGTGTGTGTGTGTGTGTGTGTGTGTGTGTGTGTGATATATATTAGAGTTAAGTAAGTCGTACCTCAGTTATTAGTTTTGATTTATGAGACACTGAAAAGTATAAACACCCCTCCCCCGGTTACACACTGTTGTAAAAAGTATAAATATTTTTTTCTAACCAAGCCTTGAGTAAAACAGAACAGAGAAATGTAAGCACACATTTTGTTTGTTCTTTATTTGTTATTTATTTTTATGATGAAGGTAACATATGAGTCGCAATATTGTGTATCCATAGCAACGGCAACACTAGCTAGCAGCAGCGGCGGCGACACACACCTGTACTGTATCGCTCCAGGTGGAAACTCTGAGCCGGTACTGACGTTGTCTGTACTTGCCTCTAGCACTGAAGCCTCTTGCACAGAAGCCTCTTGCACTGAAGCCTCTTGTACTGAAGCCTCTTGCACAGAAGCCTCTTGCACTGAAGCCTCTTGTACTGAAGCCTCTTGCACTGTACGTGACTATGGCGGGGATCTCACGTATTTATTTATAAAATAGGAACGATGTAGTCTTACTTCCTGAAGAGAATCACCTGAAGTTTAAGCACCCCAGCTCATTTCATAAGATGATTAAACACGCTGACCTAACCTAACCTAACCTAACCCCCTCAGGTAAGTTTAGGGTGTTTGGTCATCAGGTGAAATAAACTAAGGTCCCAAAATACATTATCAATCGAGTGAGACATTTTCAATCCAGTAAATGACTATAATCCTTTACACTACCTGACTGGGAGCTCCATTGTGTATGTTACCTGGACACACAACACAACTGTTCAGGGTGTGTGATCTGACGCCTCGCTTGGCTGTGATAACAACACCAAAGGAGTTTCCAATACTGATCATGTTAAAGTCACATGTGATTAAGTTATTAGTTGGTGGAAGTTGTGTAAGGCTTCCCGGGGCCGACAGGTACAAGCGGACTCCTCTCAGCCGTGTGTTTATGTTGGTCTTTTGATGTTAGTGGTGACTCAACCTCAGGTGTGGGCGGGATATATCTCCACTGAGTACCAACAGATCACAACAGGACCTGTGTGTTGTCCTCCCCCTCTTCTCTCCCCCTCCCCCCTTCTCTCCCCCTCCCCTTTCTCACCCCCTCCCCCGTCTCACCCCTCTCCCCATTTCTCTCCAACTTCCCGTTCTCTCCCCTTCACCTTCTACCCCCTTCTCTCTCCCCTTATCCGCCCCTCCCCTTCCTCTCCCCCTATCCCACTCCCCTTCCTCCTTTCCTCCCCACTTCCTCCTCCTTCTCTCTCTTCTCCCTCCTCCCCCCTCCCCCTCCACCAGGTACTTGGAAACCTGAACAGGAACTGATCTACTGGACTAAATTATTTCTTCACTGAAAACAGTTAAAAACCTTGACCTGAAATAATTCACTAACTTTTAATTAGATTATTCCCTCGCCTTCAGCAGGTAAATTGAAACCACTGCTTGATATGACTTCTTGAGGTCAACCAAATTATTTACTCATTCTTAAGAGCAACTACACAACAACCTTCACTTGAAACGATTTACTAAGTACATTTTAATTTCATAATATTGATGGTGTCGACATTCAACAGCTTTAAGCCGTGATAGATTGTGTGTCCTGTCAAATGTCTGTCAACACGAGAGAGCGGTATGTTGATGGATTGTTTTACACGTGAAATGAGTAATATAATCCGTGTGTGTGTGTGTGTGTATTAGTATTCTTTACTTAAGAATCACACTACACTCGTTACTATAAAAGAACTTGTTATTCAGATTTTACTTTCACGATTTTTCCTGTTCAAAATTCATCGTGGGTTTTTTTTAATGACGATCACTTTCTTTACCAGCTTTTATTTTCCTGTTTTATGTTTCCTTTGTGTTGATACAGTATCATAGATTTATATTATAGACGTTAATTATTTCATATAATCTGGGTAAAACTCTACGGGGTCACCTGTCACCTGCGCAGAGTCTGGGGGGTGTGGCGCCGTCATGGTAGTCAGGGAACTCAGTATTAAGACTTCAGGTAGTCATCTGTGTAAACACTCTCTCTCTCTCTCTCTCTCTCTCTCTCTCTCTCTCTCTCTCTCTCTCTTCCCCGTCTTTTACCCTTCCTAAACCCCGTCTCTCTCCTTTCTTTCCTCGTTTCTCTCTTCTATTTCCGCCTCTTTTCCTCCCTCCTTCCCTCCCTCCGCCGTCTCTTTCTTCCCCCGTCTCCTTTTCCCCCGTCTCTTCCCCTCCCCGTCTCTTCCCCTCCCCGTCTCTTCCCCTCCCCGTCTCCTCCCTCCCCCGTCTCTTCCTCTCCCCGTCTCTTCCCCCGTCTCTTTCCCCCCTCCCGTCTCTTTCTTCCCCCTTCTCTCTCCCTCCCTTCCCCGTCTTTCTGTCTCCATTTCTTCCCCTTCCCCGTCTCTTCTCCCCCCCCCACCCATGGTCTGATGTATTACAGAGGTGTGACGTCACTGAGGTAAACACGGGCCTGCCAGTAGCATTGTGTTATTGAGATGTCAAGGGTTGTGAATGTTCCCAGCATGGTGCGCTAACCCACTGTAAAAAATATGATGGTTTGAACCCTCCCTCCCTCCCTCCCTCCCTCAGGCACTCCATCAGACACTCCCTCCCTCAGACATTTTCTTCCCTCTTTCCAAACACGCTCCCTTTTTTTATCTCCTCCCTCCATTCTTCTTTCCTTCTCCCACACAGCCCCTGCTTCCCTCCCTCCCACCCCTTCCTTCTCTCCCTCACACCTTCTCTCCCTCACGCCTTCCCTCCCTCACACCCTCTCTCTCACAGTCTCTCCTTCCTTCCCTCTCTCCATCACGTTTTTCCTCCTTCTCTCTCTCCGTCTCTCCCTCTCTCCTTCCTTCTGTCTCACGCACTCCCTCCCCTCTCAGTAAACACCTCAGTATCTTGTAAATAAGTCATAAAACTGTAACGTCACCAATGTAAATGCAGTGTCATGATAACATTGTGGCAGAGGTGATGTTTTGTGGTGATACTGAAACAGCGGGATTACTGCAACATTGTAGCAGTGGAAAGACTTATTTTGTACCATTGTAACAGAGGAAATATTTTATAGTAACATTTTAACAGTGGAAAGACGTATTTTGTACCATTGTAACAGAGGAAATATTTTATAGTAACATTTTAACAGTGGAAAGACGTATTTTGTGCCATTGTAACATTATTGTAACATTGTAACAGACGAAAAACGTATTTTGTAACAATGTAACAGGAATTATTTTATTGTAACCTTGTTGTCCCGGTACAAGAAAGAGTGCAGTCTCCCCTACGGTGTATAATGATGGTATTAATGAGAGGAAGGGAAGGCGTTGAGCAGTAGTGAGAGGCAGCCAGCCAGCCGAGGGTCTGCCACGCCCTCACAGTTTTTCTTCTGTTTTAATTTGCAATTTGCACAAGATTGATAAAGTGCAGATTGCGGAAGTAAGAGAGTGATATAGAGCTATTTGTCTAAGGTTATAATTTGCACTAACATTAAGTTGCAGATTGCGAGGGTGATGTAAAATGATCTGTTTTGACTGGTAATTTGCAAGATGTTAGCACAATGCAGATTGCAAAAGCAGTAGAGTGATTATAGAGAGGATGTCGTATTTAATTTAGGGGGATGTGTATATTCAGGTCAGTATCCGCCTTACCTGACCTCACGGATATAGTGTTTTTACAGGTGAGGGTTGTCTTTTTGTTTTGTTTTTAAGTGTGGCTTTTCTCAATCAATAATCCATTCTTGCTTACCATTGTTTTCATTTAACCTTCGTAAAAAATAACATAATGGTTCTTGAGATAAATACTCCTTGTAAGAAAAATGTGAGAATGTACACACACTTAGATGACTTAACGTAACACTAATAATGCAAGAAAATTAGACTAAGACTCAACCGTAATTAGCTACATTAACTTAACACTCGTTAGGACACACACACACACACACACACACACACACACACACACACAGCTGAGATAATTAATAACCACTTTGCTACCATATGTCATACACTACCCAGTCTTGACCTCACTCTCCTCCCGGTTTAATTACCTTCCCCCTCCCCCCCTCCCAGTGTTCAACCATATGCAATCGCCAACAAACTCCTGAAATTTAAATCCAAACGCTCCACGACCCCAATTGACCTTCCAATCAAAATATACAAGGAGTTTGCAGTCGAACTTGCCACCCCCCTCTGTTCTATTATTAATGCATCCCTCAGACAAAGCAAATGCCCTAATGAATGGAAAACCGCATTTGTCACCCCCATCCCCAAGGTCACCACCCCACAGTCCCCTAACGACCTCAGGCCAGTTGCCATTACCCCCATACCCAGTCTACTCTGTGAGGACATTGTTTTTGAGTGGGCATTTGCCAGAATATATCAGTCAATTGATCCACAGCAATTTGGCAATATGAGGACATCCTCTACATCACACTGCTTAGTGAGCTTTCTGGATTTTCTGCACAAAAACCTGCAGAAACGTAAGACATCACTGGCTGTTGCCCTTGTTGACCTCAGGAAGGCCTTTGACCTTGATGATCACTGCACTGTTATCAACAAGGCCATTGCACTAGGGCTGCCCACCAACCTGGTCTCATGGCTCACTGATTTCTTGAGTGGACGTCGTCAGGCAGTGAGGTATCAGGGCTCGGTCTCCACATTCCAACACCTCACCTGCGGTGTTCCCCAGGGGACCAAGATGGGATCACTGTGCTTCCTCATCCTGATCAACGACGGACGCTCTATCGGACACTCCTCACAGGTGGAAGTACATGGATGACTGCACTGTGGGGGTTACAGTGGACAATACCGCACCAGACTACTCATCGCTACAAGGCACCCTGGACAGGCTACAGACATGGACTACGGAGAACAAGGTCACCATCAACCACACCAAATCTGTAGTCATGCACATCAATACCGCCACCACTCCAGTGCAAGCCCCAGCAGTCACAGTGGGTGCCCATCCTCTCTAGCTGGTGCAGTCTGCCAAACTCCTGGGTCTAACTATAGACAACAAACTTGACTGGAAGGCCCATGTAAATAACACAGTCAAGGCAGCCTTACACCGTCTCTACATGCTACGACGACTTAGGTCACTTGGGACATCCATGCCAGAGCTGAAAACTATCTACAACGCCTTTGTTCTCCCCAAACTAACGTATGCATCACCAGCCTGGTCGTCTTCTCTCAACTCCACCCAACAACGTCGGCTAGAGAAGGTACAGAAAAGGGCCTGCAGAATCATGCTCGGCGCAGAATACTCCGGCTACATCAACGCTCTCTCCACCCTGGAAATGCCATCCCTCAGTGACCTCCACCACCAAGCACTGGAAAAGTTTGGCAGCCAACTAATGCACCACCCTCATCATCGCCACCTCCTGCCACCGGCAGCCCCCCTACCCACCTCGTGCAGTCCGCCACTACAACAAAATTCAGCCCATAGGAGCCCGCATCGATAGATATAAGAATAACATCATCTCATCTATTGTTAAAATAATAAACAACTCCTGATTTATGTACTGCACAGCCCTGTAAATGTATTCAACGTATATTATATCATTATGTCTAAATCAAATGTAAGTCTGTATATTTTCAGCCACCGGCTGCAACTCTATTAATATACCGTTTATTATTATTATTATTATTATTATTATTATTATTATTATTATTATTATTATTATTATTATTACACACACCCACACACATCCACCTCATCTACTCCCTTCCCCTGCATTTCCACCTCCCCTCTTCCCTCCACTGTCCCTATTCACCCTCCATCCTCCCCCTCCCCTCTTCCCCCTCCCCTCTTCCCCCTCCCCTCTTCTCCATCTTCCCTCTTCTTTCCATCGTCCCTCTCCTCCCTCCCTCCCTCCCCCCCCCCTTAACCAAGCTACCTGGCGCATCTAATTATCCACTTAAAGCCACGGTCACCCTGTAGCATATTACATCCCTCCCTCCCTCCCTCCCTCCCTCCCTCCCTTAGAAATTACACTAATGCCCTCCCCTCCACCCCCATCAGCCAGAACCCACCTTCTCTCTTGAATTATCTCCCACAATTACTTTTTAACCTCGGAACAGAAGTTATACTCGGCTATATAAAAAAAAGAAGAGAGGTAATTTTGTGTTGATATGAATGGTTTAATTAGAGGTGGTTGTCGTGGTCATCCAGGTGTAGAACGTGAACACCTAGTTACTGGAGAATGTAATTAATTGGACAGATTATACCTGTTATACACAAGTGACGGGGTTGACCTGTTTTGTGTCTGTCTGTCTGTCTGTCTGTCTGTCTGTGTGTGTGTGTGTGTGTGTGTGTACTGTTATTTGTTTGGCGTTATTATTATTTTTTTCATCCACGTAAAGCTGAGTTAACGCTTGAGAAATCTTGTGTTTGTTTTTGTTTTGCTTTTTATTTGTTGTTTATTAACCAGTGTGTGTTTGTTTGTGTCAAGGAATTTAGAGGAATTAGTTGTTTTCTGCTATATGTAATTTGTGTTTGGAGGAGGTACCAAAAAATATAATATTTGGAGGAGTTAAAATGACTCACTCAATGTTAGCGGTGATGAAACATTACTCTAACAAGGTCTCTTTATGTCTCCTGTTTCTCCTTCCTGTCTCGTGTGTCTCTTGATTGTCTCGTGTGTCTCTTTACTGTCTCGTGTGTCTCTTTACTGTCTCGTGTGTCTCTTTATTGTCTCGTGTGTCTCTTGATTGTCTCCTGTCTCTCCTTCCTGTCTCATGTGTCTCTTTACTGTCTCGTGTGTCTCTTTACTGTCTCGTGTGTCTCTTGATTGTCTCTTGTGTCTCTTGATTGTCTCTTGTGTCTCTTGATTGTCTCGTGTGTCTCTTTACTGTCTCGTGTGTCTCTTTACTGTCCCGTGTGTCTCTTTACTGTCCCGTGTGTCTCTTTACTGTCTCGTGTGTCTCTTGATTGTCTCGTGTGTCTCTTTACTGTCTCGTGTGTCTCTTTACTGTCTCCTGTGTCTCTTTACTGTCTCATGTGTCTCTTTACTGTCTCATGTGTCTCTTGATTGTCTCATGTGTCTCTTGATTGTCTCATGTGTCTCTTTACTGTCTCGTGTGTCTCTTGATTGTCTCGTGTGTCTCTTATTGTCTCGTGTGTCTCTTTATTGTCTCATGTGTCTCTTTATTGTCTCATGTG
This sequence comes from Homarus gammarus, assembly GCA_958450375.1. Lineage (NCBI taxonomy): Eukaryota > Metazoa > Arthropoda > Malacostraca > Decapoda > Nephropidae > Homarus > Homarus gammarus. The sequence continues at coordinate 134,497 of CAUDMG010003701.1, read as the reverse complement.
TCTCTTGATTGTCTCGTGTGTCTCTTGATTGTCTCCTGTCTCTCCTTCCTGTCTCGTGTGTCTCTTGATTGTCTCCTGTCTCTCCTTCCTGTCTCATGTGTCTCTTGATTGTCTCGTGTGTCTCTTATTGTCTCGTGTGTCTCTTTATTGTCTCATGTGTCTCTTTATTGCCTCATGTGTCTCTTGATTGTCTCGTGTGTCTCTTGATTGTCTCATGTCTCTCCTTCCTGTCTCGTGTGTCTCTTGATTGTCTCCTGTCTCTCCTTCCTGTCTCATGTGTCTCTTGATTGTCTCATGTGTCTCTTTACTGTCTCGTATGTCTCTTGATTGTCTCGTGTGTCTCTTTACTGTCTCGTGTGTCTCTTTACTGTCTCGTGTGTCTCTTATTGTCTCGTGTGTCTCTTTACTGTCTCATGTGTCTCTTGATTGTCTCATGTGTCTCTTTACTGTCTCGTGTGTCTCTTTACTGTCTCGTGTGTCTCTTGATTGTCTCGTGTGTCTCTTTACTGTCTCGTGTGTCTCTTTACTGTCTCGTGTGTCTCTTTACTGTCTCGTGTGTCTCTTTACTGTCTCGTGTGTCTCTTTATTGTCTCGTGTGTCTCTCTTGATTGTCTCCTGTCTCTCCTTCCTGTCTCATGTGTCTCTTATTGTCTCGTGTGTCTCTTTACTGTCTCGTGTGTCTCCTTCCTGTCTCGTGTGTCTCTTGATTGTCTCGTGTGTCTCTTTACTGTCTCATGTGTCTCTTATTGTCTCGTGTGTCTCTTTACTGTCTCGTGTGTCTCCTTCCTGTCTCGTGTGTCTCTTGATTGTCTCCTGTCTCTCCTTCCTGTCTCATGTGTCTCTTATTGTCTCGTGTGTCTCTTTACTGTCTCGTGTGTCTCTTTACTGTCTCGTGTGTCTCTTTACTGTCTCGTGTGTCTCTTTACTGTCTCGTGTGTCTCTTTACTGTCTCGTGTGTCTCTTTACTGTCTCATGTGTCTCTTGATTGTCTCGTGTGTCTCTTTACTGTCTCGTGTGTCTCTTTACTGTCTCGTGTGTCTCTTTATTGTCTCGTGTGTCTCTTGATTGTCTCGTGTGTCTCTTTACTGTCTCGTGTGTCTCTTTACTGTCTCGTGTGTCTCTTGATTGTCTCTTGTGTCTCTTGATTGTCTCGTGTGTCTCTCCTTTCTGTCTCCTGTCTCTCTTTCCTGTCTCTCCTTTCTGTCTCCTGTCTCTCTTTCCTGTCTCTTGTCTCTCCTTTCTGTCTCCTGTCTCTCTTTCCTGTCTCTCCTTTCTGTCTCCTGTCTCTCTTTACTGTCTCGTGTGTCTCTTTACTGTCTCGTGTTTCCCTTTACTGTCTCGTATATCTCCTGTCTGTCTGTCTGTCTGTCTGTCTGTCTGTCTGTCTGTCTATCCTCTTCATTTATTGCCTTTATTCTGGAAGAGGAAGTTGTGGAAGAGAGAAGGGAGAGGAAGGGGGGGAGGGAGAGTAGGGAGAGGGAGTGGTCGGGGAGAATGAGGGAGACTAGAGGATAAAATCAGCTACAGGTGTGTAATGAATCGTTTGTCAGGTGTAGTTACATGTGTGTAATGGATTGTTTGACAGGTGTGTAGCTACAGGTATTCTTCTGTCATCATCATTACTCTAACGTTCAATTTCGTTTTATGAGGCGTTAAGTCACATGTATCTTCCCTTCCATCCTCCCTTCCAGTTCTCTATTTATCTCTTTCTCTCGCTCTTCCACCATCCCAGCTCCTTCCCCTTCCTTCCTTCCTTTCATCTCCCTTGCTCCCATCTTCCTTCCTTTCATCTCTCTCTCTCTCAACCTTCCCTCCCATTTCCCTCCCTTCCATCTCTCTCTCCCTCCCCCATTCCCTCCCTCCCATCTAGTTCACTTCTCTCTCTCTCTCTCTCTCTCTCTCTCTCTCTCTCTCTCTCTCTCTCTCTCTCTCTCTCTCTCTCTCTCATCCAGCTCTCTTTCCCTTCCCCTTTCCATCATTTCTAGCTCTTTCTCCCTTCCTTCTTCACGTTCTCCCAGCTCCCTTCCCTCATTCTCCCTCCCTCCTGCCCTTCATCTTTCTCCCCCTTCTTCTTCTCGTCCTCTATTCCCTTCACCTCTCTCCTTCGTTTTTCCTCAGCTCTCATCCTCCTTCCCAACCCTCCTCCACCCCTCCCTTTACACCCACCTCCCTGCCTTGACTCCTCGAAGGATGAGTGAGGGAGAGGAGGAGGAGGAGGAGCCTGGTAGGTCACTATCATCATGGTGAGTCACTGATATTATGATGAGTCAGTAGCGTCATAGTGAGTCAGTGGCACCATGGTGAGTTAGTGGCACCATGGTGAGTCAGTGGCACCATGGTGAGTTAGTGACACCATAGTGAGTTAGTGGCACCATGATAGGGTCAGTGGCACCATGGTGAGTTAGTGGCACTATGGTGAGTTAGTGGCACCATGGTGGGGTCAGTGGCACCATGGTGAGTTAGTGGCACTATGGTGAGTTAGTGGCACCATGATAGGGTCAGTGGCACCATGGTGAGTTAGTGGGACTATGGTGAGTTAGTGGCACCATGGTGGGTCAGTGGCACCATGGTAAGTCAGTGGCACTATGGCGGGTCAGAATGGTGAGTCAGGCACCATTAACCTACAACCAGCTTGTGAGTTCTGGTGACTCCAATTGCCTAATTATGCTAGTGACCACTGGAGGTCCCCCTCAACCTCGGAGGTCCACCTCGTCCATTGAGGGTGACCCATTACCTTGATGTTCCTTGCTGCTCTCTCCCCTAATTGTCGTAAGTCACCGTCTGCCTGTCTCAACCCCACCAACCCTCCTCACCACACCCCACCAACCCTCCTCACCAACCCTCCTCACCACACCCCACCAACCCTCCTCACCACACCCCACCAACCCTCCTCACCACACCCCACCATCTCTTTTCCCATATTTCAGTTTGACGTAGAGAAACTAAATAAACAAATAGACAAATATCTTCTTTTGGCTTTCTTCTAATGTGAAAGTGTGATATACCAGATGATTCTGGACACAGGTGAGGGAGTTCTCAGGGTGGTGATGTGGTTTGGCTGTACCGCTAGAGAGACACGGGAAGGTGACGTCTTGATCTGAATAAAGTGTTCCTGTTCGATAAAGTGTTCCTGTTCGAAATAATAAAGTGTTCCTGTTCGAAATAATAAAGTGTTCCTGTTCGAAAAGATGAAGCGAATCAATTTGTTGAGGGGAAGTTTTTCTACAGTTGGAATAGATGAATTATCAACTCGAAACAACAAAAACCGTTTCAGTTCGTCTGACAAAGACTAGAGACATGTCAGTTAAGAAACCCTTAAGTGGTGTAGATCAACACGTGTACAGGAGGCGAGATTCGAACCTCTGTACTCGGGAGTCGGGATATTAACTCTTTGAGGAAGATGGTTTGCGTTTATAATCCTCACGGAATTAAACCATTGTCCTCAAAGGGTTATCACTGTGTGTATGTGCTGGACATGTGTACCCGCGTCACATTTAATTTTTTTTTCGGAGACAAGGTTGATGCTGGTGGAGCTGCCAGAGGGACACGTGTATTTACAGTGGACATGTATGCGGGGGTAATATATATACAGTGACATGGGTGATACTGGTGGAACACATGTGAACTGCCAGAACACGTGTGCAGACGGAGGAAATGTATGTTCAGTGACATGGGGTGATGCTATTGTAGTACTTCAGAGCTCCAAGGAAACGTGTCTACACAAGGGATATGTATGCGTGTGTGTGTGTGTGTGTGTGAGAGGACATGTGTATGGGGGGTTGGGAGACATGGATTGTGTATGTGTGTGTGTGTGTGTGTAGAGGACATGTGTATGGGGGGTTGGGAGACATGGATGATGGTGACAGCTGAGTAGAGAGGCTGTTAGGAACCTGTTAGAGCCCATTGTTGAGGGAAGGGGTGATGTAGGGCACAGCTGACGAAGAAAGAGGAGGTGAAGGGTGAAAAAGGGGGAGGAGTAGGAGGGAGATGAAAGAGGAGGAGGGGGTGGTGGAGGGTAAAAGAAGGGAGAAGGAGAGTGAAAGAGGAAGAGGAGGAGGAGGGAGAGGAAGATGAAGAGGAGAGTGAATTAGGAAGAAGAGGTGGGTGAAAGAAAAGGAGGAGGACGATGATAAGAAGGAGGGAGAAGAGTGAAAGAAGATGGTTTGAGCCAAACTCTGAAGGAGAGAGAAAGAAAGAGAAAGAGAAACAATTAGAAAGGAAGGGAAATGAAAGGAAAGGAAAGAAATAGAAAATAACAAGAGAGAGAGAGAGAGAGAGAGATAAAAAACACCAAGAATGATAATAACAGTAATAACAGACGATAAAGAAAAGAATAACATACACTTCAGACAGAATTAATAATAACAACAATAACACATAATAACGCTACTAATGGTAATGATAATAATAACATTAATAATGATATCAACATGCAGGCGTGACGTTAGCTGTTGTTAAAGCAGTCAGCTGTTGTCAAGGCACTCAGTTGTTGTCACCAGTCAGCTGTTGTCAAGGCACTAAGCAGTTGTCAGGGCACTAAGCAGTTGTCAGGGCACTAAGCAGTTGTCAAGGCACGAAGCAGTTGTCAGGGCACTAAGCAGTTGTCAGGGCACTAAGCAGTTGTCAGGGCAGTAAGCAGTTGTCAGGGCAGTAAGCTGTTGTCGGGGCACTAAGCTGTTGTCAAGGCTGTCCGCTGTTGTCAATGTAATAAGTTATTTCACACACTTTTCTTCCTCTTAGTTTCTTAAAACACAAATACAAATAAGAAGCATAGAAAAGCAAGAAGCGCGCGCGCACACACACACACACACACACACACACAAGAAAATACGTAGGATGAACAGAGAAAGTAAACACGTCCCTCTAGATGGGGATGGTAAGAGTGAACAAAGGGAGAGGGAACGTGAGAGGGAGAGGTGAGAGTGAGTGGGGAAAGGGAGAGGAGACGTGAGAGTGGAGAATGGAGTGGGGTTAGAATTAGATCTGTCTGTCTGTTTCTCTGTCTGTCTGTCTGTCTCTCTGTCTATCTCTCTGTCTGTGATAATGTCCTACCCAGCTGTCACTCAACCTCTTGCACCAGCTGGGAGGAGTGGACTTAACACTAGTTGGGAGAATGAGTACCCCTGTAGTCTATAGCACTAGATGGGAAAAGAGCCCTCACCAGCCCTCACCAACCCTCACCTCTCATATACTCTCACCAGCCCTCACCAACGCTCTCTGGCTCTCATATACCCTCACCAGCCCTCACCCATATTCACCAGCCCTCACCCGTATTCGCCAGCCCTCATCAATTATCTATCTCACGAGCCCTCACCAGCCCTCTCCAGCAGTTCTCAGCAACCCTCACCATTCCTTACTTTATCCCACCATCCTTCATCAGCCCTCGGCAGTTCACCAGTACTCAATAGCCCTCACTAGCCCTCAGGGGGGTGGGCTCGTCCCTCGTCTGCTCGCTGTAGGAACCTTACAATGACATGGCTGATTGTACGTGTGCTCCAGTGTGACTGAATTCAATGGTAGAGAATCTTGAGGGAAAAATGGAATGACTGCGACGAAGAGAGAGAGAGAGAGAGAGAGAGAGAGAGAGAGAGAGAGAGAGAGAGTGAATTTGGTAAGAAAGGACAATATTGTAAAGGTGGGAAGAGAAGTAGAGAACAACGAGAGAGAAAAATGATAGAAAATTATGTTATTTGAGAAAAAGAGAAATTTATCTATGAAGAGAAGAATAAGAAAAGAGAAAAGGGAGATATGAGAATCGGAGGAAGTGCGAAAGTCACTGATAAAGAAAAGATTACGGATAGAGAGAAAGAAAACCGTATGAGGAACAGTGAAAAGAGAAGTATAAGAGAGAAGGAGAAAGAATAAGAGGGAAAAGAAAAAAAACAACTAGAAAATAAAGAAACATGATATTATTTACGATGAATATATCACCACCACACCCCTACACAAACACCCCCACCGTACCACCACCCCACATCCCCCCCCCCCCTCCCACCGCGCCACCTTCAACCCACCCACCGCGCCACAATGATGTCCAAGAGGCCATAGCTCCACACACCCACAACTTAAATTACTCACAATCGACCTCACCTGAGACCTTGTTGTGATACGTCCACACATCGACTTTAATCAAAATCTAACTCCACTTGTTCCAGTTATCGTGATTCAAAAGTCCCGGGCGGCCTCACGGACGAAAAACCTACACTCCAGGGGTCTTCTCTCCTGGGATGGGGAGGGATAGGGAGAAGAAAAAAAGAGAGATAGCCAGTGAATGGGAGAGAGAAAGTCAATAAAAAGGAGAGCGAGAAGAGAGAAAGGAGAGCACGGGTAGATGAAAGGAAAAAAAGAAAGAAAGAGGAAGTGAGGAGGGCAAGGTTGAGAAAAAACAGTGGCCGGCGCTGGTCCAACAACTCAACAAATTGTCTCCATATTGCATGCGACTTTTTTCATGAGCCAACTAGGGCGAGGGACTCACAGGCTCCCACCACCATGGCTGCTGTGGTGGCTGATGACTGTTGTGGTGGCTGATGACTGGTGTGGTGACTGTTATGGTGACTGATGGCTGCTGTGGTACCTGGTGGCTGCTGTGGTGGCCGAATGGTGGTTTGGTTAGATTTTGGTTGATTTTGGTGGTTAAAGTGAGTCGGAATGGTTGCTGTGGTGGTGTCAGGTTGAAATGGGATAGGTGGTTGATGGAGGTGGTTGCTGGAGGCGTCCTGTGGATGTGTTGGTGGTTGTTTGGGGGTGTTGGGGGCGACTGGATGATAAGCACACACACACACACACGAATGCCCCCCTCTCTCTCAAAACAAACAGTGTGTCAGAGACCGGGGAGACTAATGGGTAGATGGGAGAATAATTATTGAATACTCCTGTTCGAAACTGTATCAAACCTACAGCGCCATCAGTGGGGGTTCGGTTCATCAGTTCGAAGGTTCGGAAATTGAAATATTTGTTCCACCAGTTCAGAGGTTTGTACAATCATTCCGGAGATTTGTTAAAGCAGTCTGGAGATTCGTTCCAATAGTTCGAAGCTTTGATTCAGCAGCGCGGAGGCTCCTTCCAGCTGTTTTTTTAGCCTTATTCTAGCAATTTGAAGCCTAATTCCGAATTTCGGAGCCTCGTTCCACAAGTTTGAAAACTCATTCCATCAATTTGACGCTTCATTCCAGCAACGCAGATCCTCATACAAGCAAATTTGAGCCCCACTCTTCACAGTTCAGAGACGCCTTCCAACAAATGAGTCTCCAACTTCTCTTCGTGACTGTAAATACCGTGAGAGATAATCCGAGAAAGTTACACTCACAGACTCTACCATAGAGAGGGTTAAAAGGAGGGAACAGAGATAATTAAAAGTAAAGAGATGGGGGAAGAAAGTGGTCAAGATGAAAGGAGATTATGAATAATTAGAAAAAAAGAGAGAGAATATTACGACAGAATAATGAGGAAAGATTAAAGTGAGATGATAATGAGAATAAGAAAGATGTTACTTGAAATATGAAGGAAAAGGTTGAAGAAATAAGGAATAAACAACTTGGAAAGTGTTTTGTGATTTAAAGAAGAAAGGATTAATGTAAATGGGAGAAAGAAGGAACATAGAAAAGGGTTGTGACAGTAGAGAAAAGGATAAAAAAAAATAAGTAGAATTAACATAAGTGAATAAAGAAAGGTTTAAGTGAAAAAGATACTCACGAAAATTAAGTGAAAGTACAATTGATGTGGAAATGAAGAAGTTGGTTAATGGGAAGTTGAAAGGCGATTGGGCGTTAAGATATGTTAGAAAGGTGAGATAGGAATAAGAATGATAAACTTGGGAGCCGGAGGAAGTGCTAATGATAACAGAGATATGTAAAGTGGAGAGAGAGAGAGAGAGAGAGAGAGAGAGAGAGAGAGAGAGAGAGAGAGAGACTGAACCAGGTGTCTTTCGGGAACACATAATGACCCCGTTACCTCAGCCATTACTTCACGAGACAGAGGCACACCCAGGTGAGTTAATCCTCCCCTTGTGAACCTGCCAGGTAACTAACTCCCCCTCGTGTATTTTACTGACACAAGAAGGTACTGTATACTGCTGTTGTATTTTAGTACTAGAAGATGCAGTACTTGTATTTTGATGATCTTGTGATGCAGTACTTGTATTTTGATGATCTTGTGATGCAGTACTTGTATTTTGATGATCTTGTGATGCAGTACTTGTATTTTGATGATCTTGTGATACAGTAGTTGTATTTTACTGACACGAAAAAGTATATTGTAGTTGTATTTGGATGATAACATGTCAGAATTAAGCAACTAATAATAAGTAACAGCAACTAACAGTAAGTATAAGTAACTGACAGTAAGTAGCAATAACTGACAGTAATTACATGCAATTGACAATAAAAGTACAATTAACTGACAGTAAGTACAACTAAATGACAGTAAGTACAATTAACTGCCAATAAGTAACAGCAACTGGCAAGAAAATGTCAGAATAAGTAAGTGACAGAAGTAGTATTAGGGGTGAGGGAGTTGTGTCAGTATGGTAATATTATCCTTGTCGCCACCTGCTGAACACATGAACAAGAGGTCAGAGGTCAAGTGTGTCAATATATATTAGTCCGTGTGTGTGTGTGTGTGTTCTGGTGGGAGCTTTAGAAGATCATTGAAGTATAAACGACTTAACTTGGCGATGAGTGACGTAAAGGGTGAGTGACGAGGGTGGTAAAATGTTGAATACCCTAAGTGATGACGGCAATGAGTGACTAGACTTGTGAGTGACTATACTTATAAGTAACGGGAATGATGAGTGATCAGGCCAGTGAGTGACATAACCGGTGAGTTTAATTAGAATAAGTAACGAGAGAGGACCAAACAGACTAACAGAAGGGCCGACTGTTTGATCACCGTTTTTCGTAAAGTCTTTTCTGCTGCCTCGTCATGTCAAGCTTTGTGTGAGTAATTGTTATTAGTTTGCGTTTTACGATTCAATTTTTTTTTTCATATATAGGTTATCAGGAAATAAATAATAATAATAATAATAATAATAATAATAATAATAATAATAATGATACTAATAATTTCTTAGTTTTTAATAGATGATTTTTATCTATAAAGTAATATTTTTCTTTACACAAACATTCCCCCAGGTTAATATCACCACCACCTCCCTTAATACCAGAACACTCGCTTGATAAACCTGGGCGGTGTGCGTACAAAATAAACCAATAAACCTGTCACGTGTTTAATGTTTAATGAAGTCACGGAGTCGAAAGATAGTCAAGTGTTACGAGAAAAAAAAAAGGGTTGAAACTGGCCAGCTCACGAGGAGAGCGAGTGAGAAGGAATCAATTTGGCATGGCGATGAAGACCCAAACTGAGACCTTTAGCCCAGCGTCAACAAACATCACCAGATTTTACCCAAATTGCTCACGTCGTGCCTCAATATTCGGGGCGATATTGAAGGGATAACCAAACATATAATTTAGGAAATATCCACACGAGTTGGAATGTTCTTTTCAACAGTTCCATTTTGCTGGTCTTGATATGTTTATTGTCGGCTAATCTTTTTCGACACGGTGTTGGCAGGTCAACAGATGGCGCCGAGTCGTGATGTGCCAGTATCATTTTACCGGACCGTGTTTACTGCTGCAAAATTCCCATCTAAAAGTTAACAGAACATTCTACATTGTGTTGAGTTATACATGTGTGTATATGTAATTTGTATGTACCTGTAGAGTGAAGCGTATTTTGCCGTTATCGTTTTGTCTGTTTAAACTTGGGTCGCTTTGACGCTTATACTGTACGTTCATTTCAGTTTCGGAGTTGGGGAGTACTTGTTCCCGTCCACCGATTCTCTTGTATTTCATTTTATTTTCTTTAGCGTATGGTTATTTAAAAACCCTTTTACTGATTCTTTTCGCAAATATGATTATGCACGTGCAGTTCAGTACGTTTTACCAGCAGTACTTGGTAAATGCAATAATATTTAGATCTTCGCTTGTGTCGTGTACATCAGCCTCGTCTTGGATACTCCCGTTTTTGTGAGCAATTTGTCTAGACGCCGGGGGGGGGGGGGAGGGGGGGGTACTCTACCTTTTCACGTCTGGCCATTTTATATCACGAACATACCAGAGATGAAGGAATTTTGAGATAGTCTCTACTGAAAAGGAATCTCGTGAATATTATTTTTAGTACACCATAACCAGGAATCATCAGCCCTCAAGATAATGTTGTTGATTATAAAATAAATCTTATATTTTCAACCTAAATTTTAGTAATGTAAACTAACCCTTTACACACGCACAGACATAATCCCTCAAGAATATAACCCTAATTTTCATTTCCAGTCAGTAAACGATTTTCAACGAGGCGAATCGATTTTCTGGAGAAATTGGTGAAACATTTTACAATGAAATGTGAGGGGCAGTAAAATATCTTCGTGAGTATGCAATAAATTGTGCCCGAACTGCGATTCATTTTTTTCGTCGTCCTCTTAAGAATTTTCCTTTCCCAGCCTCGGAGTTTCGGACGATATGAACTGAACTTTTACTCGGAGTGTTTACTGGTTCGTCTCCCTTGGATGTTGTGCTGATCCAGTGTTACCTGTTGGTGTTGTGGTGTGTTATATACCTGTTGGTGTTGTGGTGTGTTATATACCTGTTGGTGTTGTGGTGTGTTATATACCTGTTGGTGTTGTGGTGTGTTATATACCTGATGGTGTTGTGGTGTGTTATATACCTGTTGGTGTTATGATTGATTTTTTTATCAAGTACAGCGACTAGTTTATTGTGCACCTCATATTCACCCTGTGAGCTGTAGCACAAAAGGATTACAGAGTAGAGGCCACAAGGGGTATATATAACAGACTCTAGTGGTTAGGATATTGTGGCGTTGAATGTTACAGAGTATTTCCAATATATTGTTTATTTAATTCTGTACATAAAGGTTCACTTATTCACACCTGCGTGATTGGCGCTGCAGTGTGAGGTCATATGTTTGGGTGCACACTTTGTTATTTACATCTACTTGAAGGACATACTGCCAGAGGTACTTACATCCTAACCTGAGGAGTCTACCAAGTATGCCTATTGATGTCGTGGTGTGTATGCCTGTCTCTCCATCCGCCCCTTAGTCCGTCCTCCCCCCGTTCGCCCCTCAATTCCTCCCTCCGTCTGCCTCTTAGTTCCTCTCTCCTCTCGTCTCTCAGTTCTTCCCTCTGTTCCTCCCTCCCTCCACCTTTCAGTTTCTCTCTCCGTCCGTCTCTCAATATCTCCCCCCCCCCCCCCCCCCCCGTACGTCTGCTCATAAGTCCCTACTGTCCGCAACGTCAAGGGGAAGGCTTATAGTTGGACCCTGTGGGATTATGAGAGAGTTAGCCGGACTGAACACAGGTAATGCCACCTTATTACTTCATCCACCTGGGCGGGAGCGGCTTACCTGTTCACTGTCTTAATTATTAGCCCCCCCTCACTGATGAAAAGGTTCTGAGAGGGAGGGAAAGTACTGTGATTGAACGTTCTGTCTGTCTGTCTGTAAGTGTTCACACATTAACTTAAGTTTTATAGGAAGTATTAAAACCAAATTTTATATATTTTATCCTTATGAACAGTTTGTGAAGTCTATTAGTTTTGGTCTTCGTTGGGTGACTCAAATGTTCACCTGGAGTTCTTTTTTATGTATTGTAAATTACTGTCTCGTAATTGTCAACAAGTTTTAAGGTTAGTTCACTTCTTTTTTTCAGTTCTTAGCCATTGCCTTCATGTATTAGATATTATAAAATAAAATATTGGTGTGTGTATAAATTCGTTTCGTAAATCAGCACACTAATAGGATGAAAATAAAATGCAGTAAATGTATTGGTAGAGAGTAGTGGTGACGACGCCTTCACAATTATCGTTTATTAACCCATTTGTTTTCTACACGGGGTCAAATGGTGTTGTTGTGTCCTGATATACTTATTTTTCCCTTATTACTTAATCTGGTACAACAAACTGGAGGATCTCAAGAAGGCAATACTGTATAGATACGGATTAGGAGAAGCACACGCCTCTCACCGCTCTCGCTTCATCTCCCGACAGTCATCGATCACACACCTGTTGTTGTTGTCAGGACTTTACCGTCCCCCCAGGCAGTGTTACATAAGTGGGTGTCAAGATTCTAGTCAATATTATTGCAACTCAATTACCTTTGTTACATGTTACGCTTATTGAATCAACGATAATTGAAGTCCTGACTTTCACTCGTCTGATTGAAAGAGTAAAGAGATTTGCATTTTTTTTTAGATGCGATGAAATTTTGAAAAAGGTCACACAGTTTTTGCATATGTTTATGCTTATTGAAGAGTGTTGAGATTATAGCTTTATACTGTTTTGACGAGGAGCGGATTGGAAATTACTGGAGAATTCTTTACGCTAGTAATTAAAATTTCTGCAATTTGTATGTTATTACCGCTAACTTCATCTGAACGCTCGAGACATGTTGTGAATCTGACGCACCTGCTTTCATGACACCAGTTTGTGTACAGGGTGTCTCAGAAAAATGTATACACACTGCCTTACTCATTTTTCAGAGAGGACTGTTATAATACAAACTGTTATAATAGAAACTGTACATACATTCACGTGATCTCCACGAAAATCTGTAAGGCAGCGTATATATTTTTCTGACACACCCTGTATATGTTCAAGAATATTTATCTTGTGATATAATATAGAAGGAACTTGACAACATTCTCCTCAAGTCTTGTTACGTAAGTGGAGGTGTTGTGTGAGGAGCGGGGTTAGCGTCTCGTCCAGTCGAAATTAAATATTATGAGCTGTCTTAAAAAATGTAGTATATTCACGTACAAAAAGCCTGAGATTTCGAACTACGAGAACGAGTCCTCAGGTTCCTAGGGTGAGTCTCTGAACTGGAACGAGTCTGAGAAGTCTTGCCATGGTAGGAATCATTCATTTGGCCTCCAGCCTCCCCCAATAGCCATACCTTCGCCACCATTTTATTTACCTTAATATTAAATATCCTAATACATAAGTAGCTATCCTAGCTGTGTTGAGTTAGTTGAGCCGCAGATCTATGCGGCATTCAGTGACTGTAGCCTCATAGTCAATATCTGCAACTGTTGTCGGCTTTGGGAGCCGATGCTCTCGTTCTCCTGAAGCAGAGCAAAGCCGACCGAAGGAGAGAGAAGGACAGTCGACATCTCATCCAGGCTGTAACATAACTTCTGGGCTGCTGCTTCTGTTCGGAGATCACCTCCGCGAGTCTGGCGTAAAAGCATCTTGCACCTGGTCCCATCCCACCAGAGGTTGTGAACACTAGAGGAGTGAAGCTGCCTTGATCAACTTTCTGAATTCTCTCCCCGTATGCCCTTATCTTGTCGTTCTCGTTCCTCCATGGTAGGAATTATTACTCTTACAGAACTTAGGAATGAATATATAGATGTACAGAACTTGTTATGTACATTGGTTTGGTTGTACATTGTTTTTTTTGGGGGGAGGGAAGATAAGTTGAGGTAAATTAAGTGTTATGGTGCTGTGGTTTTATGACACAGTGAATTGTTTGTTCGTTCCTGAGGGCGGAATTCTTCTTCAGTTGGCCTTGAAGTTTATTTACCTTGTAGACTGGCGAAAGAAAATGAGAGGAATGATTTATTGACTAAGTGTGGACATTACCAGACGAGATCTAATTTACACACACACACACACACACACACTATATATACACATACACACTATACTACACACACATACACACACACACACACACACACACACATATACACATACACACTATACTACACACACACACACACACACACACACACACACACACACACACACACACACACACACACACACACACACACATATATACACATACACACTATACTACACACACACACACACACATACACATACACACTATACTACACACACACACACGCACACACACACACACACACACACACACACACAGGCTGTTACACTGGATAAGTGGTTACCTAACCAACAGAAGGGCTGCTGCACTGTTTCAGGGATACAAAAGTGAAGTTAAAGATATGCAACTTGGTACCCCTCAAGGTGGAGTACTTAGCCCCACTTTGTTCAATGTTCTTATGAATGCATTATTAAATTTAATACCAGACAACCCCAGCAATATCTCAATCAGCTATGCTGACGATATTCTTATACATACTAAAACTCATCGTGAAATGCAAACCACCCTGAACCATGTATACGCAGCCTGTGAACACCTCGGTCTTATTATCTCCACTGACAAAACTAAGGTGTTCAACAAACAAGCTGGGAACCGCAAACGCGGCCCCGCCAAGTTCAAGATAGGTAACAACACTATTGACTATGTTTCTTCTTTTAAATATCTTGGTGTTTCCGTCCCTTGTACCCTACCTGCCATACAACAGCTAACCCGCCAATGTACTGACAGACTGAGACCTCTTAGAAGTGTAGCGGGGTACAGCCCGCACTATGGTGCTAATATTAGAATTGTTAAAGCAATGTACCTAGGCTATATAAGATCTCTGATAGATTACCACGCACCAGCCCTGGTCATTCGTGACGGGAAAGGCGTTGACAAGCTCGAGAAAATGCAAAATAAAGCCCTCAGAATTATCCTAGGATGTCCCATGAGCACTAAAGTACTTAATATGAGGAAAGAACTAGGTATACCCAGTGTTAAAGATAGAATAATTGAAGTCAACCTCATGATAGCCCTGAGGCTTCTGCGTGGTGATCCTGATAACATTGTTTCCTTAAAATTGCTAGAATGTATGAACCATGGGACTACTGAGTCTAAATGGATCCAAACTACAGCTACACATATGAAGATATTTGGACTAGACCACCTGTACAAAGTTGAGACACAACAGCGCTTCCTGCCACCCTGGCGGACAGTTCCCTTCGATATCACAATACCGACGTATCCGCCTAAAAAATTAATTATACAAAGCATTTATCTCCAACACACTGCCAAATTGAGAGCTCTTGAACACATACACACTCTACAGACTGATGATAATATCACACAGACCATCTACACTGATGGGTCTCTAAACACCGCCTGTGGGAGGGCTGGAAGTGCTATTGTTGTGACTCAACCTGACGGTAATATAATTGAGAAAGGAGTTAGAATTAACAACTGGGCATCCACTCTACAAACTGAATTAGTTGCCATACTCACAGCTATTAAATTCATTGAAACCACTTTTACTGACAGTCTCATCATCACTGACTCTCTATCCTCACTACTTGCCCTTGGTACCCTCGACTCAGGTTGT
This sequence comes from Homarus gammarus, assembly GCA_958450375.1. Taxonomy (NCBI): domain Eukaryota; kingdom Metazoa; phylum Arthropoda; class Malacostraca; order Decapoda; family Nephropidae; genus Homarus; species Homarus gammarus. Next base: position 119,223 of record CAUDMG010003701.1, on the reverse strand, counting down.
CACGCTCTTGTCTCTGAAGCCAGACACAAATATGCGTGCCTTGTTGACCGGGGTGTCAGGGTCAAACTGTTGTGGATCCCCTCTCACATAGGCCTCATAAAACATGACAGAGTTGATGCCCTCGCCAAACTCGCGTCTAACAAAGACACCGTTGAATACAATTTGGGTCTGTCAAAAAGAACCCTTAAAACTGTAATTAGGAAAGAACTTATTGATGAGTTTGACGCAAGTAGACAAGTGCAAACAGGCACTAGTCAATCCATAGTTTACCATGATGAGATGTATCAAGTGAAACACGTTTATGGAGCAAGTAACAAGATCACTAGATTACAAGATGTTGTAACAGCTAGATTAAGGTTAGGATATAAGTACCTTTGGCAGTATGTTCCTCAAGCAGATGTAAACAAAACTAAATGTAAAGTGTGTGGCCATACATATGGCCACACACTTGAACACTACGTCCTCGACTGTGTGAAGATAGAACCTTTTAGGGACAGGTCCAAGCACACTGTGTGTGAAATGGCACAACACTTCATCTCTAATGGCAAGATAGCCGACATATTAAGATTGTATCCACTTTTTTGCACTTAGTATCTATGTCAGTTCTCATGTACAGAACCAAATACGCAATGTGCTTGAATACCTCCCACGTAAATGTGAATAACAAAGTGTGAGGCCAGACATACTGCCTCACACGCCTGTTCTCACGCATTTGTGAATAAGTTACCCTTTATGTATAGAACTAAACAAATAATGTAAATGAAATACTGTGTAACTTTCAGTGCCATAATATCCTGACAACGGGGGTTAATTATTATGACCCTTTGTAAACCCTACTCTGTAATCCTTTTGCGCTACCGCTCACAGGATGAGTGTGGGGTGCACAATAAAGTAGCCGCTGCAAGCGGCAAAATCAAAATCAAAATCACACACATTAGTTATGTTACTAATTACGAAACCCTTTGCACACACATATACTCACAAAATAATAAAATATAAGCACCTTTACCTCTCTCACAATGTCATTATTGAAAACAAACTTTGAGCTGCAGCATCATAGAGAATTGACAGCTTTTATTATCTGTGTACCTAATATAGGATTCAAAGCTGCTAATTAAGTAGGATTAAGTCATACGGTTTACGTGTTGCTATTAGGGGGGAATTAAATCCCTTAAAGAATAACATTATTATTATGTGAAGTGATGTTGAAATGTTTGTTTTAGAGAGACTGTGGGAGTGTTTTATTTGATTATTCATTGTGATTTTTTAATTTTAAATGAGGTTAATGTTACAACAATGGAGGCTAGGTTGGGTTAGGTTAGGTTAGGTTAGGTTAGGATAGGATAAACTGTCACGTGGGAAAATATAAGAACCCTTTTGAATTTATATATATGTTTTCGAACTTGATTAAGGGAAGCAAAACCACATAATTTTTTCCCTAACATGATCAAGGGAAGCATAACCACGTGACCTTGCCCATTTTTTTCCTAACATGATCAAGGGAAGCATAACCACACGTAACCTTACCCATTTTTTTCCTAACATGATCAAGGGAAGCATAACCACACGTAACCTTACCCATTTTTTCCCTAACATGATCAAGGGAAGCATAACCACGTGACCTTACCCATTTTTTCCCTAACATGATCAAGGGAAGCATAACCACGTAACCTTACCCATTTTTTCCCTAACATGATCAAGGGAAGCATAACCACACGTAACCTTACCCATTTTTTCCCTAACATGATCAAGGGAAGCATAACCACGTGACCTTACCCATTTTTTCCCTAACATGATCAAGGGAAACATAACCACGTGACCTTACCTATTTTCCCCGGCACTTGACCACAGAACCATACCATCACGATTAACATCTTCCTCAACACACACTCGTCAATGGAGACTAACCGCGGCAGAACAAGACGTCTTTAGCCTCTCAATCTGAGTTATTGGACATAAACTCAGCCAAGTTATCAGGATCTTGTTTCTGGGTGGAATCTTTATAGCATCTCGTGGTATCTCTCTGTAGTAGTCGCTGAAGGAGGCAGAGAGAGAGAGAGAGAGAGAGAGAGAAGAGTCTTGTTCACACTATTGTACTGATGACTGCTGCTGGGGTAATTACCTGCTAAAACTCTTGTAGTAATGACTGCTGTTTGGATAATGAGTTAAATATGTATATTACCCGTTTTATACCTAATAGACTATCTCCACTAACTCCTTCACTACACGAACGCCACTTTAATATTTTATTTGGCTAACGGCAGACGATTTTATTCAGCTCAGAGGGGTTACTGTACACAAGAGGTTAAGGGGTATTTTTTTTTGGGGGGGGGGGTTAATGAGGGTTTTTGAACTAAATGGTTTTCGTGGTTTTTAGGAGTGGATAAACGACTTTGTATTTAGATTAACAGATGCATATCCCTCTTACCCAGCCCTAAAGCAACAACCTTAATACTTAGAGTCTCAGCGCCACTTGGAATCCATTAGGACCACCATCTACGTCTTTTGGCCTCACATTACCAGTCAGGGGGAAAATTGAACTGTATGAATTTATGCAAAAACTGATCCCAAGACTTTGATTGTATGGGTGGGGATCAGGTTAGGTTAGGTTAGGGTGGTTAATCTTCATGTAGTTCCTTTACGTTGTACATAGTAGGAGTTATCTGCCATGGTGGATTTTATTTTGGCTAAAGTGTATATAGTGTTAGCTGGTGGAGACGTGATGTGGTGGAGACGTGATGTGGTGGAGAGGTGATGTGGTGGAGAGGTGATGTGGTGGAGAGGTGATGTGGTGGAGAGGTGATGTGGTGGAGAGGTGATGTGGTGGAGAGGTGAGGTGGTGGAGAGGTGAGGTGGTGGAGAAGTAATGTGGTGGAGAGGTGATGTGGTGGAGAGGTGAGGTGGTGGAGAGGTGATGTGGTGGAGAGGTGAGGTGGTGGAGAAGTAATGTGGTGGAGAGGTGATGTGGTGGAGAGGTGAGGTGCTGAAGATGTTAAGTTATAGCTACATACAAAGAACATCAGGATAATATCACATAACCATTGGTCATTCACCTGAGCGCCGGGATTAGCAGTAAAGCTGGATAACGAGATGCTTAGGATAACGTGTCTCAGTCTGGTGTTTATTAGGGAGTGAAAAGTAGAAAGAAAACAAAAATATCATGCTTCCTGAAGATTAGATTCCCCAATTTTTTTCTCCTGTTGATTAACCACCTGAACGGTTACCAAATCTAACTTAACTCCCCAGGTAGCGTTAGGGTGTATACTCCTCAGGTAATATTAGTTGGGGTGACTAATCTTCAGGTGATCCCCTTTCTTCCTTTTTTCAGAGTTGTTTCCATTTGTTTCGTTCAACACCATGTTCAGGTTCACCTCAGGGTCGCCTCATAAGGGCCACGACGCCTCCCACACCTCAATATAACTTTATCAGGACTGATTTATGCAAACTGACAATTTTCACGGAGGGTTTTATTCGTCCGTCCATTTGCCTCCCAGACGTCGAGTGTTGAGGTGCGGGCGTGGTGACGTGTTGAGCAAGGTGTGAGATTCAGGCCCCAGCTATAAAAAACAGTGCTGGCACGAGCACTCAAGAGCGCCTGCCGTCCCTCTTGTGACCGCAAAAGGCACACTGTCTATCACATGTACCATAAAAACATCGCTGGCACGAGCCATCGTACACGCCTGGCGTACTTTTGAACCCACAAAAACACACTAAAATTCATGCCATAAAATACAGCACCGGAAAAAGGAGTCACTAGCGCCTGGCGAATGTTTACCCGCGGTATGCCTGCAGTGGCGCTCTTTTTATGGAGGTAGATGGGCCGTGACCCCCTGGGTTTATGATCTCCTCTGAATAAACAAGTTACTCGGCTACACGGGGGAGGAGGGTGAGGCGGCCATCACACGGGGGAGGAGAGTGAGGCGACCATCACACGGGGGAGGAGGGTGAGGCGGCCATCACACGGGGGAGGAGATTGAGGCGACCATCACTAGGGGGAGGAGGGTGAGGCGACCATCACACGGGGGAGGAGGGTGAGGCGACCATCACACACGGGGGAGGAGGGTGAGGCGATCATCACACGGGGGAGGAGGGTGAGGCGACCATCACTAGGGGGAGGAGGGTGAGGCGACCATCACACACGGGGGAGGAGGGTGAGGCGACCATCACTAGGGGGAGGAGGGTGAGGCGACCATCACACGGGGGAGGAGGGTGAGGCGACCATCACTAGGGGGAGGAGGGTGAGGCGACCATCACTAGGGGGAGGAGGGTGAGGCGACCATCACTAGGGGGAGGAGGGTGAGGCGACCATCACACACGGGGGAGGAGGGTGAGGCGACCATCACTAGGGGGAGGAGGGTGAGGCGACCATCACACGGGGGAGGAGGGTGAGGCGACCATCACACGGGGGAGGAGGGTGAGGCGACCATCACACGGGGGAGGAGGGTGAGGCGACCATCACTAGGGGGAGGAGGGTGAGGCGACCATCACACGGGGGAGGGTGAGGCGGCCATCACACGGGGGAGGAGGGTGAGGCGGCCATCACACGGGGGAGGAGAGTGAGGCGACCATCACTAGGGGGAGGAGGGTGAGGCGACCATCACACGGGGGAGGGTGAGGCGGCCATCACACGGGGGAGGAGAGTGAGGCGACCATCACTAGGGGGAGGAGGGTGAGGCGACCATCACACGGGGGAGGGTGAGGCGGCCATCACACGGGGGAGGAGAGTGAGGCGACCATCACTAGGGGGAGGAGGGTGAGGCGACCATCACACGGGGGAGGGTGAGGCGGCCATCACACGGGGGAGGAGGGTGAGGCGACCATCACTAGGGGGAGGAGGGTGAGGCGACCATCACACGGGGGAGGGTGAGGCGGCCATCACACGGGGGAGGAGGGTGAGGCGACCATCACTAGGAGGAGGAGGGTGAGGCGACCATCCCACGGGGGAGGGTGAGGCGGCCATCACACGGGGGAGGAGAGTGAGGCGACCATCACACGGGGGAGGAGGGTGAGGCGACCATCACTAGGGGGAGGAGGGTGAGGCGACCATCACACACGGGGGAGGAGGGTGAGGCGACCATCACACGGGGGAGGAGGGTGAGGCGACCATCACTAGGGGGAGGAGAGTGAGGCGACCATCACACGGGGGAGGAGAGTGAGGCGACCATCACTAGGGGGAGGAGGGTGAGGCGACCATCACTAGGGGGAGGAGAGTGAGGCGACCATCACACGGGGGAGGAGGGTGAGGCGGCCATCACACGGGGGAGGAGGGTGAGGCGACCATCACACGGGGGAGGAGGGTGAGGCGACCATCCCACGGGGGAGGAGAGTGAGGCGACCATCACTAGGGGGAGGAGGGTGAGGCGACCATCACACGGGGGAGGAGAGTGAGGCGACCATCACGTGGGGGAGGAGGGTGAGGCGACCATCACACGGGGGAGGAGGGTGAGGCGGCCATCACACGGGGGAGGAGGGTGAGGCGACCATCACGCGGGGGAGGAGGGTGAGGCGGCCATCACGCGGGGGAGGAGAGTGAGGCGACCATCACACGGGAGACCTCTGGCCAACGAGTTATTCATGTTTGGACCACCTGAAGATTAGTCACCCCATCTTCTTTCACCTGAAGATTAACCTCCCTAACGCTACCTGGGGGGTTAGGTTAAGTGAGGTTACCGTTGAGGTGGTTAATGTTCAGGTGCAATAAGCTGGGGTGTGTAATCTTCAGGTGATGTAGAGTTCTCAGTTTGAAGTTTTGTTTTATTATTATTATTATTATTATTATTATTATTATTATTATTATTATTATTATTATTATTATTGTTTGTGAAGAATAATAAAAAATAGTTAATATTTACTTTTACTCGTAATACACATTTATTGACCCCCATCCACCCACGGATTCATCCTTCCACACATCCATTCATCCATCCAAATATTCACCTTTCCATCCATCCATTCATCCATCTGTATATTCATCGCTGTCTGTACGTCTGATTGTCCGTAATACTACAGTCTTCCAAAGAAAATGTTCAGGCTCTTTCTTTTTCTCTTTCTTTCTTTCTTTCTTTCTTTCTTTATCTCTCACTATCTCTCCTCGTGAGTGTGTGAGTTGCTCCCAAACTCACACCATGGTGGGTCTTGTGTGTGTGTGTGTGTGTGTGTGAGAGAGAGACTACCATAACTGTATCATCTAGTGATTGTGTCTACCCGAGCTGACACAACAGTATATTTGTCAGGTTAACTCTTCATACAATTCTACTTCCCATTTACAGTACTCATGATAATGCATGTGAGCGTTATATATGTTTTGCGTTTGTGTGCATAAATACGCGTATAAACATTCATACTAGAGATACGTATGTGTACACTATTGTATGTATATATATATGTTATGTGTTTGTATACATAAATTCATACATATAAACCTAACATACATTACACTTTACATACGTTTAGCCTTTAATAACATAATATTACATGAGTTAATACACGAGAACCATTATCTCAGGTCGGACATAAAGGCGCTGGATGTAAGAGTTAACGTGGCGTAGCGGAGCGGCTCCTCTAATGGTCGTCACCCGCACCATTGTTGTATTGTGTCCCCGGGAGAGAATGATCATTGGTAACTCCTGACAGACGCCCTGACACACACTTGACAAAGACCCAGGATGTGGCTGAGCAAGACGTCCCACACCCCTCCCTCCCTGCCCCTGAGGTCTCTTAAAGTCACGCTGTGGTGATGTATGGCCGGTACACACACACACACACACACACACACACGGGGAGCCAATATTTAGTGGCGTTGTGGAAGTAAGGGCTATAATGGTGCCAGTTTGTCTCACTACGATGCATATCTTCCTGTCGTTGTGTTCCGTTGTTTTAGTGAAGTGTTAATAAGAGTGATTATTATTATTATTATCAAGAGTAATGATATTAATAAAATAATAATACTAAAAATAATTAAGTCATATATATTCACTGAGTCCATGTTGGTGTACAGTTAACTAGTTCACTAAGCACTCAGTAACACCAACACACTATAGCGTCGCACCGAAGATAGTGAGTGGTGAATATTGAACCAGTATCCCGTATAGATCCACAGACGGTCGAGGGGAACTATATAACACCTGTTCAACCATCCCCCCTTCTCCCCCCCTTTCTCTCTCTCCCTCTCTCTCTCTCTCTGTTGAACGTCTCCAAAACTCCAAATTTTATTCATTCGTCTGATTGTCGGTCATTTCTTGGGTATTTTCTTACCTCGTGGGATCCAGTCAAGGATTACTTGGGTCCACTGGTGATAACTTCATGCAAGATGACCTGCCAAACTGTCTGTTCAAGTCCCCTTCACTTAAAGTAATATTTCCTCTTTGTATAATTGTATATGCACTTAACCACCAGGACTTTGGTCATATATAAACAAATTTTACTTTGTTTTATGTAGGTAAGAAAATATGAGGAGGTTATCATTTAATAAGTTATACCTGTAGATATGATAGTGTAGCCCCGTGTCTGGCGGCGGGGGGCAGCCGGGCTCTCCTCTTGTTGGGTGTTTGTAAACAAAGTTCTCCACGGGGCGTTTATATCGTTGTTTTTTTTGCGATGGTGTCCATATAAGTGTTTGTGTGACTCCTCTTCACAAATATTTTACGGAAATATGTTTTATCTTTTAAACTTTTCAACCAATACTCTGGCCCACACCTGCTCCCCTCCCCCACACCTGCTACCCTCTCCAACACTGTCACTCCACAACTACCTGCCATCCCCACACCTGCCTGTCCTCACCAACTCTCTCTCTCTCACTTATTTAACATTCAAATCTTCGTTCCATATGTAAGAGTTTCTATATATTCATGTGTGTGTTTGTGTTCGTGTGTGTGTGTTTGTGTGTGTGCGTGCTTATGTGTGTTAGTTCAGTCATGTAGGAAACTCACATATATTAGTGTAACTTTCTCCCCATCGGCTGCGTGACAGGGAGGGAGAGGAACCACCTGTGGCAGGGTCAGGTGGCAAGGCCTACTACCACCATCACTACCATCACCACTACCACCAATACCACCAATACCACTAACTACCACCACCACCACCTACCACTGCCACCACCACTACCTACCACCACCACCTACCACCACCACCACCACAACCACTAACTACCACCACTACCATTACCGCCATCACTACTACCGCCACCACCAGACCTACTGTACGTCAGCCATCATGGTTTCTAGGTCTACTGAGGGAGGGGATGAAGGGAGGGAGTGTTGGCGTACGTGTATTATCAGGAGGGGTCTTGTGAGGTCAAGATTGGTGAGGAAATATAGAGAAAAGAGAGTAAGAGAGGTCAGGATAGATCAAGAGCTAGTTTAGCGAGGTCCGGGGGAGAACCTCTGTAAATAGTTGATGGCGAGTCATTCTGAATATTGTGAGAGAGGAGGAAGAGGAGGAGGAGGATAGGTTAGGATAGGGGTAGAGGGAACTGTTGGGTTGAGTCAGGATGGATTCACCGGAACTGATGCTGTCACAGTACACAGTCACACAGATTCGGTATTGGCTGAGTGAGACTATAATCTTAAGGGGTCACCACGTTCTCTTGGTGCACACACACACACACACACACACATCCTTGATCACCGAAGGGTCAAGACGTACCTGGCGCTCCTCTCGGAGCAGCCAGGTCAACTGTTAAGTTGACCCATACCAACCCCCTCCCCTGAACCCTCCTCCCCACCGGAATATCAACAAGTTCTCGCCAGAAGTTACAATTTCATTTAGGAAAGGAACGGAACCAGTGTTTAACAGAGGTGAACAGTGGTGAACAGTGCTTAAGTCAGTGAGAACAACTCAACAGTAACAGTCGTACCCAAGTTAACCTTCACACAGTGAGGTCCCAGGTACCCAGTGATAACGGCCCGTGAGACCCAACAACAACCAGCGATGTGTTAATCCGTCTACGATAGGAAGGCCTGGGACCAAACCTCACTCATATAGCACCATCTGTGAGGGAATTACTACACCACAAGTCCCTCATCACACCATCTGTGAGGGAATTACTACACCACAAGTCCCTCATAACACCATCTGTGAGGGAATTACTACACCACGTGAGGCCCCTCATAACACCATCTGTGAGGGAATTACTACACCACGTGAGGCCCCTCATAACACCATCTGTGAGGGAATTACTACACCACGTGATGCCCCTCATAACACCATCTGTGAGGGAACTACTACACCACGTGAGGCCCCTCATAACACCATCTGTGAGGGAATTACTACACCACGTGATGCCCCTCATAACACCATCTGTGTGGGAATTACTACACCACGTGATGCCCCTCATAACACCATCTGCGAGGGAATTACTACACCACGCCAGGTCCCTCATAACACCATCTGAGGGAACTACTACACCACGTGAGTTCCTCCTAACACCATCTGGGAGGGAGTTACTACACTACGAGTTTGCTGTTCAACACCTACATTAATCTGTATGTTCACTATGTTCCTTCACCTTTCTCTAATGAAGGCTTTTGTTAAACCACCAATGTATGTAATAAGTCATTTATGTCCAATGTATATTTTCAGCCTTCGGGCTCCAGAATTTTTTCAATAAACCGTTAATTATCATTATTATTATTATTAATATTATTACACACACCCACACACACACACACACACACACTCTCTCTCTCTCTCTCTCTCTCTCTCTCTCTCTCTCTCTCTCTCTCTCTCTCTCTCTCTCTCTCAGTACGATTTTAAATATTAAGACCAGAAGCCTCAATTAGGACGAACGTTAACTATTCCCACCTGTGTTGCCTGTTAAGGGGTTCATAAAATCAATCAATGTCAGAAATACAGAAAATCTCGCCTGTAACTAAGAAATACCTGCAACATGTCATCGTGTGGATTTGCAAAAGGATTACGACATTGGGTGGAGAAAATATTTTTGTTGTTGTTGTTCTTGTTAGTGTTGTGTTTGAGACCTTAAACCATTGATCGGATCACCTAACCTAACCTAACCTAACCTAAACTAAACTAGACTAACTCTCCCCAGGTATCATTAGGGTGTTTAATCATCAGGTGAAATAGATTGGGATGTTCATTCTTTAAGTGATACAATTTTTTTATGCAATACCATTTTTCATTATTTTATTTATATAATTTTATATATTTTCTTATTTTTCATGATAACGTCTGATTCAATATATTTTTGTTTATTTTTTTTAATAAAATTACCTATGGGCTTATAAAATTATTCTGCATTGTCATTGTTTACGTATATATACAGTTTATAATGTATTCCACAATATAAATATGATTACTTTAAAATAAAAAATAAAGTCGTTACCTTTCATCACCGTATTTGACCTGTGAACTTTTCTTGGGTGACTTACTGCACAAAATGCTCAATATTTCGTGCACATAACAAGGCTTCATTTCCAGGTTAGATTTTTGTCATGGACAGTTATTAAAGGTCACGGGTCGTAACTTTTCCAATTGTGATTTTAATTACTGCCAGTTTAAGGTCACTCGTTCTTTTTTATCGCTGCTTGTGTCATTCTCTTGTGTTTTATCTGGTTTATTCGTTTTCTTTACGCTGTTTATTTATATATATAACATCCCAACCCTGCTTCAGTATCACCCCCCCCCCCCACCCTCCAGGTCTTCCACACACACACACAGAGGCAACATTGTGCCCCTATCTTGTCAATGTATCTCTATAAATCTCAGCCCACCCGTTGCTACCAGGATTTACTCTTTTTATTAATTTACGAACTTGCTCCAACAGTACAGCGCATGTGTTGGCTCTCCCTATACCCCTCCCTCCCCCCTCCCTCCCTCACCCCCGCCAGCACACAAGATCCCACCCCCACCCCCTTCCCCCCCCCCCCCGACCAAAACACTAATAATCATAGTTATTATTGATTCATTTGTCAACATAGGGAACTTGATCCTTTGAACCTGTGATTTATACGAGTTTATCCCGCCTGTGTGATAAATGTTTTGTTATTATAGGCTCTGAATTTATGTCTCTATAACTCAAATGGTATTATTGGGAATTTAAATGTCTGGGTAATGTCCGAAAATTTTCAGCGACCGTAAGTATATATTTTATATTTACGGTTGCAGTTATTGATGTTACTTATGTGTATTTAGGATAAAGGCTTCAAAGTTTGATAGCATTGTGAACGAAATTTTCCCTACATTATCACAATACAATAATAACCAGGACGAAGTATAATGATTTACAAACTGATATAATACCTGATAACATATTGAAGGGGTGTATATAACATTCATTTCTGTCCTTCTGTCTATTATAAAATGGACGGATTGAAATGAATAGTTATGAGTTGATGGTGATTTTTTTTTTAGGATAACGTTGATGTTCATTTATTTCTGGATGTTTTTTTTGGGGGGGGGGGGGGTGAAAATTAGTTTGTGGTTGTTTGTTTTAGTGAGTAGTTACGGGTGAGGTAGTGATGACGGTCGCTGGAGGACAGACACACGGGTGCGAGGTGAGGCGTCGGTGTGTGTGTGTGGGAGGAGGAGGAGGAGGAGGAGGTTCGTGTGAGTGAACAGGTGGTGGGCGTGAACAATGACGTGGGTACAATGCCGCCCTCCTACCTCATGAGTCTAGTGAACACAGGCAGAATGACTCACTCACTCGCCCATTATTCTTACTCAGCCACCCACTCACCCGCCCGTTTTTACTCACTCGTTTACTCACCCATTCACTTACTCACATACTTATTTATTCACTTACAGATTACATTATATTCGTCCTTCATGGAGAGGAGAAGAAGATAAGGGGGACGAGAGAGAGAGAGAGAGAGAGAGAGAGAGAGAGAGAGAGCACGGTGTCTGTTTCTTTGTTTCATTGTCGGTTCGCTAAGCACGACTGCGGTTTTGTAGAGAGCTAAAAGTAAGCATAGAGGTGAGCAAGCACCCCAGAAGTGTCATGAAGGTGGTATTTTATGGGGGGTCGGCACCCAGTGGTAGACCCCCAGCGGTCGGCACCCCACTCTCAAAGATGGAACCACATCATTAAAAATACGTCAGAATTGTGATAGATAGCGGCCCCCCCACACTGTGCACCCCCCACACTGTGCACACCCCCCACACTGTGCACACCCCCACACTGTGCACCCCACAGTTTTTAAGAGAGCTGAAAATTTGCCATGTTTATTTTTGTATACACACTAAATATTAGCCAAGGTCGGACAAAGACTGCGAGTTGCCTCTCTAATTCTAAAGGATGACTGTTTGCCTCATTCTGAGTAATTTTACTTCGTGTAGACTCCAGAATAAACCTGGGCAAAGGCGGGGACCCCAGCTAGTTACAGTATATATAAATTGCATCACCTGGGTCAAGACTTCTGGATTTTAATATTTAATGTTAAATTTCTCTCCCTCACGATGATCCTGCTCTAGTTTTTATTCTCTAAAAGTGTATATAAGATAAAACAGCTGATTCATGAATAGTGATTTTTTTACTTGTCTGTTAAAAAAATGTATTATGCAAATTACATAGTGTTAATTAATTATATGTTCGCACTTTAGTTGCATTGATCTGATAATCTGTGTTGAAATGTTGCCTCAATCGTGTATTACAGGATTGGTGTTAGAAAATGTTAGTAAATAGAGTAATTCAGCGTAATATAATACTTATATCACGTAAATAATGTTTGAAAATAAAAGGAAAAACCTATATAAATCCACAAGAAGTTTAAGTTATTTGTTGTAAAAGAAAAACCCTGTCAATAATAAAACATTTATATCATGTAAATAAGTGTTTGTAAATCAGAGTAAATTATATACAAGGGTGAAGAAAAAGTTTAGTTATTCGGTGTGAGGGAGGAAAGGTCGGTGTGTGTGTGTGTGTGTGTGTGTGTTACAATCCCAATTCTTGTTTTGATAGCAGTATTAATGTGTCTTTTAAACTTAGGTTAAATATCCCTAATACCAGCATCATATTATAACTGTTGCACCTCACCCAACACTGTCTAAGGTAAACATGCCATCATTAGTAGCGCTGGGCAGGGTATGGAATCTTGAGGTCTTACGGTAAAATTCCTTCCCCCACACCCCCACCACACCTCCTACCATACCCCCACCCTCACACCACCACTCCACCTCCTCCCATACCCCCACCCTCACACCACCTCCCACACCCTCACCCTACCTCACACACCCCCACCCTCACGCACCCCCACCCTCACACCCTCCTCCCACACACACCCTCCTACGCATCACCCCTCCTCCCCGCCCACCATTCTCAAGGTGTGGGAACGTATCTAACTTACTCACTTAAGCTACGACACAAAGTTGACAGGTGGAATGGAGTTTGATTTCTACCTGGACTCTTACTGTTATTAGAAACGTTCGTGGTCTTGGGATCCGGGGCCGCTGATGTTGTACCGGGTTTGGGTTCGTATTTACGAGTTCACATTGGTCGAGGGTTTGCATGACTGATCGTGAGAGATTTGATGATTGAGAAATTAAATGTGTGCGTGTGTGTGTGTGTGTGTGTGTGTGTGTGTGTGTGTGTGTGTGCGTGCATATAGATAGGTGAGTGTGGTTTGTGGGGGGGGGGGGGATGAACGGAAAAAAAAATACGTCACAAAAAGTCACAATTTTGACTTGGAAAAAATAGAAAAAAAATCGCATTTTATTTAAATACCACTACACCCTACCCTCTTGTGACCCACTACACCCTATCCCTTGTGACCCACTACACCCTACCCTCTTGTGACCCACTACACCCTACCCTCTTGTGATCCACTACACCCTACCCCCTTGTGACCCACTACACCCTACCCTCTTGTAACCCACTACACCCTATCCCTTGTAACCCACTACACCCTACCCCTTGTGACCCACTACACCTTACCCCTTGTGACCCACTACACCCTACCCCCTTGTGACCCACTACACCCTACCCTCTTGTGACCCACTACACCCTACCCCCTTGTGACCCACTACACCCTACCCCCTTGTGACCCACTACACCCTACCCCCTTGTGACCCACTACACCCTACCCCTTGTGACCCACTACACCCTACCCCTTGTGACCCACTACACCCTACCCCTTGTGACCCACTACACCCTACCCCTTGTGACCCACTACACCCTACCCTCTTGTGACCCACTACACCCTACCCCTTGTGACCCACTACACCCTACCCCTTGTGACCCACTACACCCTACCCCTTGTAACCCACTACACCCTACCCCCTTGTGACCCACTACACCCTACCCCCTTGTGACCCACTACACCCTACCCCCTTGTGACCCACTACACCCTACCCCTTGTGACCCACTACACCTTACCCCTTGTGACCCACTACATCCTACCCCTTGTGACCCACTACACCCTACCCCTTGTGACCCACTACACCCTACCCCCTTGTGACCCACTACACCCTACCCCCTTGTGACCCACTACACCCTACCCCTTGTGACCCACTACACCTTACCCCTTGTGACCCACTACATCCTACCCCTTGTGACCCACTACACCCTACCCCTTGTAACCCACTACACCCTACCCCTTGTGACCCACTGGACCTACAGCTTATTTGGGTGTGAATAATGGATGAGGGATGAGTTTACAGAAATGGCCTTCCTCACGGCCTACACCGCCCATTGTTCTTACTGCCGCTTGTGTTGACTCCGTCTCTCCACTCTGAGTCGCTTTGTTCCAGCCGCCACCGCCACCACTACACCCGCCACCACCACCACCACTACCACTACAGACCCCATCGCCACCGCAGCCGAGTGCCACATCTGTTGACTAATCGTACTGTCCCAGGAATTTTAATGTTTGTTTTAGACATTATATCTCCAAGCACACACGCATACGCACTCAGTCGTTAACACTTATCCACGCAAACACACATGCACGTATCCAGTCACACGCAATCCTCCTTCCCTTGGTTCTCTCTCACTCCATAAGACGAGAAGTAACAGGATCATGTTGTGTATAAATAAAGAGTCGTGGAAACCTTTACTTAAATCCAATCTTATTTCACAAAGAGTTAAATAAGAGCTCCCTCCCACGTTCCCGTATACATAAGTTCAACCGAATTACGACTGTTTACAGCTTTTGTATAATACCCTCCGAGTCCCGATGGAATATTAAGAATAATCGCGTTATTGGAACATGTTTACCTTCTTGGAGGGGTGGGAGTGTATGTAAATAGTCCGATAATTATAATCGCTTTAATCCTGTAATTTGGATTTACTGCGCCTTTATGAAACGTAATTTAGTTTTTATTAAAGAGTTTATTAAAAGTTAGTGAGCGGCTGGATATTGGTGGTTCATTAAGTTTGAATTATCGTTGAGTTAGGTATTGTGGGTAAAGAGGTATATTAAGTTGTGTGATAAGATGCTGGGGATGATCTTACTCCCCGCCTGATAAACTTGACCTTATTAGTTGCGTGTTTCTTATTGCTTAACTTTAAAGAACTATTGTATACGTAAATACATACACACACACGCTCTCTCTCTCTCTCTATCTGGTGTCTACATCATCCACAAGTACTTCAGTCCAGGGATGGTGAACTATCCACTGTCCGAAGAGACGCATTGCAGAGTCAGTAATCGGCCTGTAGGTCTTGATGTAAGGGCTCTGCATGTGGCTGGTAGTGGGAGCAGAGAGACCAAAACATTGATAGTGTGTGCTACACCTGATAAGAGGCATCGGTTTTGTCCAAGCTTTGGGAAGTTAACGATGCTAATGATGTCAATGTCCTTAAAATGTCCTTTACTGCCTGCTAGTGCATGTATCAGAGAGAGAGAGAGAGAGAGAGAGAGAGAGAGTGTGTTTATGCATAAAGGTTTATAAAAAATAACTAATATAATGCATAATAATAATAATTAAATTAAGATATATTTTTTATTGGGATGGGGGGGGATATTATTCATTCTCGGGAAATTTTCACTTTAGTTTGGGGAATTCAAGGTTATGCTTTATGGGTCATCCACACCAATTAACTGAATGGCACCACTACATATAACTCCATCCATCATCACTACATATAACACCATTCATCATCACTACAAATAACACCATCCATCATCACTACAAATAACACCATCCATCATCACTACATATAACACCATCTATCATCACTACATATAACACCATCCATCATCACTATACTTAACACCATCCATCATCATTACATATAACACCATCCATCATCACTACATATAACACCATCTATCATCACTACATATAACACCATCCATCATCACTACATATAACACCATCCATCATCACTACATATAACACCATCCATCATCACTACACTTAACACCATCCATCATCACTACATATAACACCATCCATCATCACTATACTTAACACCATCCATCATCACTGCATATAACACCATCCATCATCACTACATATAACACCATCCATCATCACTACATATAACACCATCCATCATCACTCTACTTAACACCATCCATCATCACTACATATAACACCATCCATCATCACTACATATAGCACCATCCATCATCACTACATATAGCACCATCCATCATCACTATACTTCACACCATCCATCATCACTACATATAACACCATCCATCAGCACTCCCTCATCACTACAGTAATGATAGGAGCTAGAGTTTTACTATATTTAGAAATTCCAGCTTCATTTTTTTCTGAACGGTCAAATTTTGAATTGGCCTCAGTGAGTGTGCTGTCCATCTGGGTCAGTCATACTTATAGTTAGTCACCACAAAGTATAAAAGCTTTTGTACTTTATGGTGCCTGAGGCCCACAGGCCACGTTTGTGATATACAGTAGTATGATAAAAATATATTTTTTTTTGTATTGTTACGAGCGTTATCTCTTTAGTACCATTGTGACTGTTCTCCTGTTTTGTAACGTTGCGACCGCATGCACACCAATTTCGTAGCGATGGGAACGTGTACCTCTTTTGCGGCGTTGGGACCACGCACCTCTTTCGCGGCGTTTGGACTGTGCAGCTCTTTCATGGTGTTGTGACCGCGCAGCTCTTTCGTGGTGTTGTGACTGCATGCCTCTTTCGTGGCGTTGGGACTGCGCAGCTCTTTCATGGTGTTGTGACCGCGCAGCTCTTTCATGGTGTTGTGACCGCGCAGCTCTTTCATGGTGTTGTGACCGCGCAGCTCTTTCATGGTGTTGTGACCGCGCACCTCATTCGCGGCGCTGTTATCGCGCACCTCTTTCGTGGTGTTGCGACCGCGCACCTCTTTCGTGGCATTGGAACCGCGCGCACCTTTTTCGGGGGTGTTGTGACCGCGAATCTCTTTGCAGCGTTGCGATAGCCCTTCTCTCTCGCGGCGTTTGGGACTGTGCCTCTCTTCGTGGCGTTATGTAATGAGGGAAATTTCTCATTCTTCTTTTTTTCAGGATTGGCGAAAATATAATAATAATAAATAGTATAATAATAATAAAGATTAGTAAAAAGTTTAAAATATATTAATTAAACATCTAATAATAAGAAAAGTCCATAAAAAAAAGAAGATAAATAGTGAGAAACGCTATACAGTATGTATGTTGTGTTGTCAAAATAAGAAACAATTGAGACCCTGCAATTGTGTGTAAATGAGGCAGAAAGTCAGATCAGCAACCTGGGACTTGGTCACAATTTTCGTGATGCTATATGGCAGCAGAGTCTACCATTAGACAACACATTATGCTTCCACTATCTTCCCAGGCGGTAGTACCTCCCTGTTTGGTAGCTGCCTACTACCTGTAAAGGTACAGTAAGAATTTACAAAAATAGAATTGTAAAGTGAGGAAAGTTGGTAGCGTGGTCAAATTTGAGTGGATTTAGGGAAAATCTAGGGAAATGGCAATTTTGGGGGGAAATTGCGAGAAATATGATTATTATGAAAAGAACCATGTTTATTATTCCAAAGAACTACGTTATTTTCCATAAGAAAAAATATAAATAATTCCATTGAGTTTAACAGTGGTGAGTGAAATGATCTACATTCAAAGACTGCATTTTCATTCTTGTTTAATAAATATATAAAAAATAGAAACTAGGTTAACATTGATGAAAGGACCTAAGCTTATTATTCCAAAGACTACATTTCCACTAAGTTTAACAGTGGTTAGTGAACTATATACTTATTACAAAAGAATGTATGTTTAATAATAAAGGTTTAAAACTTCATTTGAGCCATTTTTTCTAAACCAGTACAGTTCTCCATTACAAGTAATTTACTAATTTATTGCCTGCTAGTGCGTGTATCAAAGAGAGAGAGAGAGAGAGTTTTTATGCATAAAGGTTTATACAAAAATATAATAATACTAATAATAATAATAATAAAAACAATAATTAAATTAAAATAAAATATAATATATATTTTTTAGAGAAATATTATTCATTCTCGGGAAATTTTCACGTTAGTTTGGGGGAATTCAAGGTTTTGCTTTGTGGGAGCCGTGTTGAACACGTACCCATAATGCCTGCACATAAGCTCTGACTAAAACTTCCAGACGTAATGGATGTAGTTCATCCTGACAGAAGAGAGCAACGCCCCGGCCTCCACGTCCATTTGTACGAAGGTGATGAAATAGTTGATAATCCCTCAATGTGGTAAGTTTCAGGAACAATTTGCTACGCCTCACAGAGGCAACGATGTTGGCAGTAAAAGGTATAAAGTTGTATATCTTTATACCTTGGCAGTAACTGACCTGACTCGGGTGACGAGCTCATCAAATTTGTTGGCGAGGGAGATGTTGGAGAGTAGTAAGGAGGGTAGACTGTACCATATTCGGGGTACTTCAGTGTATTGTTACGGTCTGTCAGGAGTAGGTTTGTCTGGTTTTCTACCAGAGGTGATGCTCCTGATGGGCTAATGTATATGACGTCCTTGTCTACGACTACGAGCATGAAATATGATCAGTGATTTTAGTACTTTACTAACACTGCTGTCAGGATATCCGGTCCCTTGCTTTAAACTGTACAACGGGCGCTTGGGGTACTTCATTGGTGAACATCTGTTAATAATTATCTGTTGCAGACATCATAAGCTGTTGTCGGCGGCGGCGGCCTTTGTGTCTGTAGCACTTTGAGGGCCACCGACACAATTTCCATGGTGTATTATACTGGTGGACATCTGTCAATATTTGTCTTGTCGTAAATGCCGCGGTTGTCGGCGGCGGTTATTTTGTGGGTGTCAAAAAGTGCAGTAAATGGATCATGATAAACCTCAGTGTGTGGACGGTACCCAACAAGGTGTCGGAGGAGCTACATAATCAGTATTGTTTCGTCGAGTTTTACGGCGGTCTGCTCGTAAATTGTAATGTATGTTAATCTGATTAAACTACTTCAAGGATGTTCGTAACTTCCTCACCTATGTTAACTTTGTGTGTTAACTATGGTTATTCCATATGCAACGCTTATCGTGCTTGCATGTTGATCAGTGTTTCATCATGTTACGTGTTCACAGGCTGGTGGTGGAGGGGCACTTATTTTAACATTTCTAACTAATTTCTCGTACATTATGTTAAATTATTACGTATTAGCTGATATTTAACCTCTGATTCAACTTCTATCTTGCATCATGTTCATAAATGTTGTATTCACGTTGCAGGTTCACAGGATGGTACTGGAACGCCTACAGCAGCAGGAGGGAGGTCGGGGCGGGACATGGGGCGAATGGTCAGCCTGGACACCCTGTTCAAGGTCCTGTGGCAGCGGCGTGTCCATCCAGTCCAGGGAGTGTCTCATGAACGCCAGGTGAGTGCCACTGTCTTGTGGCTGAGAGAGAGAGAGAGAGAGAGAGAGAGAGAGAGAGAGAGAGAGAGAGAGAGAGAGAGAGAGAGAGATGATATATCTCTCACCCACAAGAGAGGTCTTGACGAGCGATTTATGCATGTGCCAGATTCTCCCGAGATGATAATGATAATAATAATAATAATAAATTATACTTACTATTATTATCGTCTTCTGAACACCAGGTGAGTTATATATACCTAACTTGTTATCGTCCTTATCTGGATACCTGCTAAATGAACCCAAGCTCAGGTACTATGCAAGTCCCGGTTCAGAGTCTCGGGGAATTCGTGTGTGTATGTGGGTCATCAGTCAAGTAATACGAGTGTTATTGTGTTGAGGTAGTGATCCTTGAACACCGAGGGATTGGCAACACTTACTCACTCGCTCACATAAACACATACATGCTGTATATTTAGAAACAGTATATACACATTACACGCAAACACACACACACTCTCTCTCTCTCTCTCTCTCTCTCTCTCTAATTCTAACGGCGGCCAATCACCCAATGTTTTATTCAGTGCAGTCAGTGTTCAGCGTGACCCCAGAACGTGACCTGTTGTGAACGGAAATAACCAGACGGTGGGGTCATCGTCAGGTCATCTATATTACTGTGAGGAACTACAGAAATGTTTTCCCTCATAACTGAAAATAGAAGAACGAATCTAACTTATTGACTTAAGTAATCTAAGGTGAAGAAATATCGTTCAGAGTAGCAAAGAATAATTACATTGAGACTTTATCGTAACTAAATATTTTCCCTTTAATACCAGTTAGAGGGAAATGCTAACTTCAGGGATCATGGGGAATTATTACTGGGAGTCTGGAAATGACGGACGCAGGACTATGTTATTGACCTCACATGACCAGAGATGTTAAGAATGCACCAGGTCACCGCTCCAGGACTCCCTTTAACTGTTTATGCCTGGATACGTCTCTGCCAATCATTAACAGTTGACCTGGGTTGACTGTCGTACCTCCCTCAGGTAAGATGAGCTGCCGTGTGTAAGTAATTAATGGTGGCTTGTTATACCTAAGGTGCTTTACAATGCCCCCTGAGCTATATATTGTTCAGGTCGGTGGGAAGAAAAGCGTGTCCTGTAGCCTCTGTGTACACCCACATGTTGTGCTACCAGGATGTGTTAACTGAGAGAGGCAGCGAGGTGGCGGTTCACCTTGTGTGTTGTTCCATCCTTGGGGGAAATCGAAGGAGGAATTTTTAACTAAAGGATCCTCTAATGGACCCTTTGTAATATTAGCAAAATGAGTGTAGTCATTGCCCCATTCTGTCAACAATGGTCGCTAATATAACTTAAAATGCGTAAATGCGTGTCTCAGACCCTAATAAAGTGAATAATAATCGTCTCTGGCTTTGGGATGGTATAATTGTTTTCCCTGTACCCACTAACCTCAACTGAGAGTATAATCAGACCTCAGACACCAGAGGAAGCTCAACTCAACTCTTAACCTCAGTAAAAATAAGGACGGCACCAGTCATTAGCCTCCTTGACGTGTGTAGAGTTGACCGACTACCACAACATGACCCCACCACTTGAATATTTTTCTTGCCCCGTAATGGTACACCTGACCGAGCTAACCTGCGGCTCTGTGTTATTAATACAATTTACCTGTCAGTCCTGGCCATTTTTACCCCCGTCCTTCTGCCACGCGCTACCGGGATGACTTAGCAATCCTTCGGTGCCTTTGTGGAGGTGGAGGAGCCCTGGGCCTCATTGTAGTGCCTACCCGTGCCCATTAATGAGCAGGAGGAGGACCTCATGAATGGAGGCTGATTGGCGGGTGTAGTGGCGGGGTTGAAGGTGGGGGCAGATAATGGACCTTGCGTGAGGTATTGGCTGCCTGGCGTGCGGTTTTAGATGTTTCCAACGTCCCTGATCATCCCTCCCTCCCTGCCTCCCCAGTTTGTCTCTACTCCCCGGTACCAGTGGTTAGATTAGACTGGGATCTGTTAGGTATAGGGCCCATTTAGCCTACAACTAATGAATCGGTTAATTTCGACCCAAAGAAAGTCTAGGGACATCTCAACCATACTTTCGGTCACTCCTTCCTCTTGTTCACCACCGTCCTAGAAGAATCCCTCATACCTTCCCCCCGCCCCTCCCCCCGCCCCCACCCCGCCCCCCACCACGCCCCCCACCACGCCTCCCACCACGCCTCCCACCACGCCCCCCACGCCGAAGCTGGATTAGACGTCACGTGGTCATGGAGGAGAGGACCTGTATCAGTGCCTTGTTGTTGTGTTTTGGTGTTTTTATAGTTTATTCAAGTGAAGGAGGATGTGTTGTCGTTGTTGTTGTAGAGGTGAAGTTAAGAGAAGGTGAGTGTGTGTGTGTGTGTGTGTGTGTGTGTTTGTTGGTGTCAAGTTAATTTCAAGAGAGAGAGAGAGAGAGAGAGAGAGAGAGAGAGAGAGAGAGAGGTATCACTCGACTGTCATGATCTCGACCTTATCATGGCAACTAGCACCACTAACCAA
Organism: Homarus gammarus; assembly: GCA_958450375.1. Taxonomy (NCBI): domain Eukaryota; kingdom Metazoa; phylum Arthropoda; class Malacostraca; order Decapoda; family Nephropidae; genus Homarus; species Homarus gammarus. The sequence goes on along the minus strand of CAUDMG010003701.1, from coordinate 96,934 downwards.
CACTGGGTCTCCTTCCTTACCTCCCACTCCAAACAAGGCTTGAGGGTTTGGTCATAACGAAACGAAGGCTGGAATTGATTTAAGGAACAATACTCCTTCCTTCCTCCTAGACAACCTATTGTTATTACCCTCTTCCATTTCTCCGCTGTTTTTTTATTTTTATAGCCTTTGATTCCTTACCTCTCTCTCTCTCTCTATCTCTCTCTCTCTCTCTCTCTCTCTCTAACCTAATAGGATCTCTATACCTAAGCGCTATAAGACCTATATATCAAATCTATAGGGCCTTTATATATAACTCCTTGATTCTTTCCTATATGACCTCTGTGTTTAATCCTATAAGACGCTTCAGTTTAATCAGTGTTTGTGCTCTCGACTTCAGGAAACATTTGCCTTCAGATGTGGGCAGAGTGAGGTAGACAGAGAGATAAAGAGAGGTGGATAGAGTAAGATAAACAGACAGACAGGGAAAGAGAAAGACGGAAACAAAAAAGACAGACGAAGACAGAGAGAGAGAGAGAGAGAGAGAGAGAGAGAGAGAGAGAGGACACCCACTATAATTGATGTAGTCTACACCACCACCACTACACCTTAGCGGCGTCTTATGGAGCGGTGAGGCTGGAAGGTGAGGGAGGTGCCACTTGCTACGCCAGGGTAACGGAAGGCTGGATATTTGCATACCTAATCAGCCCCTGACGTGGATCCAATTGGCTTATTGGTTCCGAAATGGCCGATAACTTCTCCTAGATGAGGGTTCGACTCTAGTCCTGAGAATTGTACAAGGCGGGCTATATAGATGAAGACATAATATACCTCACTGTAGGAATCATATTTTGTACACGGAATTATAGCGTGGGAAAATATATGTCATAAGTACGGTATTGGAATATGTTAAGGATCTACATTTTCTACGGTTAATATAGATCTAATCCTGATATTGTATGTTGTTAATATTTGTCCTAAAGTAGTGATTTTTTTTAAGGTGAATATATTGGTGTTGTCTATACCGACAAATATTTTTCTTTGCTTTTATATATGAACTTGATTTTGTCAGTTCTTGTTCGTGCGTGTGTAAAATAATAATAATAATAATAATAAAAGGTTTATTAATAGAGTTGTAGCCGGTGGCGCGCGCGTTTTGGTGTGTGTGATGTGTGCATGTTGTAAATGTGTGCGACTGCTAATTAGAATTTGTGCATATGAATAGAGAAGAGAGAGAGAGAGAGAGAGAGTACTGCAGGTGTGTATTATTAACCCCTTTGATCATTACCAAACTTTCCTAGGTACAATGAAATTGCCCAGCGAGTAAGAAACTTAAACCCCTTGAGTAAGATGCCATCGTATTCAAAGGGTTAAATCAACAATGGTCGATTATTATTATTATTTTTTTAAACTCTTCATTTTGTGTAAGTTACCGCAACACTTTCGAGCGACTCGCCTCCCACCTGACCTCTGTCTGGGAAGGTGGCGGGAACTGTTGTTTGGGGGGGGGGGTGTTCTTATGAGCTACTTCTTCTTGATCTCGGCGAATATAGCATCAGACCCTAGACAGACATACTCCAAGGTCATGTAAGTGGTATGGTGGTACTGTTTATTCTCGCCAATAGTCAGAATAAAGTTAATTGATGTTTTTATTTATTTATTTATTGACGGTCGGACAATTTTATCTCGTCTTTTCCAGCAGCTTTAGGTGTTAGCTTAAGCTGGGGCGAATGTTGCAGTTAGAGTACCATGAGTGGCCTTGACCTGTTCCCCTCTGCCACCTAACCACCTAACTGCCACAACAGATGTCAGATTGTGATAATATAAATGGGTTATTAGAAGAGATGAAACCTTGCAAGTCTTCAATACCACGTTAATTTGTACAAGAATGTGGATGGTAACCTTGCAACAACTATTTAAGGAATGGGGGATTGTTTAGTTTTTTGTTAGAGAAGTTTGCACCTTGAGTGAATTCCGGTTTTTATATGAATACCGAACGTGGTTGGGAGTGGCCACGTATTAGACCTTCAGCGGCTACACAACACTTAATGATGATGTTAGTGTTGATGGATTAGCTGCTTCGGTGTTTATGTTTTTCACTACTCTCGTAGGTCCCCAGCTGGCTACTGACAAACACTCTTTACGACAATACATGCACGCTATAGGGCTAGTAACATTGGGTGTGACATACTCTGGGTGACAAATACATTAGGTGACACATACACTAGGTGACACATACACTAGGTGACACATACACTAGGTGGCACATACACAGGGCTGGGCAACATTGGGTGGATCTAGCCACGGTCACATTGTGTCAAGCAAGTGTGAAATCTTGGAGCGTGAGCTGACATAGCTACGCCCTCTCCCTCCTCCCCCTCACGTCTCTCCCTCATTCCTCTCCTTCACTCCTCTCCCTCACTCTTCCCTCTCACTCTCCCCACTCCCTCACGCCTCCCTCTCACCTCACCCCCCTTATCTTACCCCCTCACCTCACCCCCTCACCTCACCCCCTCACTTTTCCCCCAGCCTGCTCTTCAGATAGCTTCTCAAAGCTGGGTGTTCACAGACTGCAGCTCCCCCGGGGCCACTGCTCCCCTGTGTGCCAACAACCTGATCCACACGCCTGGTCTGACCCTCCAACCTGCTTCACTACATCCTGCTCGACACGTCCTACTGTGACCTTCAGGACAGCTCCTCCTCCTGTACAGTTTTGTTGGGTAGGACAAAACAAACCGGAACTAATCGAATCATCTGCATGGCCAAGCGAGAATCTCTCAAACCTAAACGATATACTGTATGTAATTCTGTTGTTTGCTGTTTACTAAGCTCACTGAGTTAACTATTGGACACACACACACACACACACACACACATCCTCTCTGGTGACCAATTTTCAAATGTTGATCTCATTCTAAACATTACATCAACATTATTTTATCTGTGTACTTATAAATAAAACTAAAGTAATGACGACGGAGACTTGCGCCATTATTAATGAGGTGTTCTTGTGCGTCACTTAGTTCCTGGACGACACGGCAGGCTGGCGAGCGTCTCTCAAGCATGTCTGAAGGCCACCATGACATCTTCTCCCTAATAAAATAAAAGCAAAAATCTTAAATATTTTATAACATCAAACTAATATATTATTATATTTGCTGATTTTGATAAAGTAAATGTCTTTTATTTTTATTATATATCATTAGTTAATCATCAAAATTAGTATAGTCTATTAGGAGATAGTCTATTAGTGGAGATAGTCTATTAGTGGAGATAGTCTATTGGAAGAGATAGTCTATTAGTGGAGGTAGTCTATTAGTGGAGATAGTCTATTAGTGGAGATAGTCTTTTAGTGGAGATAGTCTATTAGTGGAAATAGTCTATTAGTGGAGGTAGTCTATTAGTGGAGATAGTCTCTTAGTGGAGGTAGTCTATTAGTGGAGGTAGTCTATTAGTGGAGATAGTCTATTGGAAGAGATAGTCTAATAGTAGAGGTAGTGTATTAACCTGACGTTGGACACTAGTAGATGAATGAAGAGATATTTTGAGACACTGAAATATACGTCGAAGTGAGAGATGGGACAGGTGTTGTGGTCAGATCTGTTCACCTGGGCGTTCCCTTGACAACACGTAGGTCAATGGGTGGTGGTGTCACAGTGAGAGCCTGTATGTGGACCCCCTGACACCTAACTTGTCTGGATAGTGTTGTCTAATTTACAAGGTGCCTCAAAAAATTTATATAGACATTACCTCCTCGTAAATTGGTAAGGTAAGTGTGTATACTGAGGTAACTATTTTACACACACACACACACACACACACACACACACACACACACACACACGCGCGCGCGCGCGCGCACACACTGAAGTATCTGGGGGTAATTTTTAATGCAAGTGAGGTCAGTAAACATTACATTAAGGTAGACTTTTAAAGACCTTTTTTATCTTACTCGCTTTATCCCAGTAGCATTAGGGTATTCAATCATCAGGTGAAATAAGCTGGAGGTCTAATTATCAGGTGAAATATGCTGGGGGACTAATTATCAGGTGAAATATGCTGGGGGACTAATTTTCTGGTGATAACTCCTGAGAATTATTTTTTCATCTTATTTCTTTCTTTCATTCTTTTCAAAGGACTTCGCTAATTAGTGTTTACAGTACACCTGAGAATTACCTGTTTGTTGTGTTCCAGGTATAAAATTAAGATTACTTTTGTCATATCTTTTTTTGTCTTTATTTAATTTTTTCACTTTTTCTTAAAATTTTCATGTTTTTGTCTTTATTTCATCGTTTTTTTAACGTTTTTGGTGCGTCATTTCTTTTAATTTTTTCTTCAAATGTTTTCATGTTTTTTTTTCTGAATTTAATTTTGTTCATTGTTTTTGTCTTTATTTCATTTACTTTCACGTTCATTCGTTTATTCCAATTGTCTTCGCGAAATTAGTAGACACACCTTTGTAAGCCTTGTTAGCTCTCTTAACATATTTACATCCAGCGAGATTAATTTTCACTCTCCATTTAGCCAGTGTTTATATTCCCTGTTATTTACTCTGGAAGGTCGAAGTTCAGGTTCTCTCTCCCAGGTGATTCGTTTGCTTCATGTTTCACCCCAGATGATTCGTTTGTTTCATGTTTCACTCCAGATGATTCGTTTGTTTTGTGTTTCGCCCCAAACGATTCGTTTGTTTTGTGTTTCATCCCAGAGGATTCATTTGTTTTGTGTTTCACCCCAAATGATTCGTTTGTTTTGTGTTTCACTCCAGATGATTCATTTGTTTTGTGTTTCACCCCAGATGATTCGTTTGTTTTGTGTTTCACCCCAGATGATTCGTTTGTTTCATGTTTCATCCCATGTGATTCGTTTGTTTTGTGTTTCACCCCAGATGATTCGTTTGTTTTGTGTTTCGCCCCAAACGATTCGTTTGTTTTGTGTTTCATCCCAGAGGATTCATTTGTTTTGTGTTTCACCCCAGAGGATTCGTTTGTTTTATGTTTCACCCCAAATTATTCGTTTGTTTTGTGTTTCACCCCAGATGATTCATTTGTTTTGTGTTTCACCCCAGATGATTCATTTGTTTTGTGTTTCACCCCAGATGATTCGTTTGTTTCATGTTTCACCCCAGATCATTCGTTTGTTTCATCCCATGTGATTCGTTTGTTTTGTGTTTCATCCCAGATGATTCGTTAGTTTTGTGTTTCACCTCAGATGATTCGCTTGTTTCATGTTTCATCCCAGATGATTCGTTTGTATTGTGTTTCATCCCAGATGATTCGTTTGTTTTGTGTTTCATCCCAGAAGATTCGTTTGTTTCATGTTTCACCCCAGATTCGTTTGATTCGTGTTTCACCAGGGACCAATTATCAACTTTTGTCACCTTGGGGCCTATTAAGACTGGGGTCCATTTGACTTGAAGCCATTATAAAGCACCAATAAAACACGTGAGGAAAGAACTTGTGTGTTTAAATGACAGCTTGATGAACACCCAGGCATTGATTGACTACCAGAACCATTATTTTATCTTTGGTTTTTCCTTTATTCTTGTTAACCTTGAAAAGTTTGTGATTACCTCCAGTATCTTGAGGGGAGGGATGAGTTACCGAGACACTCACAGACGGTAATGAGGGTCTCTCTCTCTCTCTCTCTCTCTCTCTCTCTCCTGTTCAGTATGTACCCAAAGGTTAGGTTAGATTAAGTTTGCTTGGGTTAGGTTAGCGTCAAGGTATTCAATCACCAGGTAATATAACAATACTGGGAGCTTAATCTTCAGGTAATACTATTCTTCGTGTCGGACAGAGGAGCACTGGAGGGAACTTAAATCAGTAGAGCTCCAGGTGGCAGGTGAAGAATGGCCTAAATGAAGGAGATATCTAATTATAGGAGCCTGACCAGCTAACAAGGTATAAAGGTAATTAGTGGGTTATTAAGAGGATTATTGAACACTGGAGGGTCATTAATTACTTAACATGTTGTGTATTGTTCCTGTTTAGACTTATTACCATCAAGTCAAGTTTAATGGAAATAAATACAATGATCTAAGAGTTATATAAGGGGTTTATATATCATCGTAAAGGGGGTAATTAATGGTTTGTTGGGGACCCATTGTTTGAGGGGTTGGGGGTGGTGGTGGTGAGGGGCTGGGGGTGAGGGGGAGGTGAGGAGAGGTGAGTAACTGGGGTGCAGGTGAGGGGCGAGGAATGAAAGGGAGTGAGGAGCTAAGGTGCAAGTGAGGAACTGGGGTGCAAGTGAGGAACTGAGGTGCAGGTGAGGAACTGGGGTGCAAGTGAGGAACTGGGGTGCAAGTGAGGAACTGGGGTGCAGGTGAGGGGCAAGAAACTGAGTGAGAGGGGGGGGGCGAGATGTGAGGAGCTAGGGTAGAGATCAAGAACATGGAAGGAGATGAAAAACAGGGGGAGGGGGGCGGGTTAAGGAGACTGGGGGAAGTGAGAAGCTGAGGAATAAATGGGGTGAGGGGAGGATGAGAGCGACAATTACAAAGGTGTTTTATGCCCTAAAGAGAGACAGACAACAGAAGACTATATAATGGTCAAGGGAGGGAACTTATTTGTCTGACTGGTTGGTGAGGCTGGCGTCATCACGTTGGCTTCCTCGTCTCGCTCATGAATACCTGCGTGATGAATAGTGTGAGTGAGTTAGTGGGGGAGATGATGTGAAGATTAGGCACCCCAACTTATTTTACTTGATGATTAAACCACCTAACCTAACCTAACCTAACCTAACCTAACCTAAACTGACCTAACCTAAACTAACTTAACCTAACCGAGCTAAACCTTAAACTGACCTAACCTAACCTAACCTAAACTGACCTAACCTAAACTAACTTAACCTAACCGAGCTAAACCTTAAACTGACCTAACCTAACCTAAACTAATCTAACATTACTTAAAGTACCGTAACCTAACGTAGCCTAACCTTACTTAAACTGACCTTCTAAATTAACGTCAACTAAACTAAACCAAACCGTAGATAGCATTAAGGTCGTTAATCATACTGGAAGGTTAAATAAGCTAGGGTGTCTAATCTTCACATGATTATATTAGGTTAGGTTACAATAGGTTAGATTAGGTTAAGTTCGGCTATTTAATCACCACGTGAATTAATCTGGGGTGCCTATTATTCATATGATCTGTGATTTTCGTTGATAATTAACTATTTTATTTCACAAATGAATTTTATCCCAAATTTACAAAAGTTAAGTAAATTTCGTGGCTGGTAAACTCAGACTAAACCCGTGAGCCAGGTCGGTGTGTTGGGGTAGCAGGAATACCTCAGGCAACACTCCTCGGAGCTGCGGTGATTGGCGGTATAATGAGAGAGAAATTTTTACTCATTGGCTGACTGAAAAGAAACTGTATGCTGATTGGTGGAGGATTAGCATACCAGCCGCCGAGTGGGAGTGATATTAGGGGTGTTTTTACCGTCGGGCTGCGGCTACACTCATGAAAAGGCTGAGTGTTAATAGACCAATAGAAAATATAATCACTAGCTTCTGTGTATTAATTGCGGCCGAGAGTGAAGCTTACACGATATGTACTGAAGAGCTGTATGAGTATACTTGTGGTGTTGGGTGTATACTTATGATGTGATTATATACAAGTGATGTGGATGTATGCATGTGATGTTTGGTGTATGTCTGGTGTTTTATTTATGTGATTAATATGCTCCAATGATGTGATATAATACAGGCTGTTTGATGGTGATTATTTCAATGCTGTGTTTGTTTGGTATTGTCTGGTCTTTTTACTTGTTTGTGTCTTTGTTTTTATGCTGGTGCCCAGAAATATGATGTGAGATGACTTGTGTTAAAATTATTGAATGATCAGAATATGCTAATGCACACACACACACACACACACACCCTCACCATTCATCTCGTCCCTCACCATCTCAGCAGCTGCTTTTCTCCATTACCATCTCACTAGCTAGGTCTCCCTCCCTCCCCCCTTCCTCCCTACCTCCCTCACCACCTGTGTCTCCCTTCCTCCCTCCCCCCTCCCTCCCTCCCTCACCAGTTTTCTCCCTCCCTCACCAGCTGTCTCTCTCCCTCAGGCGTGGGCGCGTTAGGACCAGAAGAAGGTCCTCCTCCAGGGAGCGAGGCGGAAGTCGCTGTGTCGGACTCTACAAACGGTTCCAGCTGTGCAACACCCAGGTACGGCTGTGGGGGCAGGGGGGTCTAGTGTGAGCAAATGGCAGGAGGGGGTTGTAGTGTGGGCAGGGGCAAGGGGGTTCTAGTGTGGGCAGGGGCAAGGGGGTCTAGTGTGGGCAGGGGGCAGGAGGAGGTTCTAGTGTGGGCAGGAGCAATGGGGGGGTCTCTAGTGTGGGTAAGGGGCAAGGGGTTCTAGTATGGGCAGGGGGCAAGGGGGGTCTAGTGTGGGCAGCGGGCAAGGGGAGAATTTAGTATGGGCAAGGGCAAGAGGGTCAAGTGTGGGCAGGGGCAAGGGGGACGTCCCTAACCCCTAGCTTTTCTCAGATAAGTTTAGTACAATTTAGGTGAATAAGTCTAAATTTACCTTTTGTAAGTTTTGGTTAGGTTAGGTAAGCGTAGGTTAAGTCAGGTTAGGTAAACGTTGGTTAGATTAGGTAAACTTAGGTTAGGTAAGGGTAGGATAGGATAGGTTAGGTTTCTTTAGGTTAGATAAGATAAGGTTAGGTTAGGTTAATTTAGTTGAGGTTACGTTACATTACGTTAGGTCAGGTTAAGTTAGGTTAGGTTAGGTCAGGTGGTAGAGAATCCAGCTCAACAACCGGTCGTCCTCGTACCTGTCACACGACACAAACATCACAGCTGATAACACAGGGATGCGTGTCGCCCTCATCTTGATCCTGTGTGACTGGTGATCGAACCCTGGCGTGTGTGTAACTCATGTCCAGCACATCCCGCGACGGAAAGATTACATCCTGACTTATCTTAACACATCACTGGCCCTGCGACCCCCTAGTGGCTTCTAATTGTCGCTGAGACTCAAGTACATTTGAATATCTGGGGCGTAAATATTGCGTCTTGTCTCCAGCCGCTAGACACTACACATGAATGCGTAATGGAGGTTATGTTTATGTTCCAGCGAGAGAGGTGTAATGTGTTGGTCAGGGTGAGGAGGTGTAGTGGTGGTGTAGTAGTGGTGTAGGTGGAGTGGTGGTGTAGTGGTGGTGTAGGTATAGTGGTGGTGTAGGTATAGTGGTGGTGTAGGTATAGTGGTGGTGTAGGTTGTAGTGTTGTTTATGGTGAGGAGGTGTAGTGTTGGTTATGGTGAGGAGGTGTAGTGGTGGTGTAGTAGTGGTGTAGGTGGAGTGGTGTTGTAGGTGTAGTGGTGGTGGTGGTGTAGGTGTAGTGTTGTTTATGGTGAGGAGGTGTAGTGTTGGTTATGGTGAGGAGGAGGTGTAGTGGTGGTGTAGGTATAGTGGTGGTGTAGGTATAGTGGTGGTGTAGGTATAGTGGTGGTGTAGTTGTTGCTCTGGTGTAGGTGTTTTGTGGTGCAGGTGTAGTGGTAGTGTAGGTGTTGAAAGAGAATTGTAATGTGTTGGTTAAGGAGAGGACGAGGTGTAGTGTACTGGTGTAGATGTGATGGTGTTGGGTGTATTGGGAGTGTTATGGTGGGTGTAAAGGTGGTGTAGATGTTGAGAGTGTTGGTGTAGAATGTATTTACGTAAGTGTTGCTATAAACTTAAGTGTTGATGGTGTTGCAGATGTGTAAAGTGTATTGACATGTGTTTTGTGGTTGGTGTTGCAGGTGTGTGGAGTCGGGTATTCAGACTTCAGGAGGGAGCAGTGTGCCTCCTTCAACAAGACGCCCTTCAACCGTCGCTTCTACACCTGGGAGCCGTACTATGACAGTATGTACACCTGTAATGTTACTATGACAGTATACACCTGTAATGTTACTATGACAGTATGTACACCTGTAATGATACTATGACAGTATGTACACCTGTAATGTTACTATGACAGTATGTACACCTGTAATGTTACTATGACAGTATGTACACCTGTAATGTTACTATGACAGTATGTACACCTGTAATGTTACTATGACAGTATGTACACCTGTAATGTTACTATGACAGTATGTACACCTGTAATGTTACTATGACAGTATGTACACCTGTAATGTTACTATGACAGTATGTACACCTGTAATGTTACTATGACAGTTTGTACACCTGTAATGTTACTATGCCAGTATGTACACCTGTAATGTTACTTTAACTTTAGGACTTATTCTACTCTCACTCTCCCCACAGCACCTGACTCCTGTGCCCTCAACTGCCGTGCTGTGGGCCTCAGCTTCTATGCCACACTCAACCAGACTGTGATTGATGGCACCCGCTGTGGCTCTTTGGACTCCAACCACATCTGCGTCGCCGGCAGGTGTATGGTGAGTACACACTTGACGTACTGGAGGTGGCAAATGTAGGGGTTGCAGGTGTATAATGAGTACTACACCTAAGGTACTGGAAGTGACAGGTGTATAATGAATACTGCACCTGAAATCCTGGAGGTTGCAGTTGTAAATTGAATACCACACCTGAGGCACTGAAGGTGGCAGGTGTAGATGCGGCAGGTGTATATAGTGATTCGAATCTGAAACTGAACCATCCAAATGTGAATCAGTGTTGTTTCGTGGTTCAGTGGGTTAAACTACTCTCAGAACCCCATGAAGCCGATTCGAACCTCAACTGAAGACCAATGAAGGAGTTATTTCCTTCTGTAGTAGAATGTTGGCGAAGGAGAATGTCTTTAAGAAACCTTCAACGATGTTCTTTATTAGTGGAAAATTACCCTAAGAGAGAGAGAGAGAGAGAGAGAGAGAGAGACTGGATTAGAAAGATAGAGAGGATTAAAGAGAGAAGATTAAAGAATGAAAGAGAGAAATTGAGACGATTAGAGGGAGAAAGAGAGGGGTGAAAGGGAGAGAGAGAGAGAGAAAGACAATGTACACAGAAGCAGTATGTTTGTACACACTCCCACGGCCGTGTTGAGATTGTGTCCAGGAGTCGTCTCGGAGGGCACCCGGTGTAGACGAGACAGGTGTGGCTCTGTCCTTCCTCTGTGACGGTGAGACTGATGTTGTGTTACTTGATAATCAGTGTTGCTGGCCTTTGGTTAGTAGCGCTGCCTTAACTGTTAATTAGTAATGTCACCTGTTGGTTAGTAACGCTACCTTTACCTGTTGGTTAATAACGCTACTTTACCTGTTGATTAATAACGCTACTTTACCTGTTGGTTAATAACGCTACTTTACCTGTTGGTTAATAACGCTACTTTACCTGTTGGTTAATACCGCTACTATACCTGTTGGTTAATAACGCTACTTTACCTGTTGGTTAATAACGCTACTTTACCTGTTGGTTAATAACGCTACTTTACCTGTTGGTTAATAACGCTACTTTACCTGTTGATTAATAACGCTAACTTACCTGTTGGTTAATAACGCTACTTTACCTGTTGGTTAATAACGCTACTTTACCTGTTGGTTAGTACCGTTACCTTACCTGTCACTGCTCCACAACGAGACGTGTTATCCTATGCTTGCGTAAGGTGCCACGAAAATGGTCATCGCCAATGGTCTCTTTCTGGCCCAGGTTAGGTTAGATTACGTTACGGTACGTATCAAGTTAATTAACATACATCAATTTGATCTTTAATTATATTTAAGAACATTAAAATATGTTAAATGCATATATTTGGTCTCATAATTATATTCTAAAAGAATGAAATTAATCTTCGACTTGATAGTTTCGCGTTAAAATAATAAACTGTTTATATTAAGTCATTTACTGGTTGTTATTTGTGTACAGAAACTGGACGTCTCAGGTAAGAGGATCTCCACTAGTCATTTATCTTCTTCTCCGTCTCGCAAGACACCTTCCGCCACCACACCGTCTTCAATCACTCCTCCGGCCAACACCTTCTGAAATATCCGCGCGCGTGCACACACACACACACACACGCATTCATTCATTCATACCCTTCATTCATCTCTCACACGGTCTGCCTCTCCTCTTTGTGCCACCAACCATGCAGCCATATGTCTTCTTGAGCGACTCCGTCTCCTGTCGTACGACCCGCTGGCCATAACGTCTGAATACGTATTCATTAATGCGACGATTCTACTCCTTTGAAGACGTGTGGTGTAGTCTGTAACTTTTTGAGGACGATCGGTTAACTTTTAAAACTTTGAGGACGATGGTTTAAGCTGAGGTATTAACCCTTTGAGGACGATGGTTTAAGCTGAGGTATTGACCCTTTTGAGGACGATGGTTTGTTATAACCCTTTGAGGACGATGGTTTAAGCCTTAACCCTCCAAAGGCAATATTGTAAGCTATAATCCTCAAATCTTAAAGGGGTTAAACCATCAACCTCAAGGGAATAATGAGTTCTTGGTCCCACACCACGTCCTCCCGTCGTTCAACAGGTTATCTTCTCTCACAAGTCGTTTACTGTCCTTCTCGTTCACATACCTGCCTGAGCTGTGCAAATATTCCCTTCATAGTTTCTTTATGAAGGCAGACTCACAGAGGTTATGAATTCCTTCCATTTGATGTGTCAGTATAATCAAATCCTCGTGCAGTTGTCATGCCAATCTCAGCAGGTGTCCTTTGAAACCTCACCTGCGTTACATTAAAAGATTATAATAAAACGAGTTCCTTAAGGTTGCTCTGTTGAGATGTGGAGTCGTTTGTTCCTGGTCACAGTTTTGAGTTCGAGATTAACACAGTTTTTGAATCAGAATAGAATGACAAACGAAGCCTTAAACTGGGAGACATGGCGCTGATACACCCCGCATACTCGCGACACAGGTGTGATATCTACCTAGCGGAATTAATGACACACGCAGCTGATAATCATTAATTAAGATATATGACAGGCTAGATGTCGCCTCAAACAACAGTTCAGGTGTACCGGATGGCTGTCAGGTGTAACTAACACAGCTTGACAATATTTCCACAAATTTTTAAACATAAACAAAGTTCTCCTGAGGACTTGTGGTTTGTTTATATATAGTCCTTCTTTAATTTATTTGTGATTAAATACGAGAACACAGGAGCTATAAATCAGAACATTATTTCCCAACCAACAGTGTCAGCCATTGGTCTTGCCAGAGGTCGACTGTACCGCGTCATCCACTAAGGCCATAAATTTTCACACTAAGAAATACCAGTTTAAGTATATAGCTAAGGTAGAAATTACAGGTACAGTAGTAATTCCCATAGGGTTATTGAATCATACAGGTGGTAGCTTAACCTCCCTGTCATGAGAGGAATGCGCCTCACCTGTCATGGACTCGAGCTGCTTCATGACAACTCACACGCAAAGTATTGTGCCTGCAAAACTGAGTCATCCTGTCATAAAGCTAGATTACTTATGACACGGTGTCCCTATCCAGTCATGACACGGTGTCCTTATCCAGTCATGACCGGTGTCCTTATCCAGTCATGACACGGTGTCCTTATCCAGTCATGACACGGTGTCCTTATCCAGTCATGACCGGTGTCCTTATCCAGTCATGACACGGTGTCCTTATCCAGTCATGACACGGTGTCCTTATCCAGTCATGACAGGGTGTCCTTATCCAGTCATGACCGGTGTCCTTATCCAGTCATGACCCGGTGTCCTTATCCAGTCATGACACGGTGTCCTTATCCAGTCATGACACGGTGTCCTTATCCAGTCATGACACGGTGTCCTTATCCAGTCATAACACGGTGTCCTTATCGAGTCATGACACGGTGTCCCTATCCAGTCATGACAGGGTGTCCTTATCCAGTCATGACAGGGTGTCCTTCCCCGTTTACTTTGCACAGCTCATCATTTCTTGTAAACAATCGGACTGAAAATAATCGCTCGATATATTAGATTTATTTATTTATCTATTTATTTAATACATAATCACATTGTAGGAGATTAAATACAGAAATACAGAATATCAAGAACACTGTATTTTTCGACCGTAGTTTACGTTTTTCTTTGTCGTATCGTCGCCTACAGTTGGGTTTCAGTGTTATAATTTATATGTCAGTTGCAAAATTTCTTCATTTATTTATATATTTGTTTCTTAGTTTAAGGAATGGAATAAAATAATGGTATTTGTTTTAATAGTAATCGGATTAATATGTGTATTTATTAAAGTAATCGGATTTTATAAGATTTTATTAAGGTAATCTATTCCCTTTTGTTTGTTTAAGCTCAAATAAATAAAAACTTGTGACTGAATGTTAATTTATACAATGACGTAAGTTTTAGTTCAATATTAAGGTTATTTTTTTTTAAATAAGAATTAAAACAGCAGCGAAATAATCGGTTTATGTTTTGGGTTATAAATGTTCAGAGAATAAAAGACGTTTTCTTTACATTAAATTATTAGCGATGTTATATTAAGATAATCTGGTGTTACCTTAAAGCAAGGTTAAGATATAAGAGAATGTGACTGCGCTAAAATATCTGCATAATGTATTAGGTTAGTTTAATTAGGTTAGGTTAGGTTAGGTTTGATTGGGATAGGTTGGGTTAAGTAGGTTAAAGGTAAAGTTAGGGTAAGTTAGGTTTGGTTAGGTTATTGGTTAAGTTAGATTGGGTTAGGTTAAGTAGATAAGAGGTTAAGTTAGTTTAAGTTACATTAGGTTAGGTTTGGTTATAAGTTAGGTTAGGTTATGGTTTAGGTTAGATTAGGTTAAATTAGACCAGGGCAGCACAACAATGGGCCGCTGAGCCACACAGCTGTACACGCGTCACTGGTTGATCACAGCTGACGTTTACTACACAACTTCTGACAACAAAAATAATGACCACGAGATGGTAACAGCTGTGTCGCTAGGGTAGGAGAAATAGTCAAAATTGGTCACGGTCATGCTGTGGTGGTGTTGTGTGGTGGTGTTGCGTGGTAGTGTTGTGTGGTGGTGTTGTGTGGTGGTGGTGGTGTGTGGTGGTGTTGTGTGGTGGTGGTGTGTGGTGGTGTTGTGTGGTGGTGGTGGTGGTGTTGTGTGGTGGTGTTGTGTGGTGGTGGTGTTGTGGTGTTGTGTGGTGGTGGTGTGTGGTAGTGTTGCGTGGTGGTGTTGTGTGGTGGTGTTGCGTGGTGGTGGTGGTGTTGTGTGGTAGTGTTGTGTGGTGGTGTTGTGTGGTGGTGTTGTGTGGTGGTGTTTTGTGGTGGTGTTGTGTGGTGGTGGTACGGTAGTGTTGCGTGGTGATGTTGTGTGGTGGTGTTGTGTGGTAGTGTTGTTTGGTAGTGTTGTGTGGTAGTGTTGTGTGGTAGTGTTGTGTGGTAGTGTTATGTGGTAGTGTAGTGTGGTGGTGTGTGGTAGTGTTGTGTGGTAGTATTGTGTGGTGGTGTTGTGTGGTAGTATTGTGTGGTGGTAATATTGTGTGGTGGTGTTGTGTGGTGGTGGTGTGTGGTAGTGTTGCGTGGCAGTGTTGTGTGGTAGTGTTGTGTGGTAGTGTTGTGTGGTGGTGTGTGGTGGTGTTGCGTGGTGGTGTTGTGTGGTGGTGTTGTGTGGTGGTGTTGTGTGGTAGTATTGTGTGGTGGTAGTATTGTGTGGTGGTGTTGTGTGGTGGTGGTGTGTGGCAGTGTTGTGTGGTGGTGTTGTGTGGTAGTGTTGTGTGGTGAAATTGTGTGGTAATGTTGCGTGGTGGTGTTGTGTGGTAGTGTTGTGTGGTAGTGTTGTGTGGTGAAATTGTGTGGTAATGTTGCGTGGTGGTGTTGTGTGGTAGTGTTGTGTGGTGGTGTTGTGTGGTGGTGTTATGTGGTAGTGTTGTGTGGTAGTGTTATGTGGTAGTGTTGTGTGGTGAAATTGTGTGGTAATGTTGCGTGGTGGTGTTGTGTGATAGTGTTGTGTGGTGGTGTTATATAGTAGTGTTATGTGGTAGTGTTGTGTGGTGGTATTGTGTGGTGGTATTGTGTGGTAGTGTTGCGTGGCAGTGTTGTGTGGTGGTGTTGCGTGGTAGTGTTGTGTGGTGAAATTGTGTGGTGGTGTTGTGTAATGATTTTAATTTTTTTACACTATTTTCTACAAATTAGTTACATTTGTATTCAGTTATTTACTCTTAAAATGTGTAAAAGACGTATTTGTACCGTTTCGCCACAAGAGGGTCCAGAAACGACGTATATATCATCCACTTTACGTCTAACCTCCCCTGTGTGTTACGTTCAGTCATTTTCCACTCCCAGACCAACACACGCCTTTCCTATGTTGAGTGATGGATGTTGGTAGCTCGTGAGGGATATTTCTCTTTTACCATGGGCGACTTGCTACTAAAATTCACAGATCACGTTAAGGAGTTTAGGTTCCACGTATATTGGGTTGGTTAATACGAGAACAGCATTCGAGGTCTATCATAGCTAATTGTATGGTCGTCTTGTAATGGTATTTGTGGTGGTCGTTTAGGTGGTAGTTGTGGTTGCGTTGGTGGGTGGTGGTGATGGTAGCAGGATAATAATAATAATAATAATAATAATAATAATAATAATAATAATAATAATAATCTACCCTAGTCTAGTGAGTGACTGATGACAAACTGAAATATCTCCCTCGTGCCCTCGACCCGCCCTCAGCACCCTACCCGCCCTGCACCCCCTAGCTCAAGCCCTCAGTACTTATGAGTAGTTAGTTGGTGGTCTCCCTTCGTTGCTACTGATAATTTGTATACCATTGATAAATCTGATTAATTAGATATCAACAGACTTCGTACCTGGGCTTTAAGCTACGCTGTGATTGGGAAGGAGGCAAGTTTGGCGTAATCTACGCGCCCGCGGGTAGGAAGCGCATTGATTGGTTCTTGCCCATCATGGTGACTGAAACAGTCCCACGAGCCGCCTCCATCCCACACCTGGAGCACCAATCTAAACTAACCTAACCTGATCTAACGTAACCTAACCTTACTTCACCTGACCTGACTTAACCACACCGCACCACACCTAACCCAAGAGACAGTGTCAGTGGGCGGGACAACAGGTAACAAGGGTAATTCTGCCCGCATGAGTGTGGGTCCTACATTATACCTGACAGGAGTATGACCAGGTGTGGCCCTCTGTGTGCGTCTGGCAGGTGAAGGTGCCCGCCAGGCGATAAAGACAACGTCTCCACAACACTGTTGCTTTTAAAACTGAAATTAAAACCTGCATTTGCAGCACCACGAAACTCGACTTTATTGTCGGGTCATGAATTGACAAGAACTCGCAATAAGAATAATTAATCACTGATGTAAAAGCCATGATGGGAATAATTAGCTTGACTTGTGAGGTCTGAGGCAAGAAGCGAGTGTGCTGGACCCACCTCCTGCACGCCGCTCCTCCTAGTACAAATTACACCTCACGACTCCCCACCCTGCCACCGTCCCCACACGCATTGATAAATCTCATGCCAGGAAAAAACATTTATAACAAACACTAAGAGAAAATCGCCAATAAAATTGTACTTGGCTTTGATTCTAACGGTGTCGGGGCAAGAAGATGCTGCGGGGAGGATCATATGGGCGGCGAGTCCTTGTGTGTACCTGCGGGTATCCTGCCGTACCCGAGGCCCGCCAGCAGCCGCATCTCGGGATGATGTACTCGACCGAGGCCCCAAAAAACTGGTCATTCCTGAATCTCGGGGTCTGCCTGGCCCGTAAGGTGTTATTTGGAACGCTTAAGAAGTGTATTAGAATTTGTCCTCACCCACTTCACCTTCCCCCTCCCTCCCATCCTCCCTTCCCCCAAACAGCCCTCCCTTCTCCCAACCCGAGTCTCCCCTCACCCCTTCTCACCCGTTTTGGCTCCCCTCCCCCCTACCCTCTCTTAATCCCCCTCCCCCACCACCAGCCTGGCGCTGCATGTCTGTTGGAGTGGCCTGCATTGTTCTGCCCACCGAGATTTTGGTGATTTGCTAAAACAGATTCCCTCACCCATCTCTCTCTCATTTAAGATAACATACACCCTAGGCGATGTAGATACTCGGATGAAGTGATGTAATACGGAACATTTTTGTAGCCGTCAGTATAATACAGTGTGGCGGGTACAGTGAGATAAAATTTCTCTTGATGATTAAACAACGTAACGTAACCCAACCCAACCCCTCCAGGTTGGGTGTTTAATTATCAGGAGAAATAAGCTGTGGGAGAAGGCTAATCTTCGAATGATCCCAAATCCCATCTTCCATTATGCCGTATGTTACACGCTAATTCTGGTGATGACTGTCGTACCTGACATTACCGAGCACCTCGTCTCTCGTCCTCATGCATCATCATGTACAGGATGCGACAGATTCCGGGCTGGTCACTGTCTAGTCGGGTATATCCTGGTGGTGGCTGGGGGAACCTCAGGGAACCACAAGAGAACCTCATTTACGAGTCACCGTCCTCCAGAGTGCCTGGCCAGGTGTCAGGAGTGTCGGAATAGCGTCAGGTGTGTAAGCGTATGACATTTCACCTGCATGAATCACTGGCAAGGAGCGCCATGCTTGTTGTCTGTTCCAGTGTGAAGGAAGTTGGTGGGTGTCGGGGTTGTCTCAAGGGTCATGACCTCCTTCCACCAGACGCACACCACGTCTTGTTGATTGTCAAGGGTCATGAGACATCTGGATCTGCTGGACGTCCATGTGAACCCCTGCCAGGTGTGAGATGACTTAAGCTAGGTTCACGAAAGCTGTAGCGGCCACGAGAGATACTGTATTGTTCTCTGTAAAACTTGATGCTCAGACCGGCGGGGGGGGGGGGGGGGTGTACTCGAGTAATGTGTCTCCTAAACGTTGAAATTCTCCTCCAGGTTGACAGATCTCTTTTCTTCGAAGTATAATGACTTTCTTATTGGCCTTCAGCAGCCTCTGGGAAAGTTAATAATATCATTAATTGAACCTTTCCAGCGGTCATCAGTTTCTTAACGTTGTCTCCATGACAGTGTGTTCAAATTGCCAATGAACCAACAGGCTGCTTCACTGACCACCGAGCCTGCGCGCCACGTCACGCCGGTAGGGAGGAGTGTGCAGTCATCCGCGAAGGCACACGATACTCTTGGCAAAAACTAGTGTAGGTCACTAATGATATCCCACAAGATTAGACAAAATGCCGATCTTTGTTGTGCAGCGGCTTCTTCTGCTGGGTATTGCCTCAGGAGGTTAGTCCATTTATTGTGACGCTGAGTGGTGGTCATCCAAGGAGGTGAGGGTGACCAAGTGGTATGCGTAGCTCGCCTTGCAGGACTCAGGTGTACTGTCCCTTGAGGAGGTTCTCATGCCGTGCGTGTTAGGGTTCCATCCTGTTGTCGGGTGCATCTCGCCAATCAGGAGACAATGTAGTGGAGTAGACACTGTTGTTGAACCTCTCTCTCTCTCTCTCTCTCTCTCTCTCTCTCTCTCTCTCTCTCTCTCTCTCTCTCTCTCTCTCGTGTTAGAGATTTTTTTTCCCTTCGTTTCACACCGACGAGATCAAACTGACTTGTGTGCATGTTATGTTGCTGTGAACTTGGGTGGGTCGTGTGGGCGTGGGCGGGTTGGGAGACAAGTCGTGCGGACACGGACGAGGTGAGGGCGATTACAGATGGAGTGAATGAGAGAGGATAGGGATGAAGAAGGATGAGAGTGAGGGAGGGTGTGGGTGGAGGAGAGCGTGGGTGGAGGAGAGCGTGGGTGAGGGAGAGTGAGGGAAAGTGTGGGTGAGGGTGAGGGAAAGTAGTGGGTAAGAACAGAGAAGTTGTGAACATATAGTTGAGGAGAGAGGAAGGAGGAGGGCGTGTAGGCGTGTGTTGGAGGAGGCAGGTTGCACATGAAGGCGGGGTAGGGTGGGAGGGCGTCCTGTAGGTGTGTGGGTGGGTGGTCGCCTTGTGTCATGCGCCAGAATAGTGTAGCAGGTAAGGTTTGAGGGAAGCTGAGGATGGCGCCTCTAGTCTGCACGCCACATGTATACCACCGCCACCCACATGTACATGACCGCCACCCACATGTACATGACCGCCACCCACATGTACACCACCGCCACCCACATGTACACCACCGCCACCCACATGTACATGACCGCCACCCACATGTACATGACCGCCACCCACATGTACACCACCGCCACCCACATGTACACCACCGCCACCCACATGTACGCCGCCTCCACTCAAATGTACATGACCGCCACCCACATGTACATGACCGCCACCCACATGTACACCACCGCCACCCACATGTACACCGCCTCCACTCAAATGTACATGACCGCCACCCACATGTACATGACCGCCACCCATATGAACACCACCGCCATCCACATGTACACCGCCTCCACTCAAATGTACATGACCGCCACCCACATCCCACATGTACATGACCGCCACCCATATGAACACCACCGCCATCCACATGTACACCGCCTCCACTCAAATGTACATGACCGCCACCCACATGTACATGACCGCCACCCACATGAACACCACCGCCATCCACATGTACACCGCCTCCACTCAAATGTACATGACCGCCACCCACATGTACATGACCGCCACCCACATGTACATGACCGCCACCCACATGAACACCACCGCCATCCACATGTACACCGCCTCCACTCAAATGTACATGACCGCCACCCACATGTACATGACCGCCACCCACATGTACATGACCGCCACCCACATGAACACCACCGCCATCCACATGTACACCGCCTCCACTCAAATGTACATGACCGCCACCCACATGTACATGACCGCCACCCACATGAACACCACCGCCATCCACATGTACACCGCCTCCACTCAAATGTACATCACCGCCACCCACATATACACCACCTCCACCCACTGGTACACAGCCACCATCCTCATGTACACCACCATCCGCTTGTACACCGCCACCACGCCTCGTGTACATGCGAGAGGGCCAAGATGGACTGAGGGAGGGCGTGTGGCGAGGCGTGACTGAGGGAGGGCGTGTGACCAGGCGTGGGTGAGGGAGGCGTGGTGGTTATCAGTTATCACACTTGCAGGCCGCCGCCTCTTGACGGATGAGTGTGAAGCATCAACTGCCACACGCACGCCCACGCCGACTGTGTGTGTGTGTGTGGCGCGACCCCTCTGACACACAATTCGGCACTCCAGTATGTGTGTGTGGAGAGAGAGAGAGAGAGAGAGAGAGAGAGAGGCCCCCAACACACATACTGTAGACCAGTTAAATCCTTACCTGATCTGCCTTTGTATGTCCTCCCCTTCCACACACACTGTTTCTTCCCCTCCACATCCCCTCTCCTCCCTTTCCACTTCCACACCCTCTCCCCTTCCTCTTCCACACCCTCTCCCCTTCTCCTTCCATACCTTTTCCCTTCCTCACCTACTCCCCTTCCCCTCTTCCTACATCCTCTTCCACACCCCCTTCCCTTCCCCTTACCACACCCTCCCCCACCCCCCAACCTTCACTGAAACACTCACCCAATATAACCCCAAGAGACAAGATTTTTTTCAACCTTTCCCTCTAAGACTAAAAACAAAATAAGTTACAGAAGTACCAGTGGTGTTGGAGGTGTTAGTCAGGACCACTAGTCACTCTTCATGCCGCCTCCGACTCCCTACTGCTTCTCTACCCAAAGATGGTGATGTAGCGTCTCATTTGGGTGTCTTTGGGGGGGGAGGGGGGCTCTTAACAGTACATTCGTCAATTGGTGGTAATAGTAGTAGTAGTAGTAGTAGTAAATCGAAGAAAGTCAAATTAATTATGAATTTTTAGTAGGTTGGGTTAAGTTTTAGGTTAGGTTAGATTAGGTTAGGTTTATGAGGAGAATTTACCCCAAAGTAAGAAATTATTGGCGAACTATAATAAAAAAACATGTATTAAAGTCATATGTTTTCATGTTGCTTGTAATATCTTAAGAACTGGTGTCTGCCGGAACAGCTGAGTTGATAATTATTAAAACAAACAACAAAGTCTTTTATTAATTTAGTTTCTCTCGCTTCTTCATCTTCCAATTACGATCATCACCTGTAAAGAAAATATTTGTGTAAGTGATAAATGGAATTGGGAGAAAGAATATAATTAGAATGACAGAGGCTTACTGTAAACTGATGTTGTGATGTGTGTTCAGTTTATTGGCTGATAGATGGCGTTTGTGTGTTATGGGTGGAGGGAAGGGAGGGAGGGAGGGTGTATTAAGGGTGGAGGGGAAGGGAGGGTGGGTATGTTATGGGTGGAGGAGGGGAGGGTGAGTGTGTCATGAGTGGAGGGAAGGGAGGGTGAGTGTGGGTGTGGTGGGTGTGGTGGTGGTGGTGATGATCCGCCATAAGCCAGTAATCTCTCAGTCACCGTCACACTTCAGCTCCCAATATTCCGTCTGTACTCGCCTTTGTACATTTGGACAGTGAAAAATATTACTTTTAACTCTAAATTGGTTTGGATATTGAGCTCGGTATATTTCAATATGTGAGTGACATTTTGTAACAGTGTGTGTGAGTGTGTGTGTGTGTGTCCTAGCTGGGGTACCCGGTATTTCCCGAGTTTGTTCTATGTTAAAAGCCGTGGTGGTGTACAGAAGGGCCTACTGTTAGTTGGGTGGGCCGAATCCCTGCTTCCAATTTAAACATTCGTGAACCTTCTTTGGGCTATTTACATAATCTCCCTCCAAATTCTATCTTTCTGGTAAATGTAGTATATAGTGTACTTGTTAAAGCAGTAGAGTATAAACTTAAATCGTAAATTTGCTGAATAAATCGATCGATCTATATCTCTGTCTATAGATCGAGGTACACCTGTATTTGTCTGGGATACAGGTGTACCTCCATGTCAATGAGAACCAGATGGCGTTCATGTTATTGATCTTGTACGATAATTTTTAATTTTGTTTCCTTGTTCTCCATGTTTTGGGGTTAGTTGCCCGTTTTAATGGTGTTTGGGGTTATATTATGGATGTTTTATATTATATTGGGGTTTGTAAATCATTGGGTTGGTAGGAGGATGTTTCTGTGAGCTTAAGTGCTTGTACGGATGTTATACTACGTAGGGGTGTGGACGGGGAAGAAAATAATGTTATAGTGCTGTATGGACTCCTGGCACTCTCTCCCCTCCTGGATCAACTCCCCCCCCCCCCCCAAATTTCACCTTCTTTACACTTCTGGGGTTTCAGTTGTTTATCTTCAATACTGTAGCTGTGTATAGTAAAAACAGATAAACAGGTTTCGAGTAAACTATTGGTGTAAGAAGCATACCAATCGACGGAGAATTGAAAATAGGAAATGGGAAAACCCTTTTCTCAAATTCGCATATTTGGTGCTTACGTGGGGGGGGGTTAGGTGACCGGCGTGCGGTGATCGATAGGTTACGACGTTTGCTGCCTATCCTAATGATCGTTGTTTTGAGCCCCAGCCACCCCCAGTCCCCACCCAACTGTGAATGGGTCCCTAAATCTGCAGTTAAAGAAGTGAAGGTGGTCGAGTGCTGCATCGGCCACACTACCTCAATGAGTATCGAAGGATTAGTATTCAGTGTGCTGTATCCACACTGCCCCTAAACTGACCATCAGGCATGTGTGACCCACATTCACATTCAATAAGGTTTTTGAATAAGCCTAGAGGATATCGTGTCTATTTTAAATGGAATATTAATGTTGGATTTTAACAGAATATAATATTTTTAGCACGTGGATGAGAGAAAACGTTGTCCGGCTTACTGTGAGTTTGCTGATGGTGTGGCTGTGTGAGGGAAGATTTGCTGGCAGAGAACAGGAGAATTATTCCCAGTAGACTAAATCAACAAGAACCTTTATGATGATATAGATACGGTAATGGGGATATTTCAGGACTGGATTTATTACTGTCTGTGACCCAGAACTTTCAGGCGTTTTACACGAGCACTACACGGGACACGAGCACTACACGGGACACGAGCACTACACGGGGCACGAGCACTACACGGGACACGAGCACTACACGGGACACGAGCACTACACGGGACACGAGCACTACACGGGACACGAGCACTACACGGGACACGAGCCATTCATGGGATGGAAGGTTCCCCAGGCCGGTGTGTCTAGCGAGGAGATACCGCTTTCCTGGGGTGTAAACTGAGATTGGCTGATCGTTTGGTTAATGGATTGGTTGATGGGTAGATTGGGTGATTGATTGGTTGAGTGTTGGATCGATTGAGTGATGGATCAGTTTGGTGATGGATTAGTTGAGTGATGGATTGGGTGATTATTCATATGATGGATTGGTTGATCGATTAGTAGATACATTAATAGATTGATTGGTGGATTGGATGATACATTAATAGATTGAAAATTTTATATAAACATAACTCAAAACAATATGGATCACATAAAATATATTAAAGTTTTACTTAAAAAAAATCACACTGAATTAAACAGGTAATGACACGACCTGAATGTGCATTGAGAAGAAGAAGAAATATGACAATAATTAATTTAAGAAACGAAAACGTAATTAACATCCAGTAATTAAAGCATTTGTATATAATTAAACAGAAATAAGAAATAACAAAATTAATGAGAATGAATAATGAAACAAGAATGGAAATGAAATGAATAGAAGAGGAATACAAAAGTAGACGAAGATAAAGATAGGAAATGAGAGAGGAGCGATAAATTACGTGTGTATTGCACCCGTGAGCCGAGGGTGAGCGTGAGGGAGTGTTTGGGTCGAGGGGAGAGTGAATGACCACCAACCCCCCTCACCAACACACTCCCTCACCAACACACTCCCTCACCAACACACTCCCTCACCAACACACTCCCTCACCAACACAACTCCCTCACCAACACACTCCCTCACCAACACAACTCCCTCACCAACACACTCCCTCACCAACACACTCCCTCACCAACACAACTCCCTCACCAACACACTCCCTCACCAACACACTCCCTCACCAACACAACTCCCTCACCAACACACTCCCTCACCAACACACTCCCTCACCAACACACTCCCTCACCAACACACTCCCTCACCAACACACTCCCTCACCAACACACTCCCTCACCAACACACTCCCTCACCAACACACTCCCTCACCAACACACACCCTCACCAACACACACCCTCACCAACACACTCCCTCACCAACACACACCCTCACCAACACACTCCCTCACCAACACACTCCCTCACCAACACACTCCCTCACCAACACACTCCCTCACCAACACACCCCCTCACCAACACACTCCCTCACCAACACACCTCCCTCACCAACACACCCCCTCACCAACACACTCCCTCACCAACACACTCCCTCACCAACACACTCCTTCACCAACACACTCCCTCACCAACACACTCCCTCACCAACACACTCCCTCACCAACACACACCCTCACCAACACACTCCCTCACCAACACACTCCCTCGCTACCTCTGTGTCAACTCATTCTCTTGTGTTGACTAATTCCCTCTCTATCCCCAGTATCCTAATTATTCTTTCGTTGTTTAATTACGCAATTACCGATTCAACATATTTTCCTTCTCCTTATCCATTACTCCTTTCTTAATCTCCCCTCTTCCTTGTTTCGCTATTTTCCCATCTTGTTTAGTCTTTACTGTACCTGCGTTTTGGTTTCATTCACCACACACCTGAGTCGACCCAACACAGGTATGAGAAACTTTCACTTATGGATGATTCTTTGCAACCCCTCGTGTGTGTGTATGTGTGTGTGTGTGTGTGTGTGTGTGTTCCTTAGCTTTGATACCCCAACTATGTTCAGCATATATATACCATCCTCCCACACTGCCTTCCATCATCAACCCTCTCCTCCCCCTCTCATGGTCGTAATTTATATTCTTTTCAACAATGCCGATACATAATTTGTGTTTGCTCCATCCCGTTAGTTTCTTGGTGATGTATGGTGTAACTAGCAGCTGTTGTCAGGGTCCGAGGTGGTTATTGAATCACCTGGGTGTCATATTTACAGTTTTGACCTCTCTCTCTCTCTCTCTCTCTCTCTCTCTCTCTCTCTCTCTCTCTCTCTAGATCACCACCATGCCAGGCCATTATTGTGATGTATTAAAACAGCAATATTGACATTACGTCCTGCTCACCCATACCTCCTGTGACGATAAACTTCTAAGTAAACATGTTTTGTGAATGACTCCCTGCAGCGTAAAAGATAAACACATAAATAAATACAGGTTGTTAGGGAGTTTATTTACGTTGTCGTGATGTCTTTTGAAGTAAATGATAAACACTCCCATGACTGTATATGTTTCTGAACGCCTTATATATACCATGAAATATACTGAGAATTTTATGAATGACCTGAAGATTAGACACGCCTGGCTTCTTCACCTGATGATTAACCACCCTAATGTTACCTGAGGGCTTAGGTTAGGTTAGGTTAGGTTAGTATTACAGTGAAATAAGTTGGGGTGTCTAATTTTCAGGTGATCTAACATGGACACCTGTACGTTTTCGTCCCCTTCAGTAGGCTAATGATTTCCTGTTGCTCACTTTCCTTGCCCTGTTGCTCGCTATTCTTGCCCTGTTGCTCACTGTCCTTGCCCTGTTGCTCGCTATTCTTGCCCTGTTGCTAGCTGTCCTTGCCCTGTTTCTCGCTATTCTCGCTCTGTTGCTAGCTGTCCTTGCCCTGTTTCTCGCTATTCTCGCTCTGTTGCTAGCTGTCCTTGCCCTGTTGCTCGCTATTCTTGCCCTGTTGCTCACTTTCCTTGCCCTGTTGCTCGCTATTCTTGCCCTGTTGCTCACTGTCCTTGCCCTGTTGCTCGCTATTCTTGCTCTGTTGCTAGCTGTCCTTGCCCTGTTTCTCGCTATTCTCGCTCTGTTGCTAGCTGTCCTTGTCCTGTTGCTCGCTATTCTTGCCCTGTTGCTCACTGTCCTTGCCCTGTTTCTCGCTATTCTCGCTCTGTTGCTAGCTGTCCTTGCCCTGTTGCTCGCTATTCTCGCTCCGTTGCTAGCTGTCCTTGCCCTGTTGCTCGCTATTCTTGCTCTGTTGCTAGCTGTCCTTGCCCTGTTTCTCGCTATTCTCGCTCCGTTGCTAGCTGTCCTTGCCCTGTTGCTCGCTATTCTCGCTCTGTTGCTAGCTCTCCTTGCCCTGTTTCTCGCTGCCCTCGCCCTGTTGCTCGTTGCCCTCGCCCTGTTGCTCGCTGCCCTCGCCCTGTTGCTCGCTGCCCTCGCCCTGTTGCTCGCTGTCCTCGCCCTAGTGACACTATGGGGGGTTAAGAGCATAGTTAGTGACCCTAAGTTGGAGGACATCACCTGGGCGTCGACGTGTGGCTGGGAAGGTGACAGTAACCCCTTCAGTACGATGATTTAACCCTTTGAGTACGATGACTTTATCCCTTCAGTATGATGACATTAACTCCTTGAGTACGATGATTTAATCTCTTCAATATGATGACTCTACCCATTGAGTATGTTGACTTAACCCCTTGAGTATGATGGCTTTAACCTCTTGAGTACGTTGTTATCATATTCAGTTAAGGGTCGCTGGTGTGGATCACAAATGTTATCAACGAAACTCGCTTAATGTATTCCTGCCAGCACTCTAAGATAACTTGTTGATATAATTGAGCAAATATCGGAATGTATTCTATATTTACACGCATTACCTTGTGAAAACCCTCCCTGGAAGCCTTCAATATCAGATGTTATAAATTCCCAAATCGATAAATTCTCAAAGTTTTTTTAAACAAGTTACGAGCACGGGGATATAAGTAAAGTGTTGTTGTCTTATACTGAAGATACTTGAAGCTGGATGATCTGAAGTGATGAAGGTTGTATGTGAGGGAAAACACTCCTGCAGATGAGTACTTCCATTACAGCATCTCGTAGCAGGAAGACAGCAGCAGGACCGAAATGTTGACATTTACGGCGCGTCATAGCCTCATAACACACAGAAGAAGAAGCCGAGACGGTGAGTCGTGCTCAGGACCTGACGCCTCGTGAGTCACCGTCCCGCTTCGCCCCGCTTCGCTGACCATGATAATGTAAACAATCGCGTTTCTAGATGTGCATCGCGTTGGTGATGACGCGGACCTTCTTTTTTTTTTATCTCGCCTCACTTTGACTAATCTCCTGCCCCCAACTCTCTCCCTTCTCAGTGCCGTGGGGAGATAAGGTGGCACTCCACAGCGCTTCTGTGGGCTGCCGCCGTAGATGTGACCTGCCGTGGTAAATCACCATCTCGCATGTTCACGCAGTTTTTCCCCCTTAAGTGTGAACAGAGTTGAGGTTTTGTGATGTCCTTGATAAGATAAACAAAGGCAACAATAGACCCCAGTGTTGCCGACTGGTGCGCACATATAAATAGTGGATAACTTTAAGCAGATAGAAATAACGGATTGTATAGGACCCTTTTAATCACTTGACAAATACTGTTTATAAATACTTAATGCAATTTTTAATGCTTCTCAACCTTTATATACCTACACTGTCTATGTACTGTTTATATGCTGAACCAGTATGGACATATTTGATGACTTAACGAAATAAACACCTACCTAATATGTATATAAATAAATAATAACATGGTGGAAGAAACAAGTGTGTAGAATTATATATTTGGTGGGATGTAAAAGGTTTAGAAGGTAATTAAACAGTAGTAATTGGTGAAGACGTCAGGGGCCGGCGAGGGATGAAAATATGGTAGTTAAGAGCAAGAAGTACTTAACAACGAGGAAAGATGGGACCACACACACACACACTCTCTCTCTCTCTCTCTCTCTCTCTCTCTCTCTCTCTCTCTCTCTCTCTCTCTCTCTCTCTCTCTCTCTCTCTCTCTAAACCAGTCAAGTGAATTCAATATCATACCTCAAATACATTCAACGCGGCATCCATATTAATAACAGTCATTACGCTCAGTACAAACTCGGTACAGTACTTAATTATACCTGCTGTAATTATCATAACATAAATATTAATTATAAACATTAAGCCTTAATGGTCGTGAACTGTATAGTAAACATTAGGTTAATTAAATTCCTAATGGGTTTTTCTGGTGCACTGTGCACTATCATCATACGGATTTAATTTATGATCATCGTGCACTCTTGTAACTAAAGAGGTTATTCGATATTCCCCTAATGCTATGTGCACCTTGTTCTGTGCACTCTGATACTATGGTGTGCAGGTAATGTTAACTCGTGCACTGTATATTATAGTATCAGGTAATGTTGTATAGTATACCAAGAGCACCTAACCATGTGCACCCTGTCCTGCTGTGCACACCTCAATAAATACTGCTAATTAGTGTCACTTCATTCCACAGTCGTATTCCTAATGCGATGTGCACCTCACTGAGAGAGAGAGAGAGAGAGAGAGAGAGAGAGAGAGAGAGAGAGAGAGAGAGAGAGAGAGAGAGAGAGTACTCCACCCCCGCCTGGTCTTTGTCTTGTTGCTACCAGCTATGGAGGAGTAACTTACCCTGGGCAAGGGGATTACTCAGGGCAAGACTGATTCTCTACATCCCTCTTGCTCCTCTTGCCCTCTGCTTTCCCCTCCTCTTTTCCCGTCTACTTTCCCTTCCTGCCCCCCCAACCCCCTTGCTCCTCCTCCTACCACCTTCCTCCTGCCCCTCCTCCTGCCCATTCCTCAGCACTTAATATCCCCTTGCTCTCTCACTCTCTCTCTTTCTCTCCCTCTCTCACAATTTCTCTTATTTGGTATTTTCAATTTTGTTAACTGTTCTCTCACCTGTATTAGTTAATTAGGTTTAGTTGATTGAAATGTCTCCTTCTGTTTACAAAGCTCGTGTTCCTAGAAACTTTATTCAGCAACAACCCAACAAGTTATGTATGCTACGTGTGTCAGTCAGTCTATCAGTGTGTACATCAGCCATTCAGTCGATCAGTCAGTAAATATGTAAGTCAGTTGGACAATCAGTCAACCAATCAATTAGTCATTCAGTGTGTAAGTTGGTCAATTAGTCACTCAGCCAGTCGGTGTTTAAATCAGTCAGTCAGTCAGTCAGTCAGTCAGTCTAAAGAGAAAATGTGACGAAACATCAAATCACTCTCTCTCTCTCTCTCTCTCTCTCTCTCTCTCTCTCTCTCTCTCTCTCTCTCTCTCTCTCTCTCTCTCTCTCTCTCTCTCTCTCAAAGGACTAATCTTTTATTACTAGGACAGTTACCCCGACAAGAAAAGACAGACAGACACCCAGACAGGCACACAGACAGGCACACAGACGGTCATATACAATACATACACAGAGCGAATAAGAAAGAAAAGAGAGAGGTAGGAGGAGAGAAAACAAGAGAAAATGTGTGAGAGAGAGAGAGAGAGAGAGAGTGAATCGAACCCAACTTCCTTTAACTCACTCGCCCATCAACACACACACGCCTGAACAGCCCTTAACTACCCTTAGGTCAGTCTGTCTCTTTCCTGTGCCCTGAAAAACTGGTTCATGTGTCCTAAAAATAACTAGCTCCCAGCATCCCATCTTTTCCCTGTGACCTGAAAAACTAGGTCCCATCGCCCCTTAAGTCCCCTGAACCCTCACCGCCGCCTTTCTCTGCCCTGAACCACAAACCAGGTCAGGTACTCGACTCTTCTCCTGTCGAACTCAACGTTTGTCCCTGGTACACCCTGAGCTAGTGGTATTTAACCGAATCTATCTTACCCTAAATCTAACCTGCCCTGCCTTGCCCTGATCTGCCCTGCCCTGCCCATTAGGCTAGAGTTGGTATCAGAGTGGTAACGTAAGAATTCCTGGTTTGAGAGAAAATTACTTGTATACAAATATTGTTAAACTTTGTTCGAGTGTGTGTGTGTGTGTGTGTGTGTGGTCAGGTTATCCCCTCACTCTTATAAGGGCCCAAGCTTGTTATGGTGGGGAAGAACCACCTGAAGATTAACCCCCTCTTCAGTTTATTTCACCTAATGACAAAATACCCTAACGCTATCTTGGGTGAATTAGGTTCGGTGAGATTAGATTTAAAACGTTAGGTTAGATTAGCGTTAGGGTGTTTAATAATCAGGTGAAATAAGCTGAAAGAGGGATAATCTTCATGTGATACTCAGGAAAATAAGGCAAATCTTTCGAGTCGTGAAACTGTTGACAAGTTATTTCCTTTCAAGTACACGGAGCAGCAACACTGACAAGACAGGTCGTGACTCTTTCTCAGTTCACTCAATACAAGTTTTAGATTGAAAGCCAACGAGACTGTACACTCCCGCAGCGAAGTGACGGCAGTTGTGAGATTGTGGAAATGTAACAGATTTTGGGCCGACTGGTATTATTATTATTATTATTAATATTGTTGCTGTTGTTGTTGTTATTATTATTATTATTATTATTATTATTATTATTATTATTATTATTTTTATTATTATTATTATTGTTGTTGTTATTATTATTATTTTGCTGGGCAGATGGTGCACATAGAGAGAAGCTTACGGTACTGTTGGAGACACTAAATGCAAATTTTCTGTCCATTTTATACCCCTACTGTGAATGGAAGGTGGTATATTGAATCACTCCTGTTGGTCTGTCTACCTGTGCATTTACACCACCCAAATATGTCATCAGGATAGTGCAGATAATACCCAGCATAGAGTAGTGAACTATTGTAGGATCCATCTTATACAACATTGGATCACCTGAAGATTAGGAAACCCACTTTATCTCACCTGAAGATGAACCACCCTAACATAACCTGGGGAAGTTAGGTTAGGTTAGGATAGGTTAGGTTCGGTTAGGTTAGGTTAGGTTAGGATAGGTTAGGATCGGTTAGGTTAGGATAGCATTAAAATGGTTAGGTTAGGTTAGGTTAGGTTCGGTTCGGTTAGGATAGGTTAGGTTCGGTTAGGTTCGGTTAGGTTAGGTTAGGTTCGGTTAGGTTAGGTTAGGTTAGGTTCGGTTCGGTTCGGTTCGGTTAGGTTAGGATAGGTTAGGATCGGTTAGGTTAGGATAGCATTAAAATGGTTAATCTTCTGGTGAAATAAGCCAATGTGTTTAATCTTCAGGCGGACCACAACAATGTTTAATCTGATTAGATTCTTAAGGTGTTTGATCTTTACACCTTTGTAGTAGTTGTGTTTCAAGAGTAAAATAGTATTTCTTTTAACCTGGGCAGTATCGTTCACCTCTTGGCGTTTATGTCTTTCGAATGTTTTGGAATGTGGATGAACCTCTCCGCTGTCTGGACCTGGTAAATTGTGGTGACCAACATGGAAGATTAATGTGGTTTGTGGTGGACTCTGTGTGTGTGTGTGTGTGTGTGTGTGTGTGTGTGTGTGTGTGCGTGTTCGTTTTTCACGTAATCAGTAGCATATAAATCATGGAAATACAATACATATATGTTCCTCAAAATCTAAATCTTCCTCACCTGTATCTCACCTCTCCCTCACATGTCTATATTTCTCACCTGACCAGAGAAACAACACAACACCTGTCTGGTAATTTCCTGATCCCATTTACTCTCTCTACCTGTACTGTGCTAACTTGTCATTACCCGTCTTCAGCTCTGACGTGTGTAGTGAAGGATCTGTCACTGTTTGTAGAAGCGAATGGTTTAGCGTAGAAATAGCGTTGATAGGATTATTTCTCTAGCCGTAGGAAAAAAGTTTATTTCTGATTTATGTAGCATTGAATAAAAAGGTTTATTCTTGTTTCACCTGTGTTAAAAAAAAAAGTATTATTTCTGTCTACGTATCTGATCATAAACTAATTACTTTGTTGAATTAAATACAGGCTAACAGTAGATACGAGTTACAATAATAATAATAATGATAATAATAATAGCACCATCAACACAAAGAAAATATAAATAAGGAAGAGGAGCCACTAGTTTTTGTGGCTCCTCAACATACTTCCCCAAGTCTAATCCCCACGTTGGGAGTTGATGACGTCACGACAAGATCAGCTGACTGGTTGGCTAGATACCTTTTATTAATTTCTAAAAGTAAAAACAAAAAGATGATAAGAAATAATCCTCCGTTGTGGTCCGGGTGAAACAGTTCATCAGGTATAAATGTGGTGTTGAAGACCTTGATGCTGGGATGTTATCATGGTTGTGTTATCATATATTTTATCATAATTTTCGGGGACGCAATCATTACCTGGCCCTCTGGTGAAACACGCACACTAGAAATTTTCTCATTTGAGGTACTATAGCCAGGTAAACACTCTCTCTCTCTCTCTCTCTCTCTCTCTCTCTCTCTCTCTCTCATATGCATTGATGTAGTTTTAATTTCTCTAACCCTTTGAGGACGATCATTTGAGTATCGTTTCCAAAGGGAGAAAATATCACTCTTAAAGGTTAAACTTTCATCCCCCCAAAAAAGGTTAAATCATCATATTCAAGGGACTAAACCATCATCCTCAAAGTTAAACCATCATCATCTCTAATGATTTAAACAGCCACTCGTCTTCAAAGGGTTAAACCATCGTCTTGGCAATATTACACCATCATCTTTAAAGTTTTAAACCATCATTTCCAAAAGCTTAAACCATCATTGCTAAAACAGTTAAACTATCAACCTGATATATCCTCGTACTCAAAGGTTTAATCAATCTATCATCATACACTGAATCTTATAAGGTATAATTATTTCAGTCCTATTTCTCCCATATTTTCTCAACGACGTATAATAATTTTTTCAGGTGTATTCCTCTTAAATCTTGCTTCTGAAAATTTGGAGGCAATAAATCATATCGTTGTTTGGGAGGTGGAACGTTAATTATCCTCTACAGGTATACGCTGACGTCGATGGTAAAATGCTCACTTTTTAGTTTCCCTCGAAGCTTGACCGACTTGAACCAAAAGTAACTGGTGACTGTCAAGAATATAGAGTGGGTGAGAACAAACTGACACCTGCACAAGACTGTAAAGACTCGCCTGTGTATCAGTTACTTCTTGTTCACCCTGTAGAATTTTTAAGGTGATTGGTCAATGCGTTCAGTAGTTGGAGTCATTACGATAAGAACGCGTAAGGTAATTAACAAGGAAAACAAATAAAATACAACTTTTAGATTAATATATTTTGTGATTTTTGGCAAGTGATGATTGATATAATAAGAACCGGTTATAGTTAGAAATATGATGATGAGATAAGATTTTTCTTAAAGAATCCTAAATATTTATTCGAATTTTTAAAAACCTTTAGTAATATCTTTAAACACACTTAAGAGAGTCGGCACTTATATACGATTTGCTCTCAGATCCAGTCAAGACAGAGACCAGTCCGGGAGAGTATAAATATTACAATGACGTGGATAAACAAAATACCATCTGGCTTTGTGCATCAGACGGCGTACCACAGGAGGGTTTGTGGGCTCCATATTTATTTGTTTTTGATGCACTTGACGATTAAACACCCTATCACTACTTAAAGGGATTCATTTATTTAGGTTAGGTTTGATTAGGTTAAGGTGTTTAATCATCAGGTGAAATAAGCTGGTTAGCCAAATCTTCACATGATGCCCACATACATGTTTAAGTATACGAAGGTTGACTCGAGAAAGATGAGAAGATTATAAGACAATAGATAAGAAGTGCAGGGAGGATTGATTAATGCACAGACAACGCCATCTGTTGAGTGAAGATGAAAGTTGTCCACAAACGCAGACCACAATATTTACAACACACCTGCATGTTATCTCTGCCACACTTATTTTAACGTGGAGGTGAATACTCGAGGGTTAATTGGGTACTGAGGACGTGTACACTGTCACTGGTGGTCAGACATAAGGACGTGTACACTATCACTGGTGGTCAGACATAAAGACGTGTACACTATCACTGGTGGTCAGACATAAGGACGTGTACACTATCACTGGTGGTCAGACATAAGGACGTGTACACTATCACTGATGGTCAGACATAAGGACGTGTACACTATCACTGATGGTCAGACATAAGGACGTGTACACTATCACTGGTGGTCAGACATAAGGACGTGTACACTATCACTGGTGGTCAGACATAAGGACGTGTACAACCACCCAGTTACGTCCAATTTAGTTTGAGTTCGTGAGATTGGATACTCACAGAATACTCATCAAGTTCTTTTGTCATGTAACTGAAGATCGTACGATGTACTTAGACCTCCTACAGTGTCATCAACTTCACCGTCATCTTGTCATCAACATCATTATATCTTCATGGTTGAGTGTCATATAGGACGCGCCCATCAGATTAGTGCATAATATAATAATACCAGTTTACTCCCAGCCGACACCTCTCGCCTTAGCCAGCAACAGAAAACGGGGGATGGTACACAGGAGGAGGGGGAACATCTTTAAAACGAAGTCGATACATCGCTCTCCCTATTGCTTCTTGCCTGCAGCCCCTAAACCAATTTTCAGGTGACGGGAGCAGAATGGCGCTGAATATTGTAGCTGACGATCAAAGTGAACTCCTGGTTGGCTAGGATAAAGGCACAATGATTTAAAAGCCCTTTTTATTTTAACTTGTATATAGGTATACCTCTCCATATACATAGTGTGTGTGTGTGTGTGTGTGTGTGTGTGTGTGTGTGTGTGTGTGTGTGTGTGTAAGGGCTATGTGTATACTCTTATGTGCGTGTGTGTGTCACGACTTTCTTTGTATAAGGAAATTGCTTCCTTTCGCAAACATAATTTATTAAGTCATATATTCAGAAAAAAATAATCCCAAGAGTTTAGATATCGTCTCAAGTATTTTTATCAATATTTATACACAATACTGAGATGACGTTAGGGTGGGTTGGTTAGGTTAGGTTTGGTTATGTTAGGTTGAGTTTTGTTAGGTTGAGTTTGGTTATGTAAGGTTGAGTTTGGTTTTGTTAGGTCGGGTTTGGTTATGTTAGGTTGGGTTGGGTTAAGGTTTGGTTAGGTTAGATTACCTTTGGTTATGTTAGGTTTGGTTATGTTGGGTTAGGTTAGGCTAATCTAGTCTAGGTTCACTTAGGTTAGGGTAGTGTGGGCGTAAACGGGCGGAAACCTCTGAGTTTATGTTGTGTAGGTTCTGTGGGTATTAAATTGGCCTACGGAAATGATGGTAATTCTCTTGTCTTATTATTAATGTAAAAAAAACAAATTACTAGTCAATTAAGGATTATATGTACATATAATACACACACACACACACACTCTCTCTCTCTCTCTCTCTCTCTCTCTCTCTCTCTCTCTCTAATTCCCCTTTCTTAAACATTGTATTCTTTAAATGTCAACATATTTTGATAGTAATGTTAAGAAAAAATAACATTAACACCAGCCACTTCTTACCTGACTCATTAACTATGGTAACAAGATGTTCCTTTTAAGCAAATATAAAACAAACTCACTCTCCAAACTCATTTCAAACTCTCAAATCTCCAGTCATTGTTACATCTACTGGAAACATCTCTCAAAATAATCTTAGCAAGTATTGGATCGGATGTCTCCATAAGGATTCTCTGTTCCATATATGATTCACTGTTAAAACGGATAAATTCACTGTTTAAAGACCAATGGGAAATGCCACTGCCTCAATTTATTCACTGTTTAGACGGAAAAGGTTTCTATCTAATAAACGGTTCTCTGTTATAAGGGGAAACAGGTGTAGCTCTTAATTAACCGTAGTGTGTCGATGAGGACCTGTCTCGTTCCCAGTCGACGGTCAATATCAGTGTAACATGACCTGACGCCTGTGTACACTCGTAACCCAAGAGAGGTGTAGTGTCGTAACCTAAAACCCGCTGTTCTGATTTAACTATGTAACAGTTTCACACACACACACACACACACACACGAGTTGAAAAGAGATTGATGGAAGGAGAAAGAGGGAGATAAAAAGATGGAATTACAAGAGAAAGAGAGACGGAGATAGCCAGGCAAACAGGGATCGCCACCATCACTATCACCACCACCATCACCATCATCACTACCACCACCATCACCATCATCCCCACCATCACCACCACGACAATACCTAGGTGTAGTGCGCGTCAGGTGTTCTCGGGGCCCACCCACCTACCCGTTGCCTGGCTTGACCCAACCCTGCACCACTGCCCTCACCTGTGACCTTTGAACTTTATCAAGATACACACCATTATGTTGTCTGGGAGTTTGACCTTATGAAAATGTTGTTGTATTTTATGTTGCAGTGTGTTCAATGAAATATGATAATATGTTTTGTAAGTTAACGAAAAGCGGAGATATATTGTGTAAATGAGAGAAAAGACGATACAATTGTATTATAGATGAAGACGATAAAAATGGAAATCACTTTGTAAATTATTGAAGAACTGACTATTACTTGTTGTAAATTAAAATGAGAATGAATATTTAGTTAGCAAATTATTGGATGGAAGATAATTATTTCTTCTTTGTCTTGTTCTTATCAAATGTTTGGGCGTCGTCGTGTGTGTGTGTGTGTGTGTGTGTGTGTGTGTGTGTGTGTGTGTGTGTGTGTGTGTGTGTGTGTGTGTGTGTGTGTTTAAACATTTTGCTTATGCTTTGTCTCTATGCATAATCTTTATATACAGGTTTATTACATGAGTTTTCTGGCCGTGTTTGTGTGGACGTGTGTACACTTAAATACTGTGCCTGTGTGGACGTGTGTACACTTAAATACTGTGCCTATGTGGACGTGTGTACACTTAAATACTGTGCCTATGTGGACGTGTGTACACTTTATACTGTGCCTGTGTGGACGTGTGTACACTTAAATACTGTGCCTGTGTGGACGTGTGTACACTTAAATACTGTGCCTATGTGGACGTGTGTACACTTTATACTGTATCTGTGTGGACATGTATAGTCTTCAATGCTCTGTCACGCTGCAGTATACAAAATTATTCCAGCTGTTTATATTAATACATCACAAATTCTTTATTACCTCCCTAACCTCCCCACCCCTTTCGTTTCTCCGTGCCGCAGTCGGTAGGGTGCGACGGTGTGCTGGGGTCTGGACTGCGGTTGGACTCGTGTGGGCACTGCGGTGGGGACAACAGCAGCTGCAGGGTGATCGCGGGCATCTTCTCCCGAGCCAAGATGCCTTATGGGTATAACCTGATCGCCACTCTGCCCCGAGGAGCCGCCAACATCACCATCCAACATGTGAAGCCTTCCACCAACTACCTCGGTCTGACCCCTGTTTGGTTGGGAGTCTTAGAGGGATTGGCAAGCTTAAAGAGTCATGGGTTGAGGGATTGGGAAGCTTAAAGAGTCGTAGGTTGAGGGATTGAATACCATAAAGAGTCATGGGTTGAGGGATTGAGTAGCTTAAAGAGTCATGGGTTGGAAGATTGGATGGCTTAAGTAGTCAGGGTTTGAGGGATTGAATACCTTAAAGATTCATGGGTTAAGGGAATGAGCAGCTTAAAGAGTCATGCATTGAGGGATTGAGCAGCTTAAAAGAGTCATGGGTTGAGAGATTGAGTAGCTTAAAGAGTCATGGAAAGAGGGACTGTGTAGCTTAAAGAATTTGATGGATTGAGTAGGTTAAAGAGCCATAGGTTGAGGGACTGAGTAGCTTAACGAGTCATGGGTTGAGAGATTGAGCAGCCTAAAGAGTCATGGGTTGAGGGACTGAGCAGCCTAAAGAGTCATGAGTTGAGGGATTGAGTAGCTTAAAGAGTTATGGGTTGGGGGATTGAGCAGCTTAAAGAGTCATGGGTTGAGGGATTGAGCAGCTTAAAGAGTCATGGGTTGAGGGATTGAGCAGCTTAAAGAGTCATGGGTTGAGGGACTGAGCAGCCTAAAGAGTCATGGGTTGAGGGACTGAGCAGCTTAAAGAGTCATGGGTTGAGGGATTGAGCAGCTTAAAGAGTCATGGGTTGAGGGATTGAGCAGCTTAAAGAGTCATGGGTTGAGGGATTGAGTACGTAAAGAGTTGAGGGATTAAATTGATTTAGATTCTATACAATTCATTTTTTTTGTATTATATAAGAGATCGTATTCCAACGGAGGTCATGTCTTTGACCTCTCCCTCTCCCACCTGGTTGTTCCCCTGCAGCACTTCGTCACCAGGGCGGAGAATTCTTCGTGAACGGCAACTGGGCGGTCAATGCATCAGGGAACTACCTGTCAGGGGGCACCACCTTCACCTACTTGAGGCCAGAGCGCTACCAGGGAGACAAGGTGACGGCTATGGGGCCTCTTGACCAGCCTGTAGACGTGATGGTGAGTAATCCCCCCCCCCCCCTTCCTCTCTCGCTCTCTCACTCTTTCTTTCTTTCTTTCTTTCTTTCTTTCACGCTCCAAAAAAAAAAATAATCCCTTAGTTTTGTAATATATTTATTTTTTATTATCTCCTCCTTCCTCTTATTATCTCATCATGTCTTAGTAATACATTTTCGTCGTGGTGTCATATCTTGCCGCTGTGTCATGTTCTAGTGTCATGTCTTCTCCCGGTGTCATTTACTCTCTGTAATTAGTGTCATCTTTTTATCTCAATATGGTTGTCATATTATATAAGCATTGTCTTCGTGTGCTGTTTTTTGTATCCTAATTATCTCTGTTGTTGTGTGTCAACTTTATCTTCATTTCCTTTCATTTAATCGTTTGGTGATAATTTTTCTCCTTTATTTTTTTCTTTGTTGTTGACTCTTTCTCGTAATTGTCTCTCTTTTTTGTTATCTTGATTTTCTTGTTTATTTATGTTATTTGTCTTGATATTTTTGTTTCGGTTACATCTGCATTTGTCTTTTAACAGCTAGGTAATAATTCCTGTTTATATGTGACTAATAGCGTCATGTTTTACCTGTGTTAATGAGTTGTTTTCAATCTTTAAGTCATTTATGTATTTCATGAGTAGGTGTATCTATAGTGTGATAGTGTAATTGATGATGATGATGATAGTTATGATGAGTGTTACACATCAGGTGGTTATGACGTCATGATGGGGCCCGGGTTAGCATTAATAATCTCCGTCTGTCTCTCCCTGGCAGCTGTTCTACCAGTCGACCAACCCGGGCATCAAGTACGAGTACCGGCTGCCCATGTCATCACCGTCGTCGTCGTCAAAGCATGTGTCTGGGGGCGTGGTACCGGGTTCCCCCCAGAGGCCCAGGCGACCCGATAACCCCCTCAATCCCAACGTCCCTGGAGGACCCGCTTCCAGGACTCCTCCTTCGGGTACATCACCTTTCTTCTCCGTCGGTACCTTTGGTAGCCGCTTTGTCTCAGGGGTCGTGGGTTCTTCGTCCAATGGCGGCACCATACGCCAGTATCGTCCCAGCGGGCAGAACCACTTAACACATGCTGCACCTAGGTCCGCCCAAGACCTTACCCACAACTCTTGGCTGAGCAATATTAATCCTGACGTCAATCTTGAGGGCTCAACTGCCCTGAGGGCGTTAGGGCCTGAGTCACAACATAATATGGACGGCTTATTATCCATAATTCCTAATTCAAACACAATCCCCTCACCACACTCCACCAGGCGTGATCGACATCCATTCTCCATAATTAGTGGTAGCTCAAAACACTCACACACAGATAGTGGCACCTCACACCACTACTACACGGGCAAACTTCACATTGATGCACCCTACGAGAGCAGTAACTCTCTTTATACAAGTAAACACAGCCTTATCCCACCTTACACAAGCAGTCGCACTTCAATGATACCCTACACATCCAGCCGTAGCTCTAATGGTTCTTATAAGAACAAACTCGGTTTTAACTCTCCTTATACAAGTAAACATGTCCCCACCACCAGCAGTCTCACCTCCAGCCACTCTCATGGACACAGTCACGACCCCAAGCTGGCCTCCCCAGTCAGGTTTACCTCTAATATGCGAGACACACACAGAATCAGCGCCAAGCTCAACCATCCTCACGTAAACAGCGTTGCTTCTTCCTCTTACCACGTAAACAATCTTAGTTCTTCTTCACGCAGTGCTGACAGCTTCACGCCACACACTGCACTCGCTCCTCACCACCGCTTCCAAATCTACCCTCATCCTCGCACACCCCTCCACTCAACACATACTTCCTCCAATAAACGAGGACAGACACAGTCAAAAGAAATTAAAGACACAAGCGATCACATCATCTCTGAGAAACACGGTGAAATATTCCTCACTCACAGTCGTCTACCAGCTGTGGCTTCCCCAGTTAGTAGGAATAACTCTCCTTCACCCTTCTCGTCTAATCATATAGTAGGATCTGTTTTGCCAGCCAATGGCCGTAAATCTAAACCATCCATCTCTACCAATCACTTGTCAAGTTCTAATCTATCATTCAGTGCCGTGTCACCAACCTTTCCCCACCTGGCCCCTGGCGGTGCAGCTGAGAAGCGTTGGGGGTACCCAGGTATGTGTAGGTGTCTCAGCTGGTGCACGATACTCTCTCAAGAATATATTCCACCTCTCTCTTCCTGTTCTTGTAGTACAAACATGACGTAATAGAGCGTTCTTCCTTGAGTATCGTAGATGAGACACGATCCTTTACGACACGTAGTTAACTGTTATGAGTAACTCTGGGACAACTTTATAGCTGGTGTAAAATATCGTAAGGTTCTTGTATGCATTATTGTAAAGGCGCACTAGTTCTTCTCTTTGGTGTAAAGATAACAGAGTACATCACCCAGGTGAAGCATCCCCTTGCAGTATTCTCAGTAGACCTGGGACGGAATAACCTTGGTAGTGGAGTTATGATATATTATTCTTATATATATTTTCCAGAGAGACGCGAGTCTTTAACGATCTTAGTGACTAGGTTGTTATAGACGGGTCAAGACGTTCTCCTGATTTAGTCTTGGGACTGACTATTCTCTCTCTTTAATGTAATATATTTTTTCTAAATATTATTAAAAAAAGGTTATAATTTATAATTGTTTTCTCTACTAGATAATCAAACTATTGCACCTGTGTGAGGAGTAAGGTGCCGTGGAGGCCAGCTGTTACCTCACTCCCCTGCCTCCTCATTATACCTGTGTGAGGAATGAGGTGCCATGGAGGCCACCCGTTCCTCACTCCCCCACTTCCTCATTATACCCGTGTGAAGAATGAGGTGCCGTGGGTAAAAAAAGAAACGCCACACTAAAGGCAGCTGTTCCTCACTCACCTGCCTCCTCATTAGACAACTTCCTCACCTGTAGTAGAGGCCCCGTCGACCACTTTTTTTTCCCGGGTGTTCTCTTGTAGTTTTTCTTACTAATGAGGTGCTCACTACTCAGCCTTTTTCATCAGTCACCAAACATGCCTGAAATATATGTTGTTTTATTCACGTCTCGCTCATTAGGTTTTATAATGTTGGGGATTTTTCGCAGTTCAGAATAAAAGATGAGAAAAATATAACAAACAAACAAGTCCTGTGTATAAAAAACAAAAACAATACGAATCTACACACACACACACACACACACACACACACACACACATTTTTTCTCTCTTTATAGATATAGAAGAGAGAGAGAGAGAGAGAGAGAGAGAGAGAGAGAGAGAGAATTAGACAGACAAATACAGAAAAAAAAGAGACAGACACAAAGAGAGAGACCCACTATTGTTCAGTTCGAGTATAAATCAAGTGCTGAACATGTACGGGAGTCGCTGTATACTGGAGCCTAACTTACTGTCTCTTAACATACAGTCATGAGTGTTATCTGATGCATAATACATAGTAAAACTGTTGATATAATCCACGCAGGTCCTGTGAATGACGCCCGCTCCGTCAACGGCAACTCTGTCCTCTCCTCCCAGCGATGGAAGGAGGAGGAGGAGGAGGAAAGGAAGAAGAAGAGGAAGGAGAGGAGAGGGAAGAAGAACAGGAGGAAGGGTACAGGTGGCGTGAAGAAGAGAAGGACGAGGTATGAGTGGAAGGTAGTAGGATTTAGCAGCTGTACGGAGACTTGTGGAGGAGGTGAGTGTTTTGATGTTACTACTACTACTACGACTACATTTACTATTACTGCTACATTTACTATTACTACTACATTTACTATTACTACAAGCACCACTATTACCATTACTACTACCTCAAGTACTTCCACTACTCCGACTATTATAACTACCACAACCTCTACTACTACCACCATAACTACAATAACTCGTCACATCTACTACTACTACTACTGACTGCTATCATCACCATAACTATTACTACTAACACCACAACTACCACTATCATACCTACCATTACTACTACTTTTTTTTGTTTTTAATATGGCTTCCAGTCTCCCCCAATAACCATACCTTCGCCACTATTTTATTACCTTATTATTAAATATCCTAATACATAAGTAGCTATCCTAGCTGTGTTGAGTTAGTTGAGTCGCAGATCTATGCGGCATTCAGTGACTGTAGCCTCGTAGTCAATATCTGCAACTGTTGTCGGCTTTGGGGCCGATGCTCTCGTTCTCCCGAGGCAGAGCAAAGCCGACCGAAGGAGAAAGACAGTCGACATCTCATCCAGGCTGTAACATAACTTTCTGTTCGGATATCACCTCCGCGAGTCTGGCGTAGAAGCATCTTGCACTTGATCCCATCCCACTAGAGGAGTGAAGCTGCCTTGATCAACGTTCTGGATTCTCTCCCCGTATGCCCTTATCTTGTCGTTCTCGTTCCTCCTGTGTGCAGCATCAAGAGCTAAGTTACGGTTACATGTGGCAATGGGATCAAAAATCCTGATGTCGATGAAGGCTCTCTGTACCCGCGTCCAGAATCCTCGAGCACTGACGTCAACCCGGGCTTCGTTGGATGTGTTTGAAGTCCTATGTTGGAAAATCTCACCGTCCAATGGAAGGAGGGTCGGTTCAACCCTGACATCACGGCAGATTTCCTTCAACATATTTGCTGTGAGATCCCTTACTTC
Organism: Homarus gammarus; assembly: GCA_958450375.1. Taxonomy (NCBI): domain Eukaryota; kingdom Metazoa; phylum Arthropoda; class Malacostraca; order Decapoda; family Nephropidae; genus Homarus; species Homarus gammarus. The sequence continues at coordinate 53,306 of CAUDMG010003701.1, read as the reverse complement.
GTCATGCCTCATGCATATGAAGCCCCCTTTCTTGCACTTCATGGCGTGATCGACGTCATAGGAAGAGCCACACACACATTGGGATGGCAAACCTTCTACTGGCCTACTGTACCTTAGAGCATTGGCATCTGTAAATTCTTGTTTATTGAGACTGAAACCATTTGCCCTTATCGGTAACGTAGTTAACCAGTTCGAGGCGCCACCTCCTGCGTTATAGCTACTTTTTTTCTTCAAATTCTCTGGTACCTGCAGCAACAGTTGCTGCAACTTATCACTTTAGCCGTGCTGTCGTTCTGTTGTAATGGACCTTCTAATCTTGTTTACTTCATTGGTATCCACCTCCCCTGTTGCGTTCTGAACTATTATGTGGTCCGTGAGGGCTGCCGTGAGCTGAACTGAGTTTTGATGTTCGGTGGCAGCAATCTCTTCTGGAGTGGTCAATCCCATTCCTCCCAGTCTCTGTGGTAGTGCAAGAAGTGATCTTTCTGCTGGGGTTAAGTGAGGGTGTTTCACTAATTTGGGAATGAAATTGACGCTGATAGCTTTTTCCAGAGGTTGGAGCAGTACCCACCACCACCACCACCACCACCACTATTATCATTAACAACCACCACCACCATTACCATCAACAACCGCCACCACCACTATTACCAACCACCACCACCATCAACAACCACCACCATCACCACCATTACCATCAACAACCACCACCACCACTACCATCTTCAGGCTGGAGTTACGTATTTTAATTATTATTAAATCCAAAGAAATTAGGTTTTTGTAATTACCATATAATCCAAAGGGAGAGCATGGGGGGGGGGGGGGGGGATTTACTGTTAAATCTCCCAGAACCGTAAGTTTATGAGGATTAATGACAGTGTATTCGTCTGTCTATTTGTCCGTCTATCTATGCGTCCGTCCATAATTGATACAGCTGCTAATCGATATAATGTAACATGTGTGGATGATTTATGTTGACTTTATGACACTGTAGTATGGTTAGTGTCTTTTTTTGTAGAGCTACGGGCGTGTAGGTAAGAGGAGTAGTTTTGTAGTTAAGAGGTGTTTGGAGGTGGTGGGATGGAGGCAAGGTGTGGTATTGGTAATTATTGTTGTATCTCAGGTGTGAAGGTTTAAACGAGGGATTTATTTTGTTATTTGAGTAATTTTTTGTGTGTGTTGATAGTCTGTGGGAAGGAGAAGGAAGTTTGTGATTTGGTTATGTGTTTTTTTGTGTTTGGAAATGTTTTTTGTATGCCAAATATTTTGTTTTAATTTATATTTTATTTTTTCTTATTTTATTTTATTTATTTTTTTTGTTATTGATAATTGGTGATGGTTATTTTATGATATGTGCATTATAGTATTTATATAGGTTATTATCACCTTATCTCTCTCTCTCTCTCTCTCTCTCTCTCTCTCTCTCTCTCTCTCTCTCTCTCTCTCTCTCTCCCCCTTACCCTTCCTTACCTTTTTCATCTAAACACCTCTTTCACCCTCCCGCCACCCTCCCACCCTCCCCCTACCGCCCTCACACTCCTCCCCCCGCCCACTCACTCTTCCCACCGCCCACACACCGCCCACACTAACACGGTGGTGCTCGTGGTCTCCGGCAGGTTCACAGACGACCCGGGTGGTGTGTGTCAAGAGGAAGCGAGGTAACGAGGTCCCCAGCAGCCACTGTAGGGTCCTGCCCAGGCCAGCCGAGGAGACCGTCCGCTGCAACTTACGACCCTGCCCTGCCACGTGAGTGTGAGAGAGTGAGAGAGATACCCTGCCCAACCAAGTGAGTGTGAGAGTGTGAGAGAGATACCCTGCCCAACCAAGTGAGTGTGAGAGACCCTGCCCAGCGAAGTGAGTGTGAGAGACCCTGCCCAACCAAGTGAGTGTGAGAGAGTGAGAGAGATACCCTGTCCAGCCAAGTGAGTGTGAGAGACCCTGCCCAGCCAAGTGAGTGTGAGAGTGTGAGAGAGATACCCTGCCCAGCCAAGTGAGTGCGTGTGAGAGAGGGAAACCCTGTCCAGTCACGAGAGAGAGAGAGAGAGAGCAGTAATGATAATGAGACTTCGCTCAGTAATGGCATGGACATTGTAAATTGATAATTGTATACATCACAGGTGAGACATGTCAGGTAATGTTATACAGCAGGTGGCACTCTCGCCCTTATTACTATCACTAGCAGTAGTAATTATTGTGTCACTATCATCGCCAATGAAGATGACGCCACTTTCATTATCAACACTAATGCTGATAATAATAATAGCACCATCATCACTATCATCGCCACTGATGACAATGTTGGCACTCTCACTGTCCTCTTCATTATCATAACCAAGAATTGTTTCACCATCCTCTTTTGGCCTTTATGTATCAGTACCATCAAAATCATTATTATCATCGCCTTCATCGCCATTCTTGTTACCATCACTATCTCTCTCCTCTCCCTCAGCAACACTATCAATGAGTGTAATCACCGTCATCATCACCGTCACCATTATTGATATTGCTTTTATTATTATAATCACCATTACCTCTTCCCCTTTTGTGTCACCATTATTATCAACTATTGTATCGTCACCATCATTATCATCACCACATTTAACACTGCAGTCACCATCCATCATTATTTTCATTATTATTTATCACTGCCACCTTCATCATCATTATGTTAAGAACCTTTGATCACTGTCCGCCTGTGTTAACTCTCTACCACGTTAACATTCATCTGTGTTGAATTCCTTTCATGGTAAAGTGCATTTGTGTTAACTTCTACATCACTGTATTTTTATGTTAATTTACGCCTGTGTTAACTCCCTCTCATGTTAATCTACGCCCATGTTAACAAGTTGTCGTGTGTGTGTGTGATGTGACAGGTGGGTGGCGGAGGAATGGGGGCCGTGCAGCGTGACGTGTGGGCTGGGCGTGCAGACCCGTGCCCTCACCTGCAAGATGAGGCTCTCCCCTGACCACTCCGTCGCGCAGCCAGAGGGAGCCTGTCTCACCACCCCAGACATCCCCAAGGCTCAGGTGAGGTCTCCAGGATACTGTGTTGGGGGAGCTGTGGGGAGGAGTAGGTAAGGACATTGCTGGGGAGAAAGAGGTAGGGACAGTGTTGGGGAGGAGGAGGAAGAGGTAGGGACAATGCTGGGGAGGAGGAGGAGGAGGTAGGGACAGTGCTGGGGAGGAAGAGGTAAGGACAGTGCTGAGGAAGAGAAGAACAATTGTAAGGCTTAGTTGAAACAAGAATCTGGTAGAGAGTGTGTGTGTGTGTGTGTGTGTGCATGTGTGTCGTGAAGGTACAGTACAGTCTTGTGAACATACAGTATATTTTACTGTGGGAACTTAATAACATAAGATGCAGTAATATTACAAACAGTACAGCCGTGTGGAGGAACAGTACACTCATGATATACAACATGGTTAAGTTCCCCAGGTGAACAGATACAGTCAACCCGTAAACACAGCGACGAAGGTGAAGCGAGGAGGATACAGGAAGATTACAGTTACTCTGATTTATATACACATGACTGTAATATTATACGGTATTACTGTAAATATATTCTGTACTATGATAACTATAATATGCCTCTATTACGAAGAAACATCAAGGTACTGTGAATATATTTTTTTACCACCTTGAGGGACCCCCTAAATCTTCTTTTACTTTATGCCTAATTTTTTCCTCTCTTCTCTGTAAATAAACTCCAGTAAAAGGTTCACAGTTCTGCTTCTGAGAAATTTATATGACGACCATTTGACTTAGTGGCTTTATCAAGAAAGATATATTGCCAATTAACGTCATCACAGGTGCGTTTAATTATTCAGTACCTTGATGCGTATATGTAGGTCCCTGTCTCTTTTATGATTCTTATTTGCCCTGAGAACATACACACAAACACACGCATTCTAGTGCTGGTGTTGATATATTGCTGAAGTTGATATATTTCCGGTGTTAATATAATTCTGGTGATAAGTTGATATAATTTTAATGTTCATATAATTCTGGTGTTCATATACGTAGTTATGGTGTTAATTTAATATAATTCTGGTGTAAATATAATTCTGATGCTAAGTTCAATATAATTCTGGTGTTAAGTTAGTGTAATTCTGGTGTTAAGTCAGTATAATTCTGGTGTTAAATCAATACTGTATAATCTTTCTGTAAAGTCGATTCACTTCTTAGTATGAGTATTATAATTCTGATGATAATACACCAACACCTTTATATAAGTGAAAATAATTCCTGAATCTAATATAAATAATTCTTGAGTTAGTGTAATCCAGAAGCGAGTTAAGGTAATTCTAATGTTGAGTTAAGGTAATTCCAGCCTTATGAAACACTATAATTCTGGGTCGTCTGTGCTATAGAGGAAGATTATCACCTGAAGATTAGACACCACAGCTTATTTCACCTGTTGATTAAACACCTTAACACTAATTTGGGTATTTGGTTAGGTTGGGGTTTTTGGTTTAGATTAGGTTAGTTTAAGTTAGGTTATGATAGATTAGGTTTGATTAAGTTAGGTTATGTTGGGTTAGATTAGGTTAGTTTAAGTTGGGTTATGTTAGGTTAAATTATGTTAAGTGATCTTAAGTTAAATTACGTTAGGTTATAGTAGGTTTAGTTAGGGTAGATTAGGTTATAGTAGGTTAGGATAGGTTAAGTTATACTTGTATTAGGTTCGGGTTAAGTTATATTAGGTTAGATTTTGATAGGTTCGGTTAGGTTACCGTTAGGGTGGTTACTGTTCAGGTGATATAAGGTGGGAAGACTAATCCTCAGGTGATCCCCCCCCCCAAGAAATATTATTATGGTCTGAGAAACCTTTGTACACACGAGAGGTGTCAGGTGATGATGGCCGCTAGCACCATTAACACGTTTTGCAAAAGATACAGGTCAATCAGTGTGTCTTGCAGGTGTGCAACATTAATTAGCACGTCTCTGCAGGTGAGGTGCATCAATCACCCCTTTGACAGAGTCGCGTAAGGCTGAATATTAACGAGAAGCGGCGGCACATGTTATTTGTGGAGAGAAATGATTGTGAACGCCAGGACAGGTTGTTTAAAATAGCCCATGGAGATATAGTAATAATAGTAATAGTAATAATAATAATAATGATCAACAAAAATGATGATGATGATAATACTACTTCTACTAACAATAATAATAATAATAATAATATTTACAGAATAAGTATATTAGGTGACCTCGGTGGAGAGAGCACTGAATTAATTGGTTCAGGTGTATAGACTAATTTAAGTTCTGACTCCTAAATATACAAATAGATAAACTGATCCGTCTGTACACTGTTTACCATTATATGTACTGGTTCAGATATACAGAATACACTAGTAAACCTACTGCTTTAACTATGCATCTACGAGGAGAGAGAGAGAGAGAGAGAGAGAGAGAGAGAGAGAGAGAGAGAGAGAGAGAGAGAGAGAGACCTAGGTGTGCACGATACCAATAAGCGCATGGTTCCAGGTAAGCAAGATATTACTTTTTCCTTCACTCTCGTTGCAGGTGTGTGAGTTGGCGGCGTGCGACTCTGCCCCGACATGGCAGACGGGGGAGTGGGGGCAGTGTTCCGCCCAGTGTGGTCTCGGCACCCGTCACCGCTCCGTCACCTGCATCACTCCCATGGGCACCGTCCCAGACCAACTGTGTGATGCCCTAGACAAACCCAGCAACCAGGTTAGTGATCCCAGGAACACACACACACACACACACACACGTAAGAAAACATCCGCAAACACGGAAAAACACAGACACATAAAAAGTCATAAACACAAGCACTGTAAAACACACACTGAGATGAAAACTCACCATCGATTTAAAACACACACAAACATAAAAAACTCACACTCAGGCACAAATTACACACACACACACACACACACACACACACACACACACACACACACAGTTGCATAAACACGTTGGCTGTTTCTTATACACACACAGTTGCATAAACAGACACAGTCATCCATTCATCCCCTTGAGAGACGACGTAACACCCACACGACCTCCGACTAATGGTGGGACACACACACACACACACACACACACACACACACACACACACACACTATTTTTTCCTAATATCTCACCTGACTATTACCTTCACCTTCATATCAATTAACCTTACCTGGATTGTCTGGATAATCATTAGTGTTTACAAAAAAAAAATGGATTGGGTGTTTCGTGATCACACGTGCCTTCATAATTTCCTGACTTTCTTACACCCACTTGAAATTAGTAAGAAAGTTTAGTGACTGAGAGGGAGATTAATGTATGTAGTACATTGAAAATCAAAACCAGTCCAGAGTTCTCTATATAATACCAAACGTCGAGGGAGCTGTGATAGTGAGCTTGGTGATGATGGGTCCTGCAGGAGCTGTGTGATATGGGATCCTGTGCTACCGACACCTGGTTCTTCTCGGCGTGGGAGGATCGCTGCTCTGAGGAATGTGGCGACGGTGTGCAGCGGCGTCGTGTGCACTGTTCCGGCGACGCCCTCGACAACCAGGTGACAGAGTCGTCGTGTGACCCCGAGCAGCGCCCCTCCACCACCAGGGCGTGCACCTCCGACCGTAGCTGTGGCGGCAAGTGGTTCACAGGTACGTGCTCCTCACCTGCCTCGTTTCCTACACTATCTTGACCAGAGACCGTCTAGCTTCATGTACATATATTTGTCGAGCCTTTTAAGGATGATGGTTTAATCTATATCTCTACAAGAATAACAATTTAAATTATAACCTCCAGGGAATTAAACCAACGTCTTCTGGGGGCTATTTTAACGTGTTTTCACAATGTAGATTATTTTTAGACATTAAATTTTCTTCTTGTTAAGGATAAATTTACTCACTGGATATTTTTTTCATGAGGAAATGTTAGTTATGACCTAAGCTGCATGGGTATATGGCGTAATAATTGTGTCTGGAATATAGTGGAGGTGGTGGAAGCTTACCAGTAATGTCGTGGGCAGGTCCGTGGGGTGATTGTAACGCCGAGTGTGGGCCGGGGCGACGGTCGAGGTCCGTGGTGTGCGTGGTGTTCCGGGGCCGTTGGCGTGTCACTACGGATGTGTCTCAGTGTAAGGGCGATCCACGGCCAGACTCGACTGAGACGTGCACCCGTCCCTGCAGCCACGAATGGTACACGTCTGAGTGGTCACAGGTACGGTACTGATGGGTTATTGACAAAATGATATTCTCCTATCAGGTGACAGATACAAGATAATTAAATACCCATTGTTCCTGAACATATTATACCATAAATACCTTGTTTACAGTAAGGTGACAGGAGATTCTCGCCACCTTATTGATGGATCAACTCTTGGACAAAAAAAAAAAATGGTGGCGCTCTTCTGTTATTCTACCCAGCTCTGTATTTTTGCTTTGTTTTTAAGATTAGAAGTCATATCGTAATAAACAAAATTTGTATGTATGATTGACATCATTTTCGTGTGGTGTCCGTCAGTGCTCGGCGTCCTGTGCCAGCGGCGTCCAGCGGCGGGAGGTAAAGTGCCTGAATGAGCGTCAGATGCCGGCACTAGACTGTACTGCCGCCTCCAAACCTGACACCCGCCAGCCCTGCAACACCCAGTCCTGCCACCAGGGTCAGTCTGCTCCTCCCAGTCTTACTCTTACATTCTCTAAGCCTCTACCCTAAGGTGTATCACCCCTGGGGACTGTACCCTTAGGTGTATCACCCCTGGGGACTGTACCCTTAGGTGTATCACCCCTGGGGACTGTACCCTTAGGTGTATCACCCCTGGGGACTGTACCCTTAGGTGTATCACCCCTGGGGACTGTACCCTTAGGTGTATCACCCCTGGGGACTGTACCCTTAGGTGTATCACCCCTGGGGACTGTACCCTTAGGTGTATCACCCCTGGGGACTGTACCCATAGGTGTATCACCCCTGAGGACTGTACCCTTAGGTGTATCACCCCTGGGGACTGTACCCTTAGGTGTATCACCCCTGGGGACTGTACCCTTAGGTGTAACACCCCTGGGGACTGTACCCTTAGGTGTATCACCCCTGGGGACTGTACCCATAGGTGTATCACCCCTGGGGACTGTACCCCTAGGTGCATCACCCCTGGGGACTGTACCTTTAGGTGTATCACCCCTGGGGACTGTACCCTTAGGTGTATCACCCCTGGGGACTGTACCCTTAGGTGTATCTCCCCTGGCGACTCTACCCTTAGTTGTATCACCCTTGGGGACTGTACCCTTAGTTGTATTACCCCTGGGGACTCTTCCCTTAGTTGTTTTACCCCTGGGGACTGTACCCTTAACTGTATCAGCCCTGGGGACTGTACCCTTAGTTGTATTACCCCTGGGGACTGTACCCTTAGTTGTATCACCCCTGGGGACCGTACCCTGGTTGTATTACCCCTGGGGACTGTACCCTTAATTGTATTACCCCTGGGGACTGTACCATTAGTTGTATCACCCTTGGGGACTGTACCCTTAGTTGTATTACCTCTGGGGACTGTACCCTTATTTGTATCACCCCTGGGGACTGTACCCTTAGTTGCATCACCCCTGGGGACTGTACCCTTAGTTGTATTACCCCTGGGGACTGTACCCTTAGTTGTATCACCCCTGGGAACTGTACCCTTAGTTGAATTACCCCTGGGTACTGGACCCTTAGTTGTATTACCCCTGGGGACTGTACCCTTAGTTGTATTACCCCTGGGTACTGGACCCTTAGTTGTATTACCCCTGGGGACTGTACCCTTAGTTGTATTACCCCTGGGTACTGTACCCTTAGTTGTATTACCCCTGAGGACTGTACCCTTAGTTGTATTACCCCTGGGGACTGTACCCTTAGTTGTATTACCCCTGGGTACTGGACCCTTAGTTGTATTACCCCTGGGGACTGTACCCTTAGTTGTATTACCCCTGGGGACTGTACCCTTAGTTGTATTACCCCTGGGTACTGTACCCTTAGTTGTATTACCCCTGGGTACTGTACCCTTAGTTGTATTACCCCTGGGGACTGTACCCTTAGTTGTATCACCCCTGGGTACTGTACCCTTAGGTGTATTACCCCTGGGTACTGTACCCTTAGTTGTATTACCCCTGGGGACTGTACCCTTAGTTGTATCACCCCTGGGTACTGTACCCTTAGTTGTATTACCCCTGGGTACTGTACCCTTAGTTGTATTACCCCTGGGGACTGTACCCTTAGTTGTATCACCCCTGGGTACTGTACCCTTAGGTGTATTACCCCTGGGTACTGTACCCTTAGTTGTATTACCCCTGGGGACTGTACCCTTAGTTGTATCACCCCTGGGTACTGCACCCTTAGGTGTATTACCCCTGGGTACTGTACCCTTAGTTGTATTACCCCTGGGGACTGTACCCTTAGTTGTATCACCCCTGGGTACTGTACCCTTAGGTGTATTACCCCTGGGTACTGTACCCTTAGTTGTATTACCCCTGGGGACTGTACCCTTAGTTGTATCACCCCTGGGGACTGTACCCTTAGTTGTATCACCCCTGGGGACTGTACCCTTAGTGAAGTGTTTTTATGTTTATTATTACTGCTGTTGTGGTATTTTATTCTTCTCGGTGCTTTTGTTGTTCTTTTTCATTCGTCTCCTCTCTTCCGTTTCTTCTTCACTTTTTCCAGGTCCATTTTCTCATTCTCTGTCCATCTTGTAATATTGTATTCCCCCCTATTATATTCCTGATATTTTTTATGCATATCGTAACGTTTATCATCTTGTCTGTCTGTCTTTCACCCGTATTTCAATAAGGATGAGAAGTGGTGTTGGTGAGACGAGGTTGAGAGAACATGAGTCTCGCCTGGATGTCTCTGGCAACACTGTCAGCTAATGTTTACACTTGGTTTAGACCGTTGTCGAGGCAGCTCTAACTTACTGTACAGTATATTGGGTCTCATTTCCTGATACTGTTTACAACTTGCGTGTATGTTCAGTTGTTATTTCAGATTTGTTTGATTATGATGGTTCATTTGTGTGGGGTTTTATTTACAATTGAGAAAATTTTATATTTTGTATATTATCCATATATATTTTGGTCAAGGACGAGTCAGTTGTAATATAAATATAACGTTTTTTGCTCTGCATTTTTTCCTGTTCATTGTTCTCAAGTAAAGGTATTCTTACCTGGTTACAACTATATGATACAGGCTGCTGCTGCTGCTGGCTGAACAAGATTAAAAAAAAAATCTCTCAAGGTCGGGTGTTAGTGAATGAAAAGTTAACACCTCAGTAACTCACAAGTCTCTTGCCATTTGAGTTTGAGATTGAGACTAAAAGAAAAGTCTTCTTGCCAGAATTTATAATATTAAGAGTTAAGATAGTGACACGAGTGTTGGCGGTGTTCCAGGTGCGGCCACACACACATACACACACACCTGCCCTCAAGGTGGAGTCAAGTTTCATTCATTCATTTGGAATTTATTGAGGTGTGTGTGTGTGTGTGTGTGTGTGTGTGTGTGTGGATCGTGAGAACTAGCAACTGAGAGGTATTAATACATCGTGAGGTAATATTTCTTAGTTATGATATCATTTAGTTATATACTGTATGTGTACTGTGTTCATAAGGGATGATTTATGGTAAGCTACAGTAGCATTTAACCATAGATGATAGTTTGAATTAATGATTTACTTGTACCCATTGTTTTCCTTACTACACAGAACAAGCTGACGAGAGCGTGAATAACTCCTCCACAAGAAACGACCTGCCACAGCTGCCCTCCGGCCTCCCCCCTGGCGACACCCCCGACCGCAAATCTTCAGGTAATGTGGCTCTTGAGGCCGGCTGGCGCCCCCCGCCCCAGTCACTGGAAGCTCCTAGTCCAGACTTCCGGTCTCCTGATGATATTCAGGACTATGACGAGGGCACAAATAGGGATACCGATTGGGATTGGGCCTCCAGAGGGGGCGATGAGGAGGAGGAGGAGGAGACCGAGCAGCCCTCCGACAGGTCTCCGCCTTCCCCAAGCATCAGGCGGCGGCGACCTGTCACCCCTGGGCGGCCATGGCGACCCGGGCTGTCCACAGGTTGGCCTGGAAGTTGCTGCAAGCTTATAATATCGCTGCTTGTCACTCTTTGAGATTAATTATTCCAATATTTTAGCTTACTGCTTGGGAACTATCAGAGACAGAGGCTTAGCTGCATACATTGTTAACACAGTGGCTGTTAATATGCTCTTCACCAGCACCAGAAGGAAGCTTAACTATGCTAGCAATATATGGATCTTATAAAACTGTATCATTTTGCTTATCTTGTGAGTGAGTCAGTTAGCTTGATGGTCTGCATCGGGAGGTTATGGCACCAGAGGCTTGATCGCTTGCACCTTAATAGGACTTAGCACAGGTGTGGAGGCTGTGTGGCAGTGTAGCCGGAGCTCCTCTCTTGTTAGCACACTGTGGGTCTGATTCTCTTTATTACTCTTATCCATTCCATTGTTTTTTTTCTTATATTCATTAATAACATGAAAAGTTGTACAGGTGAACTGAAGGAAACTACACAGTCGATGGTTTACTTTTCACAGGAATACAATTGTTACACAAAGTGGAATATCTTATGTTGTCATCCTTAGTGATCATAAAGGGCGTAAATTAGAACCAGTTTTGTAAAAATTTATATGATTTTTGTGTTTTGTAAAAGTTGGACACGTCTGTTTAATTTAATATCAAATTTAACTAAAAAATCTTTCTTCAGTGAATGTTGAGGGGCCTGAATGTTAATGGTTAAAGAGTAATAACTATGGAAGTGTATAAAGCTTTGTGTGTGGGTTCTGGCTTTCCACTTGATGTGTTCTGGCACAGCCTTGTTCTTTCTGTCAGCTGGGTCTTCTTCAGCCTTGGTTCAGTGTCACCAGACGCTCTTAATGACAATACTGAAATACCTGGAATAATTTCTTCTTCCCCTCTGAACTGCACTGATAACCACCTCCCTCTTGTTCCAGGTTCCTGCATCGACAGAATGAAGAATTGCCACCTGGTGTACAAGGCTCGTCTGTGTCGCCTCAAGTACTACAACAAACTCTGTTGTGACACTTGTACCAAGAACCAGTGAGTTCTTAGTCATTATCGTAAGAGAGAGTGAGTGTTACTGCCAAGTGCCAGTGACCACTCTGTTGTGACACTTGCACCAAGAACCAGTGAGTTCTTAAGTCATTATACCTCAAGAGAGAGGGAGGGAGTGAGTGGTACTACGAGCGACCTGTGCTGGAGGAACTGTACTGAAGAAGAGGAGAACACTGGTCCTCAGTGCGCTGGTCGAGGAGGTGGGACCATCATATACAGGGTAGACTGTGGTGTCAGCAAGCCCCGATTTGCTTTCACAGTGAACAATATTACCGGAGATCGATAAAATGACTTGCGTAGGGGAGGTAATGTTCGCCCCGTATAAGCAAGACGTAGTCACTCCTTGTCGCCCTGCCACTGTCTGGTCCTACCCTCACCTCAGCCTCCGAGTTTGGTAAAGTTTTCCCTGCGGTTGTTTGATAAGGACTGTGACGTCACAGTTTGGTGCAAGCAGACTGACATTTCATTTCTACTCTCATTTTGTCATCCGAGCCTGCTTGAACCTTCATGTTATAAAATATAGACTTAGGTGTATAACACTGATGATAAGAAAGATGGGAGTATGATGATGGATAGTCATGAACTGAAGAAAGAATCCTTGTATATAAGTTTTGCTTAGCATAAGAGGAAGTTAAAGCACCCATCTTAACAACCAATACAGACTTTCTACGTAAAGTATGTAAATACTTACACTATTACTGTAGAGCAGAGTAACATTGTTCAGCTATAGTCAGTAGTCATAGAGAACGGAGCAGAGGTGGCACAGTGCCAGGGGGCACAACTGTAGTTTATATCACGCACGTTCTCTGCATCTTGAAGCACTGCCAGGACTGTTATTTTAATTTCACGCTGAAAAGCTGTGTATTTCATAGTAATAATTATTCATATATAACGCATATATCATTATTTTTATCTAAAATTTCATGAAAACTAAAAATATATTTTTTGTGTTTTCACTAAGAAAATTTATCTGGATCCAATGTGTCAAGGCCGTCAGGTTTACGTATTTGGAGTGCAGCTGCTGTGTCAGGCTGTCACCCTCATCTCAATCGCTGTGTCAGGCTGTCACCCTCATCTCAATCTAACAATTGATTTCCATTTGCTTACTTGATCACAGTAACTTTAAGTAAACTTGCATTTACCTAAAATTCAGATGAAGTAAATGAAGTCTTCAAATTATTGTCAGTTAAATATAATCAATGATTTTTTGGATGATAATTTTGTTCATGTGATATAATTATGAGGTTTAGGACGTAACCTAACACCAGGTGGGCTTCAACAACCCGTGGGGAACTAATGACCTCAAATAACCTAAAACTCAGTGTAATATGCCACAATTTGAGTTTATTTATTAATCACGTATGACCTGGAGTACGTGTGTGTTCACGTTCTCGCCGACAGCTTTTCCGTATTAATTTTTATCTGTCTGTGTAGTAAAAATTGTCCCACCTTCGTCTACTTGGGATCATATGAACTGACATTTAGTTTTAATGATATATCACATACCAGACAAGGTTGTGTTGTGTGGTGGGTGTGTTGTGTGCTCTAGACAAGACACACCATGGAGGTAACACTAATGGGTGTGTTGTGTGCTCTGGACAAGACACACACCCTGATGGTAACACTAGTGGGTGTGTTGTGTGCTCTGGACAAGACACACACCATGGAGGTAACACTAATGGGTGTGTTGTGTGCTCTGGACAAGACACACACCCTGATGGTAACACTAGTGGGTGTGTTGTGTGCTCTGGACAAGACACACACCCTGATGGTAACACTAGTGGGTGTGTTGTGTGCTCTGGACAAGACACACACCCTGATGGTAACACTAGTGGGTGTGTTGTGTGCTTTGGACAAGACACACACCCTGATGGTAACACTAGTGGGTGTGTTGTGTGCTCTGGACAAGACACACACCCTGATGGTAACACTAGTGGGTGTGTTGTGTGCTCTGGACAAGACACACTGTGCAGGGTAATACAGCATGACTGTCACTTCCAAGGCTCCTTACTCTGCTCTGTTGTATGTAACAGAAGAACATATTATGTGTATATATTTTAAACGTAGCTTGGCATGGTGAATATAGACAACAATGTAATAGTTTGTAAGACATGCAAGAATAAGACTACTTAAAAACATATATATTAGTGTGAAGGTAAAAAAGTTGCAAGAGGAAGTTTGTTAAAGGCTTACTCACAGGTAACTCACAGGTAACTTATAAGTGTGAGGATGAAGTACGTGACCTTATAATGCGACACTCACACCTGCCTCAACCACAAGACGTACACACATCTCTAGCTGGACCTGACACTCTTTTCTGATAATTATTTGCAAACTGCTGAAATCTCTGATGTTGCGAGGCGCTCACATCCACACCTTGAGAGAGAGATTGGTATGTACCTGTATGTACCTGTCTTTCTGAAAACCTCGGTATTAAGTGTTTTTTTCGTAGACGGAAAAATTACTTGTTCCTTAATGACTACGGGCAAAAAAATATGAGTAGTTTGAGAAGGGGTTGTTGGTGGATAATATATATATATTTTTTTTTTAAATTAAAATTAATTTGAATTACTCAGAATGGATTAAGGTTATTTTAAATTTCCAGAAGTAGGTGGTGAGTGTACAGTGTGGCTCTCTCTCCCTTGTGTCAGGGTCTGGCCATTAGGGTTAAACAGTGTGTAGGGAGTTTGATAGTTCCTAGGAGTACCGCTTGCTGGAGGGGTGGTCGCACACACACACCTCAGCTGTCTTGTCAGTGATGTACAGAATCTTATAACTCAACTCTTCCTTTCCTGGCGTCTGTATTTTCAGATAACTTTCCAAACTGTGTTGAGTCTCAGTCTGGGAGAATTTGCTAATTTATTTACACTTCTATTAATTAACTTTGCCTGGTGCGGTAGGAGAGACTTTCAGCTGAATTAAGCCATTACCAGATAAACTGTACTGTGACCAATGTCTTGTCATTATATTATACATTTACGAATTAATTTTTCGAGAATTTTAGATTTGTTTGTATCTTATTACTCAAAACACTGCTGTAAGATACAGTTGTAGCCACGAGGGTGTGTCGTTAAGGGCTACAGTGTTGTGTCGCAGCTGGCAGATGATCGCCCATGGGAGCTCACTTACCAAAGATGTTTGTTTCTTTATTGCCCCGCGAGGAGTCACGTTTTTTGTTTGTGCTGGACCGTTGTGATGGTGACGCCGGCACTCACCCTCATACCGAGTGTAAGGTGACGGTGACGCCGGCATCCTCTCTCATACTGAGTGTAAGGTGACGGTGACGCCGGCATCCTCTCCTCATACTGCCTGTGGTGACTCTCTTGTTTATTGTACATAAGAGAAGCCAGACAAGAAGTATATATGGAAGCCTTCAAAAAGTGAACGTGAAAACATACAAGGTGTTGAACCACCTCTTAAAGATTTTTCTCAGTCGCCAGATGTTTGAATTTCCGTCCAGTTTAGATGCAAAATTCAACATACCGGTGGCCGAGGAACATACATTTCACACTGCGTCTCCAAAAGAGAAGAAAAAATTATATTTATACTTTGGGAATGATTTTCGTCTCCAAGACAGCACTGGAATCAAGGAGAAAGTTTGTACATGTTTACACTGTTGATACTAACACTCGACTATGTTGCTGTGCTTGGGCAGTCTTCCACTTGTACTCCTTCCACTCAGGGTCTCCTCTACTGGGCCCTTCTGCCCTGGTCTTGTCTCGTGCTTGTACTGTCTTCCAGCTGGTTTCATGATCAAATATCTCCTGTGGGGGGAACATGGTATTGGGGTTGGCAGCATGGTTATTGTCCAACTCGATATCCCAGGTTAAGAGACTAAGAGGCTGGCTGGAGTGTGAGTTAACGATAGGTCTCGGATACCTAGGGCCTCAGACTCTTCAGCCACTCATCCTGGGGTACACCGCCTTACACTGGTGGAAAACGGCATTCGGTGGATATATATTTTGATATATCACAGTTCTCCTCATAATCTTGCTCTCTTTCGCCTTTTCTTGTTTTTACCTTCTCTGTTTCTGGATTACATGTGATGAATTTTAGAGTAATTATATGGGCTACTACTGTAAATATTGCTGTATAATAAATGTGTATACAAATTTTTGTTTCTTTACTCCCACAAGAGAGAAAAAATGGACAACTACTGATGTTGTTGGAAACAATATTAAGTTGTTTGTTATATCCCCAGTAACAGCAAAGGCACATACACGGACAAAATCGGTACGTTCACAAACTTGGACGAGAAGATCCGTTGGTAAGTTATGATAATGTGGAAAATACACAAAATATTACTATAAAGACCTGGAGTACTTACATCCTCTTCCACAGGATAACATCTATACACATTTTACGTTTTCTCGTTTTTTTTTTATTTGTAGTAAGTTTAGTCTTACAATACATTCATACAAACTCACTTTATGCAAACAACTCGGTTATGTTGACTTCCGAAGTTTGGAGCGAGAAAGTTGGACTGAGGCTGTTGCTATATTGGGCTGAGTTACTTCCTGCAAGTGTCGACGGGGAGAGACCAGCAACTGCCTACCGACACATTAGCGACAGGTAAGACACTTCTTTATTGGTGCAGGTAAATACAGATCATCGACATATCACCCAATATCTCAAGATGATTCAAAACGACAAAAATGGCGATGGGATAATTTTTTAAAGTGGTCAAGGTAAGTTTTCCCAATTCCTCGAAAATTACAAATGTAACCCAATAATAAAAAACCCAAATTCAGAGAAAATATCCACAACGTTCTTAATGTAACTTTGGCAAAAAATAAATACAATTCCAAGTCTTTCCAACAACATTTGGAGCCCAAGCAAATTATCCCCAAACCTTGAATTTTATCGCCTTTTATTACAAGTAATGATAATTTCGACAACATAGAGACAAGTATTACAAAATCTCGGTAAAATATTCACAATCCACAACTATCACAATGCTCCATGCATGTACTCAAGTCACTCGGGTATTTTTTGTTTTCTCGGAATATGATCACATTCGTCACCAAACTATGAGAATATAACGTGTATTACTTCCTCCACTCGAGTTAAAGTTCCGTAAAATCTTGAACACGTATCAACAGTTTATATACTAACACATTAAAGAAAATCAAGGCCATATGCTCATTCTCTTGGTAATGCGTCGCAATCTCTAAAAAAAAAAATAAAATAAAATAAATCTAGTATCCACAAAACCTGAGTACAGTACAGCACTCGTCGTGTCCACACTCAGGGACCCCAAGAGGCGGGGTCGAGCAGTTCACGAGTGTTATCATAAGTTTTTTTTCCCCCCAAAATGAAGAGGAGTAACAAGTTGCAACCACTCACTGCACTTGAATATCGTATTTTTGCTTAATTAAATAACAATAATATTTCATTAACTTCAACTGAATTGTCATTTGAGTAATAAGGAGTAATCCCACTGACAATGGTAACGATCATTAATCTCAAACATTCCTATATTTAGATAATTCAAAAGAGACATGGAACATAGAACGTATTTGTAGGCCAATGTATAATGAATTGGTAAGACAACTTTATTATTACTTTAAATGGCTATGTTGTAGAAAATACTTTATCCTTTCGAGAAAAATTAGTACCCCAGCTCTCTCTGGACTACTCTGTGTCTGCGCATGCGTAGCTCAGTCTGTTCATTTGTTCACCAGTCACCGACTTACCTGTGTAAGGTGTGTGTCTGTGTCCATTGTTCCCACGAAAATTTGGTGAGTAATTTTGCTGTTTTACGACGATATTAATGTTTATTGTTATTCTTGGTTTATCATAAGTTAATGTTCCGTAATTGTTTCCTTGTTTGTGATTATTATAAACGGCTGAAGTTGTTAGAGGCTTTGTTTACATGATAATTTGGCGAGTAGTCAGTAATCACCCCCCCCCCCCCCCTCCGCCAAGTGCTCCTCCCGAACATCAGACGTTACACACAATTTTGTTCCGTTGGACGATTTCACCGATAGGACACAAGGGTTTGGGGACTTAATTCACGGGTTACATTGTACAGGAGTGAGCAGTTACCGTACTTTGACAGCACTGATAGAAACTAATGGTAATTAGTAAACATAAATTTACCTGGAAACAAAGACAGCGGACGCTCCTGTATAGCAGACGATGTGAACCAAAACATGGTCGCCACGGGAGATCCGACGGGTCCATAATTACGTAAATAATTTATTTCTTCGTCCACAAAGCGCGTAGAGACGTGAAATTACTGCTTTATGTTCAGTGTTCGCTTTTCTTTACCCCGTTATTTCCCTTTCCTTTCATGTCCTGCCTACAAACAAGTAATTTACGATCGAAGGATATGTATGGCAAGTGTATCTGACAAGCATTTTTTTGGTCAATTCAGGATAATAGCCAGGTTGCGGTTAGGTTGGGTTAGGTTAGGTAGTGAATTCATAGTAAAGCACCGGTCTTTTTCTCGCTGTTATGTATTTTGTAATGTTTAGACATTCTAAGATTTCATTACCAGATATGGCTGAACAGGTTGAAGTGCTGTGCTGACATTGTGATAGATTATTTTACGTAAATTGCCGAGTTTCATCAGAAAAATAGTGATGTAATTTAATTTTTTTAGAAAACACGGTGTATTACTGAACAACGTTACTTATCCAAAGTGTAATAATCAGTGTACACTGCGTGGAAAACAACACATTTGGCCTGATTCTTCTTCAGATTAAGGTAAGATGTGGGGGCATGAACAAAGGTTAGGTGAGGTTAGTTTTTGTTGTTGCTTTTTTTATACGCTTTTGCCTATGTTTGTTTTTATGTTTTGAACGATTTTTGCCTTGTTCTCCATTGGAAATCGCCTGTTTCTGTGATTTACCCAGCAAAAAACTCCAGTTTTCCAACAACTTCCCTTAAGATTGTTGGGGGGGTGTTATCTAAAAAAAAAAAAAAAAAAAATCCGGCGGAAATGAATATCAAATTTGTTCGAAAATAAAAAAAAAAACTATTGGAAAACTATATTTTTAATATCCAAAGAAAAAGCGGGGGTTTTCTATAAATTTACTGGTAGGTCAGGTCAGGTCAGGTCGGTTAGCACCAGAAGCGAAAGTCAGATTCGTTCGAATCACAAGAAGAACCAAAGTAAAAACGTATTTCTTATGGAAAAATCGAAACCTGGCTACTGTCATAAATCGACCGTTTTTTTTTTTTTTTTACTGTGTAGAACTGTAGATCTTATATGGGTAAAAATAATGCGGTAATGCTTGAGAACGATAGTGCGCCTGAACCTCCAACTATTGGACACTTCCATGGAAAATATTTGGTTTCTCACTTAATGAGACCGACAAAAATGGACAAGGAATATGTTTTGCTCTGTAGTCAACCACGGCGTCTTTTTTTTTACGTTTAGGACTGTTTTTTGGTTCATTTTCTAGACAGGATGTTTTTTTTTTAATGGCTCGTTTGTTTTATGAACAGATATTCCATGTGTAGCGTTCTCGGACGTCCCTTGTATATAATGCGCAAAAGTCGAGATTATTTTATTGTTTCGTCAACATGGTTACCAGAAAAAAAATGGAATTGAATTAAAATTTATGGAGACATTAATATCATGATCCTGAACATGAAAATGGAAGCGATAATGAACAAACCTAACAGAACCTGACCTAACCTTACCTTACTTAACCTTACCTAACCTCACCTAACTTCTATTTTCGTGTACAGTATCATGTTACTAGTCTCTCCGCAAAGTTTGATTTAATTCCATTATTTTTTTCTGGTGTTATTAGTTTTGGCAAAATAATCTAGCCTTTTGCACATGGGCATTATATACAAGGGGCCCTCTGAGTATGGGGGACGTCTGGGAATGCTACACCGGACCTTGGTGACGGATTCCACCAGAAACGCCTGGCAATTGCTAACATTCCCGAAACACTTGATACTGCTACATAATACAATTTATCGTTCATAAAATGAACCCAACTTAACCTGCCCGACGTACAGGTCTGCGTGAATCTAAAAAAAATTCCTCTAGCCCACTGGGTTAGTAAATTTTTAACTACGAGCTCACCGAAATTCCCACTGTCCCGTAATTGTTTTCGAAATGTGAGAATATCTTGTAAAAACGTAGTGACACAAACAAATGTTGCTGCACAGAATGAATACACTGTAAATCTTATAGGATCATATAAAATGCTTCATGACTGACCCACCTACGCTTGTGGTGGTGGAGTTCATCAGTAGTGTGTGTGTGTGTGGTGTAACACGAATGATGCAATTCGTGCACTCTCTTCCCGGGAGGATTACCATCACCATCGTTTGAATTAAATTACTTAAAATCTTACCATTTTTCTATGGCTGAATGCGTATTGAACTGTTAAAACTTGGGCTATCAACTGAGGAGTCAAACGTATGCAAACGCTCCCGTCATGATTCGTAAAGCAGGTTTTTGTTTAATTTTGATACATTCTCCCTTTATTCATTGCTAGTGTTAAATAATAAATTACTGCATGTCCACTCGCCACCTTTTCTTACGTGTTGATGGTGCCTCCCTGGGTGAGTCCGCTGACGAGTTGTAAACAATATGCAGGCATTCTCGTGTGTGTGTGTGTAATATATATATATATATATATATATATATATATATATATATATATATATATATATATATATATATATATATATATTACCGATTATTATAGTTTTTAATAGTTCTATAGAGAAATTGGGGGTAAATTAGAGATGTGTTTAGTATAAATTGTTTAATATAAAACCTTTCAAAATTGTATAGGTCTACTTACGTGGTCCTTCACTTTCGCATAAGGCAAAATTATCATTCCCTGAGGGGCTCGCGAATTTTTAATCTGACGCCCGAACTAGTTTCCACCCGCTGCGGGCGAATATGATTGGGCAGCCTTACCTTACCTAATGTAACCTAACCGTCACGAAAACGTCCTTGTGAATCAAACGAATACGGCGGACGGACCTCGGCGCCACAGATTAAAGACGGAAAACATCGTAAAAATTATAATAGACAAAATGTATTCCTTGTGTATTTTTTGTCCGTCTCAAGAGGTAAGAAACCTTTATCTTCTATTGGAGAAATGTTATCAGGTTGGTGGTTTAGGTGCGAAACCGTCATAAATTATTAGCAAAAATACACCTTTGAAGCTATTTTTGTTGTTCCTCGATAATAAATTCGTTTCGACATCTGTGCATGGAGAAAATTCCGTTAAGGAGATATTGAATAAATGAAGTAAAGATATACAATTAAATAACAAAATAAAATAAAACGGATATCGATTGTTAAAATCTCACGTCTTGGCCTTTAACCTGAAGGCTTTTAATAAACTGGTTAAGGTCACTCCGCTGAACCTTGACTCCTGAACTGTGTTTCGTTGACTTGTCTCTTTTTTTACTGTTAACCCTGATAAATGTGTACAAACTCGCTCGCGCGCGCACACACCATTTATAATAACTTCACCCTTCTCTTAAAGTCGAGGGTAAATCTGGCGAGAGAGAATGGGAGACATAACAGTTTAGGTCTCCCCACTTACTGCCAGAACAGTGAGGGGGAGAGCGTGTGGCAGGGAAGGTGATGGTGCAGTGATAGTGCCAACCGTACAGAGAAGAGGAGTTACGACATGCCGGGAACTAAAGGGAGAGTTGTTTACGGAAGATAGGGGAAGGGGCTATGTTTATACGGGGTTAGATAGGATGGAGATAAGTGTTGGCATCTACTGTGAGGTTTTGTAGAGGGATGGATGCATTTGGACCAACTATTTGCCTTGTAAATGTTAACTGACAATATGAGGCAGGAGGGGAGAGCGTGTCTTCAGCTTTAGCAGATCTGGGAATATGTATGAGCTAAGAGAGTAAACAGTTAAGGGTGTGTGTTGTGGGGATACCTTAGATGTTTTCATACTAGATGACAGATTGCTAAGGGCATAGAATAGACGGAATGGAAGCAGTGGCGAGTGTGTTGCACGTGATGGAGGACGTAGTGGGTGATTCAGATTTTAGATAAGCATTTGACTCTGGCAAGAGCGAAGATGAAATCTGGATTACTTATTGCCAAACGCAACTTGTGACATCATTGGTTGTTTACCAGGCGACTGAATTTCAGAATAAGTATATCATGACCTGCACATTATTTATAATTTGTATATGTATAACATGAAAGATTGAAGAGCGGTTTTTAATAACAATCAGTCAGCTAGCTATAACGGTGACTCTTGAATGACGTGTAAGTCAGTAATGGCACAACATTAGTGTAGGAGGATTACCACTTCACCAGTCTCCTTGTCAGTTGCACTTTTGATGTGATACAATAATATCCCCCAAGAGGTTTATGCCTAATAGTGTTCGAGAAATGTCCGCTCGTATGTGTGATCTTATGGAAGAGGTTAACACTTAACACTAACATTATTTAAAGTGGTTAGTTAACACTGCTCATTATGAGGTTAACCTTTACAGTCAGCACGGTAAGCGGGGCAAGCATATTCGAGGTCGAGTTTTCTCTCTGTGAACACAACTTCTCTCTTCTCTCACGCTCTATCTTCCCTTCCTTTCTATTTAACTTTTATATCGCTCAGCCCTGACTGTACTTCAGCCTCCAGGTCATACTTCACCCTCCAGATTCACACTTCACCTTCCAGGTCACACTTTAGCCTCCTGGTCACACTTCACCTTCCAGGTCATACTTCACCTTCCAGGTCAAACTTCACCTTCCAGGTCACACTTCACCTTCCAGGTCTCACTTCACCTTCCAGGTCTCACTTCACCTTCCAGGTCTCACTTCACTTTCCAGGTCTCACTTCACCTTCCAGGTCTCACTTCACCTTCCAGGTAGCATTTCACCTTCCAGGTAGCATTTCACCTTCCAAGTCTCACTTCAACCTTCAGGTCATGCATCACGCTCTAGGTCATGCTTCACCCTCCCGGCCACACTTCACCCTCCCGGTCACACTTCTGCCACCTGGTCAACAGAGAGAAAAACGGATCATCTGAAATTAAGACACCCTAACGCCCCCGAAGGAGGATTAGGTTAATACACTATCTATCTCCACTAACCCCTTCCCTACTTTTAATATTTTATTTGGCTAACGCCAAACGATTTTATTGAGCTCAGAGGGGGGCCCGTACACAAGGGGTTAAGTTAGTGTTATGGTGAAATATGCTGGGATATCTAATATTCAGATGGTCTAGGAAAACTACTGGAGTGAATCACCCTCCTCCACATACCACTCGGGTAGCCTACCTGCACCAGGCTCTCTCTCGCCGCCTCCAAACACTAACCGCTCGCTTTTCCCTCCTTCCTTACCCTTCCTCTCTGCACTTTAGATTTTTTTTAGATTGCCCCGGAGGGGGCTAGTTTATTGGGCACCCCCTTACATCCTGTGCACTCCTGGCCACATTTCAATCTTTATTCTCAGGTTCACTGATCCTCTTTCTGGTGGAAGTAAGGTTGCTATCCTGAGGGTAGATTTTTTTTTTTTAGATTGCCCCGGGGAGGCTAGTTTATTGGGCACCCCCTTACATCCTGTGCAAGGTGGAGCGCAGAAGCGTTTACAGCGCCCATCTGGGAAGCATGCTAAGATCATGCTTGCCTTTATGACTCATGCATTAAGGGCGTAAAAGCCTGAAGGGTCATAGGTTTTGTTAGCAAGTTACATAAAGTGACAGAATGATGAGTGTGTGGGGGGAAAGTTCCCGGTACATTTCATCTGTTTATGGCAAAGCGTGGCAGGTCCCTAATAATGTCAAGTGCCAGGCCTGTCACTAGGAGGAGAGATATCTAGTCAGGGAGGGAAGAGGTGTTGGTAACGGCTGGGGACCTGTAGGAGGAGGTCATAGGGCAAGTGAGGATGTAGTGACGGAGGATGCGGGAGTCAGGTTGGCCACAAAGTTTACAAACGCCAGGCTCAGGGTTGCCAACGTACTCCCATAGGTACCTGCACCCTAGACGCGGTTTCATGTACACAATCTGTTGGGATCGAGTCAGGGATTGATACTCTTTGTAGTAGCGGTTGTCGTCACCGGTTACAGCGTCATAGTGGCGTAGTGTGACGCTACCCCGTTGTTTCAGGTGTGTCCAATTTTCGTCGAATGCTTCTCGTTGTGAAGCGTGTATGCGAGATTTGAGCTGATTCAGGGAGAAGGCGGCTTCAATGTCTTCTTCTTGTGTCGCTTCTTTGGCAAGCCGATCAACAGTGTCACAGGCAGTTATTCCTGTGTGTGACGGGATCCAAATAAACTTGACACGGATGTCATCAGTTTGTTCTAGCCCGGCGACGGCGGCTAGGGTGTGTTGGGCGGCAGGGGAGGCGGGGGAGGGTAATTTGAGCCTCGCTAGCGCAGAAGTGCTGTCACTGATTATAAGGGGGTTCCGGCGTTCAGTGCGAGCATAGATCGCCCCCTCATGAATGCCCGTGAGGATGGCTATGCTTTCAGTGTCCGTGGAGGAGGCCCAGTCGTGGACCCTGATTTTCCTGCGGGCCTGGCGCTCAGGAATCCACACAGCTGCCCCAGCGCTGCCCAGCGTGGTAACAGACCCATCACAGTAGACGAGGATAGGAGGGGTGGGAGGTCCTAAGAGAGGAGGCGACATCATTAATCTGCTCAAGGCAGTTAAGTTTGAGCATATACCGCAGTTGGGTGGATTTACAACACGGGAAGGTGTGGACGACAACATCAACACTCGTGGAAGTCCACTGCGGTAGAGGCAGATGAGTGTACTCGGGAGGGAGAGAGGTCGAGGGGGTGTAGAGGTGATGACGCAGGATGTCAGCAGCAGTGTGGACGGGCCAGTGTTGAGAGGGGAAGGGAAAGGTAATGGGGACAAGCCGGCGCAGGAGGATGTTAAGATGTAAGTTCAGTGAGCGCGACGGGAGTCGGTTGCTCACTGCGAAGAAGTTTTAACACCAAGGATGGCATTGAGAGCAGTAATTCGATCGCAGACGGGAAGCAGGATCAGTTCACGCTGCATGATTTCTATTCTGGTGGTCAAAGGGCAGCCGAGGATGGGTCTCATCGCTCTGTTTTGGAGTTTCTCTTTGCTTTGTTTCTCGTGGTGGGAGGCAACTACAAGGACAAGAGAGGCATAATCTATGACGGCTTTGATGATAGCGATGTACATGAGACGTAGGAACCTGACAGAGGCTCCTTTGAGGCCGTGGGTAAGGGACTGGAGGGGCCTCGTTCGTTGGCGGCACTGGGAGATGACGTGGGTGGCGACAGCGGAGGTGGTGGCGCTGGTAGTGGCTCGCAAGGGTAGACCCAAGGTACACTCGGAACCATAATCTCTAGCCCACCTGGGTCGGTACTGGAGGTTAGAACAGTGTCCTTTCTGGACGGGGGCCCACTCTAACTATCACGAGGCAACACACACATGAGCACACACACAGTCATAGTAGGGCTGTATAGATGACGTTATGGATAAATATTGTATATGGCATTTTATACTCTGCATTATCTTTATTATATATGAACACGAAGAAAAAATACCATAGGTTGTAGTTACGAAGGTATGAATGGAAATAAACACTTCCAAACCTCCCAGTGAGTCCACACAACGTGTGTGCGTGTCAGACCACGATGCTTCCCATCATTCGCATAACTATATGAAAAATCGTGTTTAATTTAACTACATATTTCAAAAACCTTAAATTACATGTGGATCAGTCACTCCTCATTTGACACACTTACTGTGTAATACTTTGACCATCCCACCTGGGCACATGGAGGCCCACGGTAACTCTCACGGGGCAACATACGCACGAACACACAAGTTATGATATGAACCCTTCCAGGCTTCACTATCATTATCATGTTATGTTCATGGTGCTCTGTATCTTGGTAACTAGTCATAGTATCAATACATGACAGTGTTATTAGTATAATATTGTAACTTTTACCCTACAGTTATTTTTGTAAATCATAGACAGGAGGGATACATAAATTGTTATATCAAGTGTATGGTTCACTCAAAGCCACCCCAAGTCAGACAACGCGTCACACAAAGATACACTGTGTGTGTGTGTGTGTGTTCTGTAACATTAAGCTTCATCCTTAGTAGGTAAGATGTTTCATAAAGAGGTTTCTCCCATTCGTCATTGTGAGCATCGTCCCAGAGCACATTGTTTCCATCAAAACCATGGTTCATCCTTATTTCCCTTCTTCCTTGTAACTATATCCGTATGGCTAAGTGCTTGCTTTTCATTTCTTTATTTACCAAAATAATGTGGATCAGTTAATCGTTATTTAACACATATATGCACTTAGAGCATCAAGATTGTTTTGTAGGCATGACTATTGGTTAATTGAAACCCAAAAAATATTTTTCACTTTTATTGTGCATAAACATTGTAAACATATCTATGTGATTATTGTAGTATATAACATATATTTAATGTCTGGACAGATTCCCAAAAGTTATGCATATTATTGCATAGATTTTGTAAGCATATTTATGCGAAGTGACGTAAAACCACATAGTAAAATACCTGGACAAATTCCCGAGAGTTAGGAAACGAAGTCTATGTGGCCCAACGAGGTTACAACAGAGAGCTAACTCCCCCGCCACCCCCTACGAGGCACCGTCGTGGGCGGAGATTTAATTCTTGACCACAGGTTAATACCGTGTCCAACCTCCATCTGCTGCTATAACTTCATGCAATCTGGTGGGCATGGAAGCTACCAGATTGCTGCAGATGTTTGGCCTCCTCCTTATTCCCTCCCACACATTATGTGCGCGTCTCCTCACTGCCTCACTCGTTTTCTCCTCAACATCCCATGCAACAACCATATGCTCCCATAGATTTTCTATTGGATTACAATCGGCTCCTTTAGGGGGACAGTCCAATAGAATAGTCTGCGGGTGCGCCTCAAACCAACGCTTGACTGCCTGACTTGTATGTATTGGATTGCGGTCTTGCACTGTACATATAGGCTGTGGGTCTGGGAGGGTGGTTAGCAGTCCTGTTGAACTGGCAGGTAGACAAAATAGAAAACTCACAGCCAAACTGTAAGAAAACCCATGGATAATGAGACATTAGTAAAATATACTAGGTCATTTTAGCGCGTGCACACACAATATATACAGACCTATTGGTCCTTGCGAGACTGTTTGGTTATGCTATGCTAACTAGTTTGCTAGGGTAAAGGAAAGTATATATATATATATATATATATATATATATATATATATATATATATATATATCTATATATCTATATATATATATATATATATATATATATATATATATATATATATTATAACATATTTAACTCTTCTCAACAAATGCAAGGATGTTGCCCCGTGAGAGTTACCGTGGGAGGCCAGGTGGGATGGTCAAAGTATTACTCTATAAGTGTGTCAAATGAGGAGTGACTGATCCACATGTAATTTAAGGTTTTTGAAATATGTAGTTAAATTAAACACGATTTTTCATACAGTTACTCGAATGATGGGAAATAAAAGATACAGATGGGGTGTGGTGGAATCATCGTGGTCTGGCCACAAGCGCTGTAAACGACATGTGGATTCACGGGGTGGTTTGGAAGTGTTTATTTCCATTCATACTTTCGTAACTACAACCTATGGTAATTTTTTCTTCGTCTTCATATATAATGAAAATAATGCAGAGTATAAAATGCCATATACAATATTTATACATATCATCATCTATACAGCCGTACTATGGCTGTGTTGTTCGTGCGTGTGTTGCCTCGTGATAGTTAGAGTGGGCCCCCGTCCAGAAAGGACACTGTACTAACCTCCAGCACCGATCCAGGTGGGCGAGAGAATATGGTTTGCGAGTGTACCTGTAGGTGCGTACTTGATCGATGTCTTGTCCTTGCAGAGTCAGCGGTGTCTGACGCCGGAAATGTGAGATGAACTTGGTTTTAGTGTCTGAGATGACTAGCCCGAGTGTTTGACAGGTCCGGGCGAACGTGGAGAGTATAGGTTGTTCATGTTGTACTGTAGTAATTTGGAGGAGAATATCATCAGCGTAGCTTATGATGTGACCGTCTAGGGCGCGTTCAGCAAAGATGTCGTTGAGGCGGCAGATGGCGTTCATGAGAACATTGAAGAGTGTAGGGCTGAGTACATCTCCCTGAGGCGTGCCAAGATCAAGGTCCCTGATCGTAGAGTAGTGGGCCTGAAAACGGACACGGTCCTGTCGATGGGAGAGGTAGTCAGCAATCCACGCGAGGAGTTTGCCCTTCACATCACTTCTCTGTTGGCTTTATCAAAAGCACCCTTGCAGTCGACGAAGAGGAAGGTTTTGGCTGAGGTGTTCGCCATGTAGTGAGCGATGCAGTGAGCAGTACTCTATCCGGGGCGGAAACCATAGAGGTCAGGGTGCAGGTGGGCTTCAATTTTCCAGTGGAGGCGGTGGTGTATCATGCACTCCATCACCTTTGAGAAGCAGGAAATGAGGGAGATTGGACGGTATTCATCTTGTCTGCCTGGTTTAGGGACTGGGATAGTGGTGGCAGTCTTCCATAAGTGAGGCAGCTGTCCAGTATCAAAAGAGAGGTTAAATAGACAGAGGAAGGGGTTACCAGGGGTGGCAATAAGGGCATTTAGCACATCATATGTGACGCCGTCATCGCCAGGGGTGGTGGACCGACCGCGCTTGACAGCATTTAGTAGTTCACACTGTGTGAAAGGCACCTCAGTGTCTGCAGATAGGTCTTGGTACTCGGAGATGCGCTGTCGGCGTTGTGGTTGCAGTGCGAGGATGAGGTCTCGTACAGCGGGTGATAGCGCATCAATGGAGGCGGCCTCCTGCCACGTCTGGGAGAGCGCCTCGGCTCAATCAGCTGGTCTGGGGTGGAGCGCGGGTCTGGCGTTGGTGCCCCGGGCACGGTTGACGGTGCGCCATATATCACCTATAGATGTAGACTGGTCAATAGAAGAAGCAAAATCAAACAACTGCTTCTCTCGTGCAAGAGTGATGGCAGGTTGGAGCTCTTTATTTGTGCGCACTACCCTCCAGTACGTGTATTCTCACGTACTGGAGGGTAGTGTGGATAGGAAAATGGTCACTGGGGGGGGGGGGGGGGGGGGAGTGGAGGATGCTGGTGGAGTGTGGGCGGTGAGGGTCAGAGTAGAGGGCGGTGTAGTCAAGTTTCCCTCCCCCGATGTGGGTGGGTGAAGGAGGGCAGAGAAGACGTACAGGATCATCAGTGGTTTGTAGGTAGGAGAGTCAGGAATTACCCCGGGAGTTTGAGTGGGGCCCCTGGGAGCCGAGACTAGGGTGACGGGCATTGAGGTCCCCCACAAGGAGGGTGGGGGTGATATGGTGTGGTAGGACAGGTACAGTAGGGGTGGAGGGAGGCACATAGACATTGATAATATTGAAGGACATACCTTTTAGTGTGATTGTGATGGCGTGTGCGTCGGTGGTGTCGTCATCAAGGGGGACGTCGAGAGGTTGGTAGGGGACATCCTTCTTGACGTAGATCTGCAGTCCACGTGCATGGCCTCGTGGTAGTCCATCGATGCGAAGAACAGGGGTGGATGGGTTCTCAACACATGTGTAGCCACTGAGCACATAGGTACCAGCAGCACACCGCGTTTCTTGGAGGCACAGCACGTCGACATCTTCAGTGTAGGCGAAGGTTTTAAGGGCACCAAACTTGTTTTGCAAGCCGTTTATGTTCCAGGTGAGTACCTGCAGTCCTATAGCGTTGCTATCCATTGTGGTGCATTAGACTGATTACAGGTGGGCCGGTTGGGTACATGTGTACCCCTGACGTGGACGGATGGGCCTTAGGTGCCGGCATGTCAGTGGAGTATGGGTAGCCGGAGGTGGAGTCCTCAGGTCCAATGGGGTGTAGCCCTGGTGGAGACAGCACAGGAGCGGGCGTGGCTTGCAGTGGGTAGACAGGTTGGGGCACGACGTGAAGATGAGGCAGGGCTTGGTTCGGGGGCAGCAGGACACACAGGCCGTGAGCAGGGGGGGCTCACAGGGGGACTACCAGCTTGTGTCAAACCAGAAGAGGGGAGTGACTGGATGGCAGCAGAGGGCAAGAGTTGGCGGTGTAGGTCGGAGATGGCGGTACAGAGTGTAACGAAGAGTTTCTCAACATGACTGGTAAATTCTTGGAAGAGGGACATGATCTGTGTCTTGTCACTGGAAGGGGGGGGGAGGGTCACTGGTGGGAGCACGAGGCTTGACAGCGTCAGAATAAAGACAGAGAGGAGGCTCAGTTGTGGTTGAGTTAATGAATGGTAGGTGCTGTTGTGGCAGGGGCAGGTGTCCCTGTAGACTGGGGGGGGGGGGGCGTTGTGGTAGACGCGGCCCTCGGGGAGTCCTCTCCCCTGGGACAGACGGGTGACTGGGGCACTACCGTGAGTCAGCATTGTGCCGGCCGCCACAGATACAGCACCTGGGATCAACTACATAGCCCACACCACCCCTATTAAGGTGGTCTTTTATTTTCTGGGCACAGGCGGCGGAGTTGTGGTTACGTGAACAGAAGCGATATCTGGGACGATCACGTCGGCAGCAGGCAGTGAAGTGTGACCCCAATGAGAGCAGAAAAAACAAAATGCAGGCCCAGATGATAGGGTTCTGCGTAAAGTGGTGGAAGGATTGGATAGGCTTCCACAGTGGTTGGGCATACCTTTCCCTTCCACTTGACAATAACAGCGGCTTGTGGATTTTTTCCCCGGTAATGTCGACGTATACCGAGTATATTAGAATTAAAGTCACGCGCATCTTCGATGTCAGCGTATAGGGGGCCTGAGGGTAAATTCCTTCCTCCTGCCCTCTCCCTGGCCGCCCTGACCTCTACACACGCTCGACCTAGAACAAGAACTGCTTCATGTAAATCACCACCATCTATCATATACTGCAGTTTGGAGTTTCCTTCGTGTATTGCGTAACGTTTCTCTCGTCTTAGCTGTTTGAGGAAGAAAGGGTTAAACCATCGTCGTCAAAGAGGTAAAACGTTTCTAAAGGGTAAAGTCACAGTCTTCAAAAGGTTAATGCGGCTTCAAAGGGATGAACCATCGTCCTCAAAGGGTGGAAACTTAAATTGGCTCTTAAGGTTCATTTTTTCTCTTTCCATTTATTCTCCCCTTTTTATATCAAGAGTGTAATAGTCTGGAGGTGTCCTCATCCACTAACTGGCGAGGAAACATGACTTAAGTGTCTGTCCACTCACAGCCAACACTTAAATTCAGCCTTTTAAATACCTTAATATTGCATCTTTATGGTCTATTTCACTAGTGCTGATCTATGAGGAGGTGTTGGTTGGTTTTTATGAAATTATAGTACCATAACAAAGTTGATTTTCTGACTAATGATGAAAATGTAAAGAAGGTCTCGTTCATTTTACTCCCCCTTTCGTCTATGTTGGCAATTAAAGTTGATATTAGTTCACAAAGTGACACTTAGCAAATCTACAAATCCGTCTGACCTTGATCTTGTGTGTTTTTTTGTTTTTTACTATCCTAAACACGAAGTTAAAACTTTGGTAGGTGAAGCGCAACACTTTGTCTATGTAAAATACATTGTGTCTGTGTGTTCCTTATGCATTACCACAGTTTTGAAGATAGAGATGAAATTTGGTAGAGAGGTGCAGGTGGCCTAGGGGATGGTCGCACACAGTCTTGTGTGCCCACGTGTCAGGATATTGTTTCATTATAACATATTTAAAGATTTTAGTTGTTGAAGTGCAGTATAACATTATAATATCGACAGCAGGAGCGACAAAGCCAGCAGGTCGTGACAAGTTCTCTGCTCCTCAGGTAACTAGGGATAAAAAATACAAGTATATATGTACGATTAATTGACGATATCTCTTCCTCTAATGGTAGTCTCAACAGGCTAAAGGTTAAAATTTGTTCTTGAGACTTTTCGTTAATATTTTCACATGGCTTTGACATAGTATACATTTTGTTTAATTAATACAGTATTGCGAGTATTAAGTTAGAGCTTTATACTTGGGAGGTCTGGTAGTCATACAGCGAGGCATCTGTTAGAAGGATATGACAACGCTTATAAAGACCTATAATGAGATACTGAGCAAATAAGTTTTTTTTTATTCAGTCGAAATTTTTATTTATTTTTTTCACAAATGAACGTATTTATCTACTTAATACATCTAAATTAACCGAAAAAATAAAAATCTTTCAGGTGGCGAGTAATTAGTGTTGCAAAACCAATGAAATTATAACAAGATTTATTAAGAGTGATTATCAAAATTACACCTTTTTGACCCCAGATCCTCAAACAGCGTGAGGAGGGGGGGGGGGGGGTACAGTATATTGAGGTTTTGAACAAAGTTAACATTTTCGAACAAATTTACGAAAACCTTTATATAATACTGTACAAGAGCGGGGTGAGGCACAGTTAACACAAAAGGATAGTTATACCACTAAAACACATCGCCACAATCATCCCTTCCCACCGTCTAATATATAAATCTTCCACATATATCGTGACTGTGTCCTGTTAAGGTAGAGGGCCGGGTAACTATTTAAGTCGTGCTCTGAGAAGGTCCACTACACTGATGACTACTGAGCTCTGTCCTGGAGTCTAATACTAAATATTATGTACTGTTGTGGCTAAAATTCCCTTGACTCTCACACAGATGGCGAACGTTGCTTGTATTATAATTTATTTCAAAATAACATGAACAAATGTTACCGCATGAAGAATTTTCTAAGAAAATTAAAGTCCCTATAGCCCTTATATAGTTGACCCGCAAGTAGATGATGCCAGATATTGCCAACCGCGCGTGGAGATAAACTGAAGGGAGACTATAGTGTTCCAACAATGTTTTTAACTATTTATCAGAATCTTTCTAACTTCGCTTCAGTAATCCTCTAATTAAAGCATTAAACACAGTCTATAATTCTTCCCACCAAATCATGGCTCGTAGCCGCTATAATCATCAGTTGTCGCCTGGTTGATGTCTGATGACTTCAATTAGAAATTTCGTAAATTAATACTATAATAAAAACAACCACCATCAGGTATGATTATATAGAGTCTAGCGTGTAGAAAACATTTTCAGTGAGGGATAAAGAGTTGACTTTCAGTTAACAAAACTACAGGTCCTCTGAGACCGTCACTTGAGGTTTGGATTAGTTCAGCAAGTCTATTACCAAGTCATTGTGATTGTGTTAGAAGAAAGCAGTAACATGTTGCTGCCCTGGATAAGGTAATCTCTAGTGATGAGTGTGTATCGCCTGTGTGTTGAAGGTGAGACGCTTCTTATCCTCTCTTGTAGTTTATCACCATGCTGTGACGAGTGTACTCAGGAGTTTTATATTGTTTTTATTTTGTATCTCATGCTTTATATGTTCCTTCATTAATTTAGTTATTTATCTAAAGCATTAAAATTCATATTGGACAGAAGTTCTTGATACACTACCTCCGGCCATATAAAGCTCGTGTAAAACTTGTTTATAGTCACTGTTCTCTGGACCTGGAACCAAACCATAAAGGCGATCACTATTAGATCCAGGTATCAACACCCAGTAACCCTCCTGTGATGCTCCAGTACTGACACGCGACGGAAGAGTTATCACAGCCCTGGAGATATTTACAGGAGATACTGCCAAACTGGAGGAGGTTATAAAAGTGAACAAATGGACAGTGAAGCTCGGCGATGGTGCCTGGACAAACAGTGGAACTAGATTTTTTTTTACTGTGTTAATGATGGTGTTGGGTTAGGTGTGTCATGTGTATAAGAGGTGTGGGATACAAAACAGTAAGACATGAACCATGATTTGTGTAGAAGATTGAGTTGCATAAGCGAGAGAGATGTACTGAAATGAGAATAATATAAGGAAGGATAAGAAGATGGGTTAGACAAAGAACAGCTCAAAATGGGAAAACGTGTCGTGAGGGTGGCAGTGAAGCGTACGATATCCGAGTATTGAAACAGGTGATCTAGTCTTTGCTGCCTTGAAGAAACTGGCTGAGAACTTATTAAGGTCATTACTTCGTATTCTGATGTACTGTATGAGAAACGGTAAAAGAATATCCGATTCGGGCATATATTAAGGAAATTTAACAGCTTGAGGAATCCTAATGTTTGTGGAACGTTTCAAGTACCGTCACGAGTTGTTCACTTTCCGAGACTGGTCAAGAAGGTCCAGTCACTCATAAAAGTTCGTGGGGGGGGGGGGGGGGTCAGTGTGTGTGAGCCAGTCCAATCCCACTTCTTTCTGGACGGCGAGTCTGTGTATACCGATGTGACAACGCGCACATACACGGCAGAACTGTCTCTTTTATGTAATCAGGTCAGACAGGATTATGATTGTCAATCAGTTATTATCGTTAGTCATAATCGGGTTACACATTCAGTGTTGTGTGATAAGATATGAAGGTTAGAGACCCTTCGATTTCTAAGCATTAATTAAGCAGCAGAGACGACGGTAGTACAGGTCGAGGTGCATTCCAATCCGTTAGAAAATTTGCTTCCTATCCACATGAATAATATTGTAAACCGTTAAGAGTTCAACTCAGACAGTATCTACCATTAACGTAGTATAATATATCTTCATATATCCCTCTATACCCTGTATATCCAGCGCAATCCCATTCTGAATAATAGGCAATGAAATATTCGAAGTAGACGAAGACTCGAAACAAAGAGCAGTAAAGCGGTTGGCCAACGTTGTAATGAAACAGTCCCGAGTCTAAGGCAACAGTCTACTGGAGCAAACACACCAAGCCATTTATAGAGAGTAATCGGTCGAATTAAAAGAACGGAACCGTGAAAGTGTCGTATGTTTAACATATATAACATATCATTACCATCTATTAATATAAGGATTTTACCTCAATTAGTATAGCAGAGCGGCAGCTGAACACTTATCCCTCTCGTCTCTAGTCCCCACCTGGCAAGACCTCCTCTTTACCCCTCCTCCTCCACTCCCCCTCTATCGTATTGCTTCGTCTTCACATATCGAAGCGTCTCATGGTTCAGGTAACAGGACTGTGGTCATATTGTCCATGACAATTTTAACCCTCATATGCTGTCACACAAATGCAAATGTGTAAACATTATGACATAACACAATACGTGTTTGCATGGATAAATATTCCTGTCAAACAGGTCTTAATTGGACACACACATTTCCAACAGTTTCACAGTGTATGTTTGTGTGTGCGTTGTCCCGTGCCCAGAGAACCTGTCGTCCAGAAAGGGGTGGGGATGGGATTCACCCACACACACAAACACACACACACACACACACGGAGACCCCCCCACGAACTTTTATGAGTGACTTACAACGTCGCTTACCTAGTTCACAAATTTCAGTTTTATTTTATGGACATATGCTTGAAACTGTCGACTATGATCAATAGTTGTAGAGTAAAAGATTGTACAAACACGAGGAAGGTGAACAGTTTGACTAAAGAATATTGCTAGAAAGAACTGTAATCCTCCTAAATCATCTGACGTTAGAGGCCATAGCAACACCCATTTAGTTTTAGGTAAGGCTACTTAAAGGCTTCTTTTAATAGCCGGGCCGCAGAAAAAGGCAAAGCTTGTTATGAGGCTTTAAGCAGCGATTTGGGGTGTATGAAAAGTTTATATACAGTATATATATATATATATATATATATATATATATATATATATATATATATATATATATATATATATATTATTTTTTTTTTGGGGGGGGGGTGAATACAATGGTGAAATCCATTTTTGTTGTAAATGCGAAATAATCTTAGCTAACATTACCTAACCAAACTGTTATCTAGTATTAATCTCATATATTTCCCCAGGGTGATCAATTGAACTTTAGTCGCCACGTAGGTCAACCGAACATAAGCGCCCTTGGGAGATAAGTAATAATAATGATTATAAAGAAGTAATGAATTTGGAAGCAACATTAATAAGTACCTTCGAAATAAACTCTTAACAGGTAACAGTAAAAAGGAACCCCGTGGTGGTATCTGACTCGGCACAGTTTATACCCGTGTCTGCTGGCGGTGTTATAGTTACATTGGTATTGCTCGCTATCTCCAGGTAGTTCAATATTGCAATTATTTTGTGTTATTAGTTAACCAAATGTAAAGGTATAAATACCTTTTGAATTTCATACAATGTGCAGAGAGGAAATTATAATAATAATAGTTGTTATGCAAATGAAAAAAATAGAAGCCAAATATTGTAACAACCTAGCGTAGTTGAGAAGAAATTGGTATTGTAAAAGCTAGTGAATAAATGAGTATAGTATGGCTAGATTAACAGATTAAGTATCATTCTATATCACCGGAATAAAACTTGTTATAGAAAGTTGAAGATGGTAAGCTATAGACCGTGTCTTAACTATCACTTATAATACCTTGTCGGGAAGGCAACGAAGTGAATTTTGACCATCTATGCTGTTACGAACCCCTCCACCGATTGTCATGATCTACCTACCCAGCACTACGAACCACGCCATCTATTGTCTTGATCTACCTACCCAGCACCACGAGCAACGCCATCTAGGGACGAGACACGAGTATGACTCGTCTTAGTTACCACTCCCGGGTTTCCCTTCTCCATATCCTGGTTGTTGCGTCACTTCCTCCAAGTCTTCTTTGTCAGCTCGAATTCGAGGAGAGAGCACTTCACTCTGGGAAGTGACCACAGGATCACCTATCCTGGAAACCTACGGCACAGTGACTACCTACCGTCTTCTACAATACTCAGCCTTACTCGTCAGCCATCTCAGCTCCGCACTTAAGTATTTGTAATCTTGTATTGCCTCCCCCACGTCCACTTGCTTCAAATTATCGTATGTTGTATTAATATGTATATACTGTTAATGTTTAGGTTAAGTATGGTTAAGGGTCAATTATAGATAGCTGAATGTTTTGTTAAGGAATTTATGGTACTTTATTATACACAACAAAAGCTCTCATCCTTTGTCTACCCTTTTATAGTCCGATTGTCTTGGTTTTTTTTTTGTTGTTACCTGTTGGGATCTGGGTAGACGTTTAACTATATTCTAAATCCCCAACTCGTAACAAATGGCGACCGTGACAGGACACGACCTTAAGTACCATATTCCTTCCTCCCTTGTTACTCGTTGTTAATTATTCCTCCCTGTCACTTCTGTTCACAATTGCTTTACGGTGGTTTAAAGTTTCCTTCATATGTGTGTGCATATATTGGTATTATCGTACAGTAAGAGTGACAGACGTAGGATACTAGGTTCCAAGTGTCATAAGGCTTACCTGTTAATACACGTGGCAGTCGTGTGGTAAGTCTTATCGAGTGTAGGGAAGAATCCGGATCTGTTTATGCTGTACCCTCACTCCAGAGTAGGCTGTTCCATAGTCACTAGTATAGGGTGAAGTGATATCTTGGGACGCCCCGCTCTACCAGGACCCCATAATTATAAAGCCTCAATTATTGTTCTTCTCATTATCTCATTCAGGGTCAATCATACCAAACTCCAGGGTTGTTAATCCGGATATTTATATTAATGCCGTAATACGCCCTTCCTCTTTCAAGTATCTCAGGGTTGTTAATCCGGATCTTTATATAAAATGCCGTAATACGCCCTTCCTCTTTCAAGTATCTCAGGGTTGTTAATCCGGATCTTTATATTAATGCCGTAATACGCCCTTCCTCTTTCAAGTATCTCAGGGTTGTTAATCCGGATCTTTATATAAATGCCGTAATAACGCCCTTCCTCTTTCAAGTCTCTTATCCTTATCTAAGGATCTTATCAGAAGAACAATATTCATAAGTGTAATTTCCCTAGGTATAACTTGGGTAGTTTCCGGGACTTTCTGGTTATCCACTGCCGTGATATTTTCTAGGGTAATCCACTTATCTTATCTTTTTGACCATTAATTAATTTATCTAGGTTTTCTTAATGGCCACCTCAGGATTTGTTAAACTTGGTAGTCCTGGAGGAGTGGAAGAGCAAGATACCATTTCACATCATGAAGCATGTGGAGAGGTTAATTTAGGACGTGCGGCTGAGCTGGCTGATGAGTATGCCTTGCTGGTGGAGTCACTGTGCCGTAGGGAACGTGGTACTTCCCGACATGTTAGGTCCTCCTCTGATGATAACCTTGGGGACGTGAGTGGTAGGTCGAAAGGTCCCACACCTAACCCCCCTGATGCAACCAAGTTTTATTGTTCTTACTGTAAAAAACCAGGCCATACGATCCAGTCTTGTAAACACCCAAAGTGTCGAACTGCTAAAAGTAGTTCCCTGGATCCCAAATCCAAACCAATAGCAACCACCAATGTGGAAAGGCCCCATCAGGATCTCTTCTCTTCATTCACCTATGAGGGAAAAATTTCAATCATAGAGGGGTCTCGTTGTTTCCCTATTCGTATACTACGTGATACGGGCGCAGCACAATCAATCCTCCTGTTTAACGTCATTCCTGATATATCTACCGCATTTACTAATGAGTGTTCTAATTTCAGATATCTCATTCCATTCTTCCTATCCTTTAGCTAAAGTGCACCTCCAATGTCCCTTGATTACTGGGGAAGTGCAAATAGCCATTAGGAAAGACCCAATGCCTGTGTGCGGCATTCATTTATTATTGGGTAATAACTTGGTAGGAGATCTAGTGGTTCCTAACATAAAGACAGTCGACTCTCCCTTACCTGTCAACTCCACCACTGACCTTGAAGAATCTATTCCTCACCTTTTCCCATCTTGTGCTGTCACCCGGTCACAGAGTGTGCGAAATGGGCCCTCTTCACCTGAAACCACCTCCAATATCTTCCTACCCACGGAAGATCTGTACAATAAGACCATTAGTAAGGATGAGCTCATTAAAGCCCAACAATCTGAGCAATCTTTTCAACCAGGTGATCACCTCCTTCGCGCCCGCGCTACGGAGGTCTTTGGAGAGGGGGGTGTGTTACGAACCCCGCCACCGATTGTCATGATCTACCTACCCAGCACTACGAACCACGCCATCTATTGTCTTGATCTACCTACCCATCACCACGAGCAACGCCATCTAGGGACGAGACACGAGTATGACTCGTCTTAGTTACCACTCCGGGGTTTCCCTTCTCCATATCCTGGTTGTTGCGTCACTTCCTCCAAGTCTTCTTTGTCAGCTCGAATTCGAGGAGAGAGCACTTCACTCTGGGAAGTGACCACAGGATCACCTAAACTGGAAACCTACGGCACAGTGACTACCTACCGTCTTCTACAATACTCAGCCTTGCTCGTCAGCC
Organism: Homarus gammarus; assembly: GCA_958450375.1. NCBI lineage: Eukaryota > Metazoa > Arthropoda > Malacostraca > Decapoda > Nephropidae > Homarus > Homarus gammarus. The sequence goes on along the minus strand of CAUDMG010003701.1, from coordinate 14,047 downwards.
ATCTCAGCTCCGCACTTAAGTATTTGTAATCTTGTATTGCCTCCCCCACGTCCACTTGCTTCAAATTATCGTATGTTGTATTAATATGTATATACTGTTAATGTTTAGGTTAAGTATGGTTAAGGGTCAATTATAGATAGCTGAATGTTTTGTTAAGGAATTTATGGTACTTTATTATACACAACAAAAGCTCTCATCCTTTGTCTACCCTTTTATAGTCCGATTGTCTTTGTTTTTTGTTGTTGTTACCTGTTGGGATCTGGGTAGACGTTTAACTATATTCTAAATCCCCAACTCGTAACAATGCCTTAATGTTGATCATAACAACATGTTATGGAAACCATACTGTGGTTAAATTACCCACTAACCCCTTTGATCAGTAGGGAGGCAACACTCACTGAAACTTACTAATTATTAGATGATGTAAACAGCAACAGGAACCTTCGCCTTCCCTATGCTTCTTGCCCACAATTCCCAAAGTTATGACGTCATTGTTTACTTCTATAAAACGCTCCAATACTAATTTTACCGGCTTAAGAATACTAACCTGGCATCCATAGTTAAAAATCTTGTCTATTGCCTTACGCAACACTTCCGAAGGCTTGTGAATAATGTATTACTGTAAATTGTTCCCATACGATCATTATATATATATTTTTTTTCCCGGTGTGAGTATTCGACAATTCAGTTATTGTATATATATTAGGTTTTCATGATACAAAGAAAACTGTTGGTCTCACCCCTTCTTTCCTATTTTCCATGGCGCACTGTACTCGGCACAGTGACCAGAGTGGAACCTTTACTCAAAACTGTCACTTCAAAGGAATGAAAGCAAACACCGTACTTAATTTAGGCTAAAGTCAATAGTAGTCGGTGTTCTTGTTCGAATTAAAAAGACCTGCTGCTATTTAACTATTCCAAACGGGTAACTAGTTCAGTTATTTGATCGTCGTTTGGTGTATCAGCTCTAGGCTTACTCGTTGAGAAATAACACTAAATTATTTCTAGAGTTGATTTTCGATTTATTGTAAGTTTTAATGGGAAATTTTACGGTATTTTGTGACCATTTAACCTTAACAAACATGCTATTTAATATGGGAATATCGTAGAAAAAATATCGCCCTGGTCAGTTAAATGAATCGAGGTTTAGGCCGCCGTGACGACCTCTTGTACCCTGTGTTTGTTTATGCAGCAGGATTTAACTGAGTAAAACACTAAATCTTCAGTTGTTGTTACACTTTTTATTGCGTCTCTTTGTTGATAATACTCGGTACTTTCTCTTTTCTAAACCGGGATTATTTATTTCCTCGAGATAGAGAGATAGAGTTGGTCCTTCATCGACGTGACCGCTATCGACTTTTACGCGTAAACTGTGACGTCTGAGTGGATTGGAAAATAAATGTTAATCGTGTACAGAAGTCTATACGGTTATATAATAGCTGTGAGTTGTACATCCGCCTTGAATGGTCGAACACCCACATCGAGAAAAAAAAAATGATTGTATGAGTGAATAATGGTCTATGGAACAGTGTAATATATTATCTACAGACTAACCTTAATATTCCAGTTCTTTGTAGATGTGTTTGTGGCCACTTCTGAAGCTCTATTGACCGATTCAAGGGTGCTTCTAACACTTGAATATTAATCGTGCACAGTGACGCCTCAAGACCCAGAATAGTTTTAGTAAGCGTCTTTGTTATATAGCCTTGTTTGGGCCCCTCTTCGCGCGAGTGTTTTTCCCAGCAGGAGAGAAACACGCTGGTGTGAAGACTTAATTCTGCTTGGGAGGGCAAAGCGAGTATAAGTCACCTAGTTTCAGGTTAGGGTTCTGTACTTCAATTGGAGTAGTACTTGTGTTCAGTGGACCATAACACAAAAGTCGAGGAAGCTGATCAATAAAAGTATATTATCGCCTTCTTAAATGATCTGACAGTATACATAAGAAAACCGATATGGGTATAAGAAAATTAATCTAGCTTTGTATTGTAATTTTGTTGATTGTGAGTTACAGCCATGGTCGAATGCATATTTACAAGCATGACCTGATTGCATGACCAAGTACGGAGAAGTGTAAAATATAAAGAAATTGTACTTAATTCTATAATGTATGATCGCTGAACTCAAGATTGGGAAGCCGCATTTACGTTTAAGGCGTGATCTAGTAATAAATATCAGAGTAGTTAATACAAGTGGTCTCGCCACCCTCTCCGGGAGACGTACTTAAGGCTGGAGCATCCCAAGAGCTCATTTAGTGCTTGGGTAACTTTATGACACGCAGGTAGCGCTGTGCTCCCGAGCTCTTCACTACAGTACCAGCCAGGCAGAACACGAGATGAAAGCTGATGTGTGGTAGTCGTGTATCACCCCCGTCACGTCGTCACCGTCACACCCTGGACAAGAAGACCTATAAACTAGACCAAGTAAATGATAGCCGACTGCCATGACTGTCCAGGGCTGTGGCGTACAATTATACGGTTCGATGGACTAGACTGAATCCAGTTTATTGCTGTCGTTTGGGTTGCTTTTATGGTTAACAAACTTCATGGCGTTTTACCCACTCTGGAGCTGCCTGGGGCTTTGAGATGTGGAGCGAAGAAGTCCTTATAGTCTTAGACGGACACAATAATGAAAGTATTTTGTAATGGCATTGACACGTACAATGTACAGTGCACTTGAGTTACAAGTCGTGGGAATACTTAAGACAGTACACCCGGGCACAGGAGGGTGAGTGGCACACTTATTAAATTAGTGACACAAGATTCAAGGTGTCGAAGATATCGATTTTATAATGTCAGATAAGTGAAGTAAGACAGTATCCTGTGGTGATGAACTGTGGGTAGAACAGAGTGGAAAACCACTCCAAAAATCAACACGAATACGAATAAATTCGTGTAGATCATCTTAATGTTATGTTATCTCCTTTTTAAGCCTCACAGTAGTGTAGATGGCCACTGAACAATGTTGATTTTGGGAAGTAAAGTTATTAGTTGGGTTTGCAGTGAGTCAGGATGCGGTAAACGTCAGTAGCAACACCAAAACGATCGCTTGTAACTTGCGAGGCGGCAGCAGGAAGGGACGGACACCTGAGCCCGACTACACACACTAACACAACCTTACTAAACAATTAACTTGCTTATCGATCACTTGCTTGGTTGTGCTGTGCCGTCCATACCGCACTAAAGATCGGAATGCTTGATTAAAAATAAATAAATGAATGCAAGAGAGAGGATAGGTTGCCATGACGCTCTTTTCGTTTATATTTTCCTTTAACAGATTTTTGACGTTACTCGTTCAGATGTTGTTTATTCTATTGACTAGAGAAGTTTTTCTTGTTGATTGAAAGATGATTAATGAACTACCGTGTGTTACTGTGTGTCTGTACAGAGGCTGGCTTCCAGTTACAATCAGGTGGTCAAATTTGCCAACATTAACACTAAAATTAAGCACTAAGTTTCCAAGCACTAAAAATAAATCACACTGAGAATCGTTACTGTCATAGATCCTATCACGGATTTTCATTTACTTTTATCTAATTATTATTTGTATCTGAGCTTTAGTATTGTGATTTAGGAGTATTAGAAACCTCACTTGACGTACAATATTGGTATTATAGAATATTAAGTACATTGTAGTGACGTGAAGAACGTACGGTAAATTTTAATTTATATTTACTGATCTATTGCGATAGTGAGATGATCACAATAAGCGTCTCATTAATGTTGTGTTCAACTTGATTTTTATCTTTTAACACGAACGTGCAAAGCTCAGCATTATTTTTCTTGTAGGGAGAGGATAATGTTACGGAATTGAAATATTAACGCCTTGGAAGATATCTAATTTGATGTAACATAACCTAATTTTAACCATCAGAACGATCATGTTGACACCTTAACTTTAACCACTTGGCTCAGTTACCTGCAAGTTGTGTAAGTTAACATCGACCATGATTATGATCGAGGCTTCTTGAGGAGGCGTGTTACAGCCAGTGGTCGATTTCACTGTGAACTCCTACTGAGTATAATATTCTTTCCTGGAATAACATTATGGTTTTTCTTGAACATAAATCCTCATCTGATAGAAATAAAGTCTTCATTTCAATAAACTATCTTATCTTCAATAAACTTTGTGCTCCTGACCATACCATACATGTTTCCACAAAGTCACGGATCCATTATTTTTTTATGTTTCTGAAATATTCTACCAATTTGCTTTTGAAGCAATACTCTGCAACAAATACGAGTTGCAATCGTATGTGTTGTGTTGTTACAGATGAGCGCTTTTGATGTATACATGTTATTATTAGCTTTGAATGTTTTCAACAAAGTATCGTTTCCCATTTATGTCACTTTAATGAACTGAAGTTTAAAGCCTCATCATTTGAAGTGAAGTGTAATTATTTAATGACTTTCGCAAAAAAAAAAAAATATATATATATATATATATACAGTATATATATCAGTATATATATATATATATATATATATATATATATATATATATATATATATATATATTGTCATGATCTACCTACCCAGCACCACGAGCAACGCCACCTAGGGACGAGACACGAGTATGACTCTTCTTAGTTACCACTCCCGGGTTTCCCTTCTCCATATCCTGGTTGTTGCGTCACTTCCTCCAAGTCTTCTTTGTCAGCTCGAATTCGAGGAGAGAGCACTTCACTCTGGGAAGTGACCACAGGATCACCTATCCTGGAAACCTACGGCACAGTGACTACCTACCGTCTTCTACAATACTCAGCCTTGCTCGTCAGCCATCTCAGCTCCGCACTTAAGTATTTGTAATCTTGTATTGCCTCCCCCACGTCCACTTGCTTCAAATTATTGTATGCTTATAAATATGTATATACTGTTAATGTTTAGGTTAAGTATGGTTAAGGGTAAATTATAAAAAGCTGATTATTTTGTTAAGGAAATCATGGTACTTTATTATACACAACAAAAACTCGCATCCTTTGTCTACCCTTTTATAGTCCGATTGTCTTTGTTTTTTTGTTGTTGTTACCTGTTGGGATCTGGGTAGACTTTTAACTTTATTCTAAATCCCCAACTCGTAACAAATGGCGCCCGTGACAGGACACGACCTTAAGTACCATATTTCTTAACCCCCTTGTTACTCCTTGTTAATTATTCCTCCCAGTCACTTCTGTTCACAATTGCTTTACGGTGGTTTAAAGTTTCCTTCATATGTGTGTGCATATATTGGTATTATCATACAGTAAGAGTGACAGACGTAGGATATTAGGTTCCAAGCGTCATAAGGCTTACCTGTTATTACACGTGGCAGTCGTGTAGTAAGTCTTATCGAGTGTAGGGAAGAATCCGGATTTGTTTAATGCCGTACCCTCACTCCAGAGTAGGCTGTTCCATAGTCACTAGTTTAGGGTGAAGTGATATCTTGGGACGCCCCGCTCTACCAGGACCCCACAATTATAAAGCCTCAATTATTGTTCTTCTCATTGTCTCATTCGGGGTCAATAGTCAAGTAACTCAAGGGTTGTTAATCCGGATCTATATATTAATCCCGTAATACACCCTTCCTGTTTACTCAGGGTTGTTAATCCGGATCTTTATATGAAATGCCGTAATACGCCCTTCCTGTTTCAAGTATCTCAGGGTTGTTAATCCGGATCTTTATATTAATGCCGTAATACGCCCTTCCTCTTTCAAGTATCTCAGGGTTGTTAATCTGGATCTTTATATTAATGCCGTAATACGCCCTTCCCCTTTCAAGTCTCTTATCCTTATCTAAGGATATTCTCAGAAGAACAATATTCATAAGTGTAATTTCCCTAGGTATAACTTGGGTAGTTTCCGGGACTTTCTGGTTATCCACTGCCGTGATACTTTCTAGGGTAATCCACTTATCTTATCTTTTTGACCATTAATTAATTTATCTATGTTTTCTTAATGGCCACCTCAGGATTTGTTTGACTTGGTAGTCCTGGAGGAGTGGAAAAGCAAGATACCATTTCACAACTTGAAGCTTGTGGAGGAGCGTGGAGAGGTTAATTTAAGACGTGCGGCTGAGCTGGCTGATGAGTACGCCTTGCTGGTGGAGTCACTGTGCCGTAGGGAACGTGGTACTTCCCGACATGTTAGGTCCTCCTCTGATGATAACCTTGGGGACGTGAGTGGTAGGTCGAAAGGTCCCACACCTAACCCCCCTGATGCAACCAAGTTTTATTGTTCTTACTGTAAAAAACCAGGCCATACGATCCAGTCTTGTAAACACCCAAAGTGTCGAACTGCTAAAAGTAGTTCCCTGGATCCCAAATCCAAACCAATAGCAACCACCAATGTGGAAAGGCCCCATATCCTGATATATCTACCGCATTTACTAATGAGTGTTCTAATTTCAGATATCTCATCCCATTCTTCCTATCCTTTAGCTAAAGTGCACCTCCAATGTCCCTTGATTACTGGGGAAGTGCAAGTAGCCATTAGGAAAGACCCAATGCCTGTGTGCGGCATTCATTTATTATTGGGTAATGACTTGGTAGGAGATCTAGTGGTTCCTAACATAA
>CAUDMG010003701.1:0-5000 GCA_958450375.1 Homarus gammarus | reverse complement strand
AATGATGCGAGTCATGAAGTAAGGGACTATTATTGAATTTTAAATTATTATAGATCGTTTAGCAGTCTGAATAATGTTACGGGTGTCCCAAGGAGTTATTAGTTAGGCGGAAAATAAGTCACGTAGGCCCAAGCTCACACCTTGAGAGAACGCGACGAGGCCTCTCCCTCAGTCCCGGATAGCACTCACACAAACAAGACGTCTCTGCGCGTCTGTCCCAGAAATAGTCACGTGGCCTAGTCACCTGTGCTGAAATATTGCAGTATAACAAGTAAGTCTCATTCGATCTCAGACAGGGTTAGATAGGGCAGTGGTAAAGTAAACTAGAGCTAACAGTGAGTTCATTTCAGGGTTTCCGTGAGAACCCACTTGACTGGAGTTGACCCGGAGTTGACTGCGAGAGATTGACTGCCGTTTGAGACTGCCGTGGATGATTGAGGGTGGCGATTGTCGCCATTGGACCGAGCAAAGTAGGCCTGTCACTGTTTAGCGGGGTAGCAAAGGATCTCTTGAGTGAACGAGTGCTCCCGACAACTAAACGACACGGGACCAGCAGTGGGTGATCAGTTCTTACCACTCCGGGCACATCACCACGTGTCCCGAGCTGCTAGTGAAACCCTCTTGCTAACGGGACGCTAAAGCTTCTCTCAACTGTACAAGGTCTGATTGGCTCACTCCCGTCCGCTTTATGGACGCACTGGGAGTACACTGAGGCTATCTGAGTTGACTAAGGGTCACACACTGAGACCGTGAGTCTAGGTCTCTAGGAGATACCAGGAGGAACATTTTCCCTCCCTTATTACGGGTGTAGTTTAATAGTTTCTAGATAATTTTGATATTGTTTTGAATGTTTGTGCCATCAAGTGGAACCAGAGTGATACTGTGATTTGATTCTTTTAATGCCTCTGATTGTTCTTCATAATTCTGATCTCAGATAAAACTTTTATTCCCCAGAGTAGTGGTTAGGTTAGGAAGTGTGCATCTATTGGGGTGCTATAATTGTGTTGAGTGCCCTTAAGGCCTATTCATTGTAGAGTAGTTAATTTCTATTTGTTTTAATACCTAAGTGACTGATATTATTGTGTGAATGCCTTGAAGGCCTGGTTCATGTGTGCACGCAACAGTTCTTAATACTTCAAATTTATTGTTGCCTGAGGTTCTAATAATTTCTATATCATGTATAACTTTTATTCCCCAGAGTAGTGTTTTAAGTTCAAGTTGAGAGGTGCGCATATTGGTGTACCATTATTTGATTGTGTTTGTAGTGTTGGAGGGAATGTAATTGTCTAAATGTTACAGTGTGTCTCATTCATCCCAGTCACAGACGCTATCCTTCCACGGGTCACGGACAATTTATTTTGTTTAGTAGATTTAAGTGTTCTTGTGCTGGTTCGGGATTTTTCTCAAAGGGGCGCTTCCACTGCCATTACCATCTATTAATTTTAAATAAACCCCAAGTCAAGTGAGAAATTAAAGTCCAGTAAATTCCGACCGGTTACATATATATATATATATATATATATATATATATATATATATATATATATATATATATATATATATATATATACTGTGTATATATATATATATATTGTTACGAACCCCAGCACTACGAACCACGCCATCTATTGTCTTGATCTACCCACCCAGCACCACGAGCAACGCCATCTAGGGACGAGACACGAGTATGACTCGTCTTAGTTACCACTCCAGGGTTTCCCTTCTCCATATCCTGGTTGTTGCGTCACTTCCTCCAAGTCTTCTTTGTGAGCTCCAATTCAAGGAGAGAGCAGTTCACTCTGGGAAGTGACCACAGTATCACCTATCCTGAAACCTACGGCACAGTGACTACCTACCGTCTTCTACAATACTCGGCCTTACTCGTCAGCCATCTCAGCTCCGCACTTAAGTATTTGTAATCTTGTATTGCCTCCCCCACGTCCACTTGCTTCAAATTATCGTATGTTGTATTAATATGTATATACTGTTAATGTTTAGGTTAAGTATGGTTAAGGGTCAATTATAGATAGCTGAATGTTTTGTTAAGGAATTTATGGTACTTTATTATACACAACGAAAACTCGCATCCTTTGTCTACCCTTTTATAGTCCGATTGTCTTTGTTTTTTTTTTGTTGTTACCTGTTGGGATCTGGGTAGACGTATAACTATATTCTAAATCCCCAACTCGTAACAAATGGCGACCGTGACAGGACACGACCTTAAGTACCATATTACTTCCTCCTTTGTAATTCCTTGTTAATTATTCCTCCCAGTCACTTCTGTTCACAATTGCTTTACGGTGGTTTAAAATTTCCTTCATATGTGTGTGCATATATTGGTATTATCGTACAGTAAGAGTGACAGACGTAGGATACTAGGTTCCAAGTGTCATAAAGCTTACCTGTTCTTACACCTGGCAGTCGTGTAGTAAGTCTTATCGAGTGTAGGGAAGAATCCGGATCGGTTTAATGCTGTACCCTCACTCCAGAGTAGGCTGTTCCACTGTCACTAGTATAGGGTGAAGTGATATCTTGGGACGCCCCGCTCTACCACGACCCCATAATTATAAAGCCTCCATTATTGTTCTCATTATCTCATTCAGGGTCAATCATACCAAACTCCAGGGTTGTTAATCCGGATCTTTATATAAATGCCGTAATACGCCCTTCCTCTTTCAAGTATCTCAGGGTTGTTAATCCGGATCTTTATATAAATGCCGTAATACGCCCTTCCTCTTTCAAGTATATCAGGGTTGTTAATCCGGATCTTTATATTAATGCCGTAATACGCCCTTCCTCTTTCAAGTATCTCAGGGTTGTTAATCCGGATCTTTATATTAATGCCGTAATACGCCCTTCCTCTTTCAAGTATCTCAGGGTTGTTAATCCGGATCTTTATATTAATGCCGTAATACGCCCTTCCTCTTTCAAGTATCTCAGGGTTGTTAATCCGGATCTTTATATAAATGCCGTAATACGCCCTTCCTCTTTCAAGTATCTCAGGGTTGTTAATCCGGATCTTTATATTAATGCCGTAATACGCCCTTCCCCTTTCAAGTCTCTTATCCTTATCTAAGGATATTCTCAGAAGAGCAATATTCAGAAGTGTAATTTCCCTAGGTATAACTTGGTAGTCCTGAAGGAGTGGAAGAGCAAGATACCATTTCACATCTTGAAGCATGTGGAGGAGCGTGGAGAGGTTAATTTAGGGCGTGCGGCTGAGCTGGCTGATGAGTACGCCTTGCTGGTGGAGTCACTGTGCCGTAGGGAACGTGGTACTTTCCGACATGTTAGGTCCTCCTCTGATGATAACCTTGGCGGCGTGAGTGGTAGGTCGAAAGGATCCCACACCTACCCCCCCCCCCCCCCTGATGCATCCAAGTATTATTGTTCTTGCTGTAAAAACCCTGGCCATACGATCCAGTCTTGTAAACACCCAAAGTGTCGAACTACTAAAAGCAGTTCCCTGGATCCCAAATCCAAACCAATAGCAACCACCACTGTGGAAAGGCCCCATCAGGATCTCTTCTCTTCATTCACCTATAAGGGAAAAATTTCAATCATAGAGGGGTCTTTTTCTTTCCCTATTCGTATACTACGTGATACGGGCGCAGCACAATCTATCCTCCTGTTTAACGTCATTCCTGATATATCTACCGCATTTACTAATGAGAGTGTTCTAATTTCAGATCTCTCATCCCATTCTTTCTATCCTTTAGCTAAAGTGCACCTCCAATGTCCCTTGATTACTGGGGAAGTGCAAATAGCCATAAGGAAAGACCCAATGCCTGTGTGCGGCATTCATTTATTATTGGGTAATGACTTGGTAGGAGATCTAGTGGTTCCTAACATAAAGACAGTCGACTCTCCCTTACCTGTCAACTCCACCACTGACCTTAAAGAAACTATTCCTCATCTTTTCCCATCTTGTGCTGTCACCCGGTCGCAGAGTGTGCGAAATGGGCCCGCTTCATCAAAAACCACCTCCAATATCTTACTACCCACAGAAGATCTGTACAATAAGACCATTAGTAAGGATGAGCTCATTAAAGCCCAATAATCTGATCCATCTTTGAATAAACTTCATCATGCAGCAGTTGAGGGTAAAGATTTTAACACCCTTCCGTGTTTTTATTATCATGAAGGGGTTTTGATGAGGGCCTATAGGCCCCCTGAGCTTGCCCATCTAGACACGTGGTCTGAAATACATCAAGTGGAAATTCCCGCCTCAGTCAGACCAGCATTAATTGCCCTTGCCCATGATGGTATTTCAGGACATTTGGGAATCCTGAAAACATATAAAAAGCTCCTCCAACACTATTATTGGCCTGGACTTAGGAAGGATGTGTCAAAGTACCTAAAATCTTGTCATATTTGTCAAATGGTAGGAAAACCAAATGAAAGTATACCAGCAGCTCCCATTAAGCCCATCCCAGTATTTTCTACACCATTTGAAAAGATTGTTGTGGATTGTGTGGGCCCATTACCAAAGACTAAGAAGGGAAATCAATTCCTGCTCACAGTTATGGATACCAGTACACGTTATCCTGAGGCTTTTCCCCTTAAAAGCATCACTTCAAAAAACGTAATCAAACATCTTTTGCACCTTTTCACTTCAGTGGGCATTCCTAAAGAGATCCAATCCGATCAGGGCACCAATTTTACGAGCAATCTTTTCAAACAGGTGATGAAAGACCTCAGTGTGGACCATTGTACATCTTCGGCTTACCACCCACAATCCCAAGGTTGCTTGGAACGGTTCCATCAAACTTTCAAATCAATGATCAAAAAATACTGTATAGAACACCAAAAGGAATGGGATGAAAGCATAGACTTGTTACTCTTTGCCATCAGGGAATGTCCCCAGGAGTCATTGGGTTTCTCGCCGTTCGAGTTACTATATGGGAGACAAATTAGGGGACCCCTTAAAATAGTAAAGAAGCAGTGGTTTGACACTCCATCTATTAAACCCGCAACAGTTTCCCAATACATTGACACTT
>CAUDMG010003699.1:0-21499 GCA_958450375.1 Homarus gammarus | reverse complement strand
AAGCATGTTAACGCCAATTAATGTTAGTTTAACATCATTTATAGTTAGTTTAATGGCATTTGAAGTTAGTTTAACCCCATTTAAAGTTAGTTTAATGCCATTTGAAGTTAGTTTAATGCCATTTAATGTTAATTTAAAGTCATTTAGAGTTAGCATAACGCCATTTAAAGGTAGTTGAACTCCATTTAAAGTTAGTTTAATGCCATTTCAAGTTGGTTTAACGCCATTTGAAGTTAGTTTAAGGCCATTTGAAGCGCATTTAACGCTATTTAAAGTTTGTTTAACCACATTTAAAGCAAGTTTAACGCCATTTAAAGTTAGTTTAATGCCATTTAGTTAGTTTAGCTCCATTTGATGTTCTTTTAACACCATTTAATTTTGTGTAATACCATTTAATATTAGTTTAAAGCCCTTTGAAGTTGTAATAACCCCATTAAAACTTAGCTTAACGCCATTTACAGGTAGTTTAACGCCATTTAAATTTTCTTTAACGCCATTTAAGGTTAGTTTAACTCCATATAAAGTTAGTTTAACGCCGTTTAGAGTTATGTGAACTCCATTTGAAGTTTGTTTAACACCATTTAAAGCTAGTTTAACGCCATATGAAGGAAGTAAACTAACCAAATAGCGTTAAACTGACTTCACATAGCGTTATACTGACTTAAATTGGTATTAAACTAACTTCAAATGGAGTTTACATAACTCTAAATTGCGTTAAAGTAACTTTAAATTGCGTTAAGCCAATTTCAAATGGCATTAAACTAACTTTAAACGACGTTCAACTAACTTTAAATGGCATTAAACTATCTTTGAATGACTAACTTTACTTTAAATGGCGTTAACCTAACTTCCAATGGTGTTAAATAACTTTATGTGGCATCTAATAAATTTTAAAAGGTTGAAACAAACGTTAAATAGCGTCAAATGCTTTTCAAATGGCGTTAAATAAACTTCAAATGGCGTTAAACTAACTTCCAATGGCGTAAATCTAATTTCAAATGGCGTTAACAAACTTTAAATGGCATTAAACATGTTTTAAATGGCGTTAAACTACTTTAAATGGCCTTGAACTAACTTAAAATGGTGTTAAACAAACTTCAATTGGTGTTAAACTTACTATAAAGGGTGTTAAAATAGCTTAAAATTGCCTTAAACAAACTTCAAATGGCGTTAAACTAGCTTTAAATGACCTTAAATTAACTTTAAATGGCGTTAAACTAACTTCAAATAGCGTTAAACAAATTTCAAATTTCCTAAAACTAACTTTGAATGGCGTTAAATGTGTTTCAAATGATGTTAAACTAACTTTAAATGTTGTTAAACATTCTTCAAATGGCGTTAAACATTCTTCAAATGGTATTAAATAACTTCAAATGGCGTTAAACTAACTTTAAATGACGTTATGCTAACTTCAAATGGCATTAAATGGAATTAAACTTATTTTAAATGGCGTTAAACTAACTTTAAATGGCGTAATACTAAATTTAAACACTGTTAAACTCACTTTAATTGGCGTTAAACATATTGCAAATGGCGTGAAACTAACATTAAATGGCCTTAAACTAACTTTAAATGGGAATAAACTAACTTTAAATGGTATATAACTAACTAAATTGTGTTCAACAAACTTTAAATGGTATTAAACTAACATTAAATGGCATTAAACGAATAATAAATGGCGTTAAAGTAACTTTAACGCCATTTTAAATTAATTTAAAGTAATTTAAAGTAAGTTTAGCGCCATTTAAAGTTAGTTGAACGCCATTTATAGTTTGTTCAATGCCATTTCAATTTGGTTTAACGCCATTTAAAGTTAATTTAATGCAATTTACAGTTAGTTGAATGCCATTTAAAGTTATGTGTACTCCATTTGATGTTAGTTTAACGCAATTTGAACTTAGTTTAATGCCATTTGAAGTTAGTTTAATGCCATTTGAAGTTACTTTAACATCATTTGAAGTAAGCTTAATGTCATTTGAAGTTACGTGAACTCCATTTGAAGTTAATTTAATGCAATTTAAAGTTTGTTTGATGCCATTTACAGTTAGTTTAACTCCAATTAAATTTAGTTTAACGCCATTCAAAGCATGTTAACGCCAATTAATGTTAGTTTAACATCATTTATAGTTAGTTTAATGGCATTTGAAGTTAGTTTAACCCCATTTAAAGTTAGTTTAATGCCATTTGAAATTAGATTAACGCCATATGATGTTAGTTTAACGACATATGAAAAGCATTTGACGCAATTTAACGTTAGTTTCACGCCATTTAAAGTTTGTTAAATGACCTCTAAAGTTAGTTTAATATCATTTGAAGCATGTTTAACGCCATTTAAAGCAAGATTTAACACCATTTAAATTAAGCTTGACACCATTTGCAGCACGTTTAACGCCTTTTAAAGTTAGTTTAACGCAATTTACAGTTAGTTTATTGCCATTTGAAGTTAGTTTAATGCCATTTAATGTTAATTTAAAGTCATTTAGAGTTAGCTTAACGCCATTTAAAGGTAGTTGAACTCCATTTAAAGTTAGTTTAATGCCATTTCAAGTTGGTTTAACGCCATTTGAAGTTAGTTTAATGCCATTTGAAATTAGGTTTAACGCCATTTGAAGTTAGTTTAACGCCATTTGAAAAGCAATTGAAGTCATTTAAAGTTAGTTTCACGCCATTTGAAGTTAGTGTAACACCATTTAAAGATAATTTAAAGTCATTTAAAGTTAGTTTAACGCCATTCAAAGGTAGTTGAACGCCATTTAAAGTTGGTTTAATGCCGTTTTAAGTTGGTTTAACGCCATTTAAAGTTAATTTAATGCAATATGAAGATATTTTAACCACATTTAAAGTTAGTTTAACGCCATTTGAAGTTTGTTTAACACAATTTAAAGCATGTTTAAAGAAAATTAAAGTTAATTTAACGCTGTTTAAAGTTAGTTTAACGCCATTTGAAACGCATTTAACGCCCTTTAAGTTTAGTTTTACGCCATATAATATTTTTTTAAACGCTGTTTAAGGTTGATTTAACGCCATTTGAAGTTTGTTTAACGCTATTTAAATTTAGTTTAACGCCATTTGAAGTTAGTTTATCACCATTTAAAGTTAGTTCAATGCTATTTAAAGTTTGTTTAACCCCATTTAAATTTAGTTTAACGGCATTCAAAGCATGTTAACGCCAATTAATGTTAGTTTAATACCGTTTATAGTTAGTTTAATGCCATTTGAAATTAGGTGTAACGCCATTTGAAGTTAGTTTAACGCCATATGAAGTTTGTTTAAAACCATTTAAAACATGTATAACGAAAATTAAAGTTTATATATCGCTGTTTTAAGTTAGTTTAACGCCATTTGAAACGCATTTCACGCCATTTAAAGTTAGTTTCAAGCTATTTGAAATTTGCAACGGCCTTAAAGCTAGTTTAATGCCATTTGAAGCAAGTTTAACGACATTTAAGTTAGTTTAACGCCATTTAAAGAAAGTTGAAAGCTATTTAAAGTTTGTTGAACGCCTTTTAAAGTTAGGTGAACTCCATTTGAAATTAGTTAAGAGCCATTTGAAGTTAGTTTAACGCCATTTGAAGTTAGCTTAACGTCATTTGAAGTTAGTTTAACGCCATTATAATTTAGTTTAACGCCAATTAAGGATAGTCTAGCACCATTTAAAGTTAGTTTAATCACATTTAAAGTTAGTTTAACGCCGTTTAAAGTTAGTTTAACGCCATTTAGAGTTATGTGAACTCCATTTGAAGTTTGTTTAACACCATTTAAAGCTAGTTTAACGCCATTTGAAGGAAGTAAACTAACCAAATAGCGTTAAACTGACTTCACATAGCGTTATACTGACTTAAATTGGAATTAAACTAACTTCAAATGGAGTTTACATAACTCTAAATGGCGTTAAACTAACTTTAAATGGCATTAAACTATCTTTGAATGACTAACTTTACTTTAAATGGCGTTAACCTAACTTCCAATGGCGTTAAATAACTTTATGTGGCATCTAACAAATTTTAAAAGGTTGAAACAAGCGTTAAATGGCGTCAAATGCTTTTCAAATGGCGTTAAATAAACTTCAAATGGCGTTAAACTAACTTCCAATGGCGTAAATCTAATTTCAAATGGCGTTAACTAACTTTAAATGGCATTAAACATGTTTTAAATGGTGTTAAACTACTTTAAATGGCCTTGAACTAACTTAAAAAGGTGTTAAACAAACTTCAATTGGCGTTAGACTTACTATAAAGGGTGTTAAAATAGCTTTAAATTGCCTTAAACAAACTTCAAATGGCATTTAACTAACATTAAATGGAGTTAAAATATCCTAAAATTGCATTAAATTAACTTTAAATGGCTTTAAACTAACATTAAATGGCGTTAAACTAACTTCAAATGGCGTTAAACGAACTTGAAATGGCTTTAAACTAACATTAAATGGCGTTAAACTAACTTAAAATGACATTAAACTATCTTCAAATGGAGTTGAACTCACTGTAAATGGCGTTAAACTAACTTTATATACAGTTCAACTAACTTTAAATGGCGTTAAACTAACTTCATATGGCGTTAAACTAACTTTAAATGGTTAAACACGTTTCAAATGGCGTTAAACTAACTTTAAACGGCATTAAATGAACTTTAATTGGTGTTAAACATGCTTTAAATGGCGTTAAACTAACTTCAAATGACGTTAAACTAACTTTAAATGGAGTTAAAATATCTTCAAGTTGCATTAAATTAACTTTAAATGGCGTTAAACCAACTTGACACGGCATTAAACAAACTTTAAACGGCGTTCAACTAACATTAAATCGCGTTAAACTAACTTTAAATGACCTTAAATTAACTTTAAATGGCGTTAAACAAATTTCAAATTTCCTAAAACTAACTTTAAATGGCGTTAAATGTGTTTCAAATGATGTTAAACTAACTTTAAATGTTGTTAAACATTCTTCAAATGGCGTTAAACTAACTTTAAATGGCGTTATGCTAACTTCAAATGGCATTAAACTAACTCTAAATTGAATTAAACTTATTTTAAATGGCGTTAAACTAACTTTAAATGGCGTAATACTAAATTTAAACACTGTTAAACTCACTTTAATTGGCGTTAAACATATTGCAAATGGCGTGAAACTAACATTAAATGGCCTTAAACTAACTTTAAATGGGAATAAACTAACTTTAAATGGTATATAACTAACTAAATTGTGTTCAACAAACTTTAAATGGTATTAAACTAACATTAAATGGCATTAAACGAATAATAAATGGGGTTAAAGTAACTTTAACGCCATTTTAAATTAATTTAAAGTAATTTAAAGTAAGTTTAGCGCCATTTAAAGTTAGTTGAACGCCATTTATAGTTTGTTCAATGCCATTTCAATTTGGTTTAACGCCATTTAAAGTTAATTTAATGCAATTTACAGTTAGTTGAATGCCATTTAAAGTTATGTGTACTCCATTTGATGTTAGTTTAACGCAATTTGAACTTAGTTTAATGCCATTTGAAGTTAGTTTAATGCCATTTGAAGTTACTTTAACATCATTTGAAGTAAGCTTAATGTCATTTGAAGTTACGTGAACTCCATTTGAAGTTAATTTAATGCAATTTAAAGTTTGTTTGATGCCATTTACAGTTAGTTTAACTCCAATTAAATTTAGTTTAACGCCATTCAAAGCATGTTAACGCCAATTAATGTTAGTTTAACATCATTTATAGTTAGTTTAATGGCATTTGAAGTTAGGTTAACCCCATTTAAAGTTAGTTTAATGCCATTTGAAATTAGATTAACGCCATATGATGTTAGTTTAACGACATATGAAAAGCATTTGACGCAATTTAACGTTAGTTTCACGCCATTTAAAGTTTGTTAAATGACCTCTAAAGTTAGTTTAATATCATTTGAAGCATGTTTAACGCCATTTAAAGCAAGATTTAACACCATTTAAATTAAGCTTGACACCATTTGCAGCACGTTTAACGCCTTTTAAAGTTAGTTTAACGCAATTTACAGTTAGTTTTTTGCCATTTGAAGTTAGTTTAATGCCATTTAATGTTAATTTAAAGTCATTTAGAGTTAGCTTAACGCCATTTAAAGGTAGTTGAACTCCATTTAAAGTTAGTTTAATGCCATTTCAAGATGGTTTAACGCCATTTGAAGTTAGTTTAATGCCATTTGAAATTAGGTTTAACGCCATTTGAAGTTAGTTTAACGCCATTTGAAAAGCAATTGAAGTCATTTAAAGTTAGTTTCACGCCATTTGAAGTTAGTGTAACACCATTTATAGATAATTTAAAGTCATTTAAAGTTAGTTTAACGCCATTCAAAGGTAGTTGACCGCCATTTAAAGTTGGTTTAATGCCGTTTTAAGTTGGTTTAACGCCATTTAAAGTTAATTTAATGCAATATGAAGATATTTTAACCACATTTAAAGTTAGTTTAACGCCATTTGAAGTTTGTTTAACACAATTTAAAGCATGTTTAAAGAAAATTAAAGTTAATTTAACGCTGTTTAAAGTTAGTTTAACGCCATTTGAAACGCATTTAACGCCCTTTAAGTTTAGTTTTACGCCATATAATATTTTTTTAAACGCTGTTTAAGGTTGATTTAACGCCATTTGAAGTTTGTTTAACGCTATTTAAATTTAGTTTAACGCCATTTGAAGTTAGTTTATCACCATTTAAAGTTAGTTCAATGCTATTTATAGTTTGTTTAACCCCATTTAAATTTAGTTTAACGGCATTCAAAGCATGTTAACGCCAATTAATGTTAGTTTAATACCGTTTATAGTTAGTTTAATGCCATTTGCAATTAGGTGTAACGCCATTTGAAGTTAGTTTAACGCCATATGAAGTTTGTTTAAAACCATTTAAAACATGTATAACGAAAATTAAAGTTAATATATCGCTGTTTTAAGTTAGATTAACGCCATTTGAAACGCATTTCACGCCATTTAAAGTTAGTTTCAAGCTATTTGAAATTTGCAACGGCCTTAAAGCTAGTTTAATGCCATTTGAAGCAAGTTTAACGACATTTAAGTTAGTTTAACGCCATTTAAAGAAAGTTGAAAGATATTTAAAGTTTGTTGAACGCCTTTTAAAGTTAGGTGAACTCCATTTGAAATTAGTTAAGAGCCATTTGAAGTTAGTTTAACGCCATTTGAAGTTAGCTTAACGTCATTTGAAGTTAGTTTAACGCCATTATAATTTAGTTTAACGCCAATTAAGGATAGTCTAGCACCATTTAAAGTTAGTTTAATCACATTTAAAGTTAGTTTAACGCCGTTTAAAGTTAGTTTAACGCCATTTAGAGTTATGTGAACTCCATTTGAAGTTTGTTTAACACCATTTAAAGCTAGTTTAACGCCATTTGAAGGAAGTAAACTAACCAAATAGCGTTAAACTGACTTCACATAGCGTTATACTGACTTAAATTGGAATTAAACTAACTTCAAATGGAGTTTACATAACTCTAAATGGCGTTAAACTAACTTTAAATGGCATTAAACTATCTTTGAATGACTAACTTTACTTTAAATGGCGTTAACCTAACTTCCAATGGCGTTAAATAACTTTATGTGGCATCTAACAAATTTTAAAAGGTTGAAACAAGCGTTAAATGGCGTCAAATGCTTTTCAAATGGCGTTAAATAAACTTCAAATGGCGTTAACTAACTTTAAATGGCATTAAACATGTTTTAAATGGTGTTAAACTACTTTAAATGGCCTTGAACTAACTTAAAAAGGTGTTAAACAAACTTCAATTGGCGTTAGACTTACTATAAAGGGTGTTAAAATAGCTTTAAATTGCCTTAAACAAACTTCAAATGGCGTTTAACTAACATTAAATGGAGTTAAAATATCCTAAAATTGCATTAAATTAACTTTAAATGGCTTTAAACTAACATTAAATGGCGTTAAACTAACTTCAAATGGCGTTAAACGAACTTGAAATGGCTTTAAACTAACATTAAATGGCGTTAAACTAACTTAAAATGACATTAAACTATCTTCAAATGGAGTTGAACTCACTGTAAATGGCGTTAAACTAACTTTATATACAGTTCAACTAACTTTAAATGGCGTTAAACTAACTTCATATGGCGTTAAACTAACTTTAAATAGTTAAACACGTTTCAAATGGCGTTAAACTAACTTTAAACGGCATTAAATGAACTTTAATTGGTGTTAAACATGCTTTAAATGGCGTTAAACTAACTTCAAATGACGTTAAACTAACTTTAAATGGCGTTAAACCAACTTGACACGGCATTAAACAAACTTTAAACGGCGTTCAACTAACATTAAATCGCGTTAAACTAACTTTAAATGACCTTAAATTAACTTTAAATGGCGTTAAACAAATTTCAAATTTTCTAAAACTAACTTTAAATGGCGTTAAATGTGTTTCAAATGATGTTAAACTAACTTTAAATGTTGTTAAACATTCTTCAAATGGCGCTAAACATTCTTCAAATGGTATTAAATAACTTCAAATGGCGTTAAACTAACTTTAAATGGCGTTATGCTAACTTCAAATGGAATTAAACTAACTCTAAATTGAATTAAACTTATATTAAATGGCGTTAAACTAACTTTAAATGGCGTAATACTAAATTTAAACACTGTTAAACTCACTTTAATTGGCGTTAAACATATTGCAAATGGCGTGAAACTAACATTAAATGGCCTTAAACTAACTTTAAATGGGAATAAACTAACTTTAAATGGTATATAACTAACTAAATTGTGTTCAACAAACTTTAAATGGTATTAAACTAACATTAAATGGCATTAAACGAATAATAAATGGGGTTAAAGTAACTTTAACGCCATTTTAAATTAATTTAAAGTCATTTAAAGTAAGTTTAACGCTATTTAAAGTTAGTTGAACGCCATTTATAGTTTGTTCAATGCCATTTCAATTTGGTTTAAAGCCATTTAAAGTTAATTTAATGCAATTTACAGTTAGTTGAATGCCATTAAAAGTTATGTGTACTCCATTTGATGTTTAACGCAATTTGAAATTAGTTTAATCCATTTGAAGTTAGTTTAATGCCATTTGAAGTTACTTTAACGTCATTTGAAGTAAGCTTAATGTCATTTGAAGTTACGTGAACTCCATTTGAAGTTAATTTAATGCCATTTAAAGTTTGTTTGATGCCATTTAAAGCATGTTAACGCCAATTAATGTTAGTTTAACATCATTTATAGTTAGTTTAATGGCATTTGAAGTTAGTTTAACCCCATTTAAAGTTAGTTTAATGCCATTTGAAGTTAGTTTAATGCCATTTAATGTTAATTTAAAGTCATTTAGAGTTAGCATAACGCCATTTAAAGGTAGTTGAACTCCATTTAAAGTTAGTTTAATGCCATTTCAAGTTGGTTTAACGCCATTTGAAGTTAGTTTAAGGCCATTTGAAGCGCATTTAACGCTATTTAAAGTTTGTTTAACCACATTTAAAGCAAGTTTAACGCCATTTAAAGTTAGTTTAATGCCATTTAGTTAGTTTAGCTCCATTTGATGTTCTTTTAACACCATTTAATTTTGTGTAATACCATTTAATATTAGTTTAAAGCCCTTTGAAGTTGTAATAACCCCATTAAAACTTAGCTTAACGCCATTTACAGGTAGTTTAACGCCATTTAAATTTTCTTTAACGCCATTTAAGGTTAGTTTAACTCCATATAAAGTTAGTTTAACGCCGTTTAGAGTTATGTGAACTCCATTTGAAGTTTGTTTAACACCATTTAAAGCTAGTTTAACGCCATTTGAAGGAAGTAAACTAACCAAATAGCGTTAAACTGACTTCACATAGCGTTATACTGACTTAAATTGGTATTAAACTAACTTCAAATGGAGTTTACATAACTCTAAATTGCGTTAAAGTAACTTTAAATTGCGTTAAGCCAATTTCAAATGGCATTAAACTAACTTTAAACGACGTTCAACTAACTTTAAATGGCATTAAACTATCTTTGAATGACTAACTTTACTTTAAATGGCGTTAACCTAACTTCCAATGGCGTTAAATAACTTTATGTGGCATCTAACAAATTTTAAAAGGTTGAAACAAACGTTAAATGGCGTCAAATGCTTTTCAAATGGCGTTAAATAAACTTCAAATGGCGTTAAACTAACTTCCAATGGCGTAAATCTAATTTCAAATGGCGTTAACAAACTTTAAATGGCATTAAACATGTTTTAAATGGCGTTAAACTACTTTAAATGGCCTTGAACTAACTTAAAATGGTGTTAAACAAACTTCAATTGGTGTTAAACTTACTATAAAGGGTGTTAAAATAGCTTAAAATTGCCTTAAACAAACTTCAAATGGCGTTAAACTAACTTTAAATGGAGTTAAAATATCTTTATATTGCATTAAATTAACTTTAAATGGCTTTAAACTAACATTAAATGGCGTTAAACTAACTTCAAATGGCGTTAAACGAACTTGAAATGGCTTTAAACTAACATTAAATGGCGTTAAACTAACTTAAAATGGCATTAAACTAACTTCAAATGGAGTTGAACTAACTCTAAATGGCGTTAAACTAACTTTATATGCAGTTCAACTAACTTTAAATGGCGTTAAACTAACTTCATATGGCGTTAAAGTAACTTTAAATAGTTAAACACGTTTCAAATGGCTTTAAACTAACTTTAAACGGCATTAAATGAACTTTAATTGGTGTTAAACATGCTTTAAATGGCGTTAAACTAACTTCAAATGACGTTAAACTAACTTTAAATGGAGTTAAAATATCTTCAAATTGCATTAAATTAACTTTAAATGGCGTTAAACCAACTTGACACGGCATTAAACAAACTTTAAACGGCGTTCAACTAACATTAAATCGCGTTAAACTAACTTTAAATGACCTTAAATTAACTTTAAATGGCGTTAAAAACTCAAATAGCGTTAAACAAATTTCAAATTTCCTAAAACTAACTTTAAATGGCGTTAAATGTGTTTCAAATGATGTTAAACTAACTTTAAATGTTGTTAAACATTCTTCAAATGGCGTTAAACATTCTTCAAATGGTATTAAATAACTTCAAATGGCGTTAAACTAACTTTAAATGGCGTTATGCTAACTTCAAATGGCATTAAATGGAATTAAACTTATTTTAAATGGCGTTAAACTAACTTTAAATGGCGTAATACTAAATTTAAACACTGTTAAACTCACTTTAATTGGCGTTAAACATATTGCAAATGGCGTGAAACTAACATTAAATGGCCTTAAACTAACTTTAAATGGGAATAAACTAACTTTAAATGGTATATAACTAACTAAATTGTGTTCAACAAACTTTAAATGGTATTAAACTAACATTAAATGGCATTAAACGAATAATAAATGGCGTTAAAGTAACTTTAACGCCATTTTAAATTAATTTAAAGTAATTTAAAGTAAGTTTAGCGCCATTTAAAGTTAGTTGAACGCCATTTATAGTTTGTTCAATGCCATTTCAATTTGGTTTAACGCCATTTAAAGTTAATTTAATGCAATTTACAGTTAGTTGAATGCCATATAAAGTTATGTGTACTCCATTTGATGTTAGTTTAACGCAATTTGAACTTAGTTTAATGCCATTTGAAGTTAGTTTAATGCCATTTGAAGTTACTTTAACATCATTTGAAGTAAGCTTAATGTCATTTGAAGTTACGTGAACTCCATTTGAAGTTAATTTAATGCAATTTAAAGTTTGTTTGATGCCATTTACAGTTAGTTTAACTCCAATTAAATTTAGTTTAACGCCATTCAAAGCATGTTAACGCCAATTAATGTTAGTTTAACATCATTTATAGTTAGTTTAATGGCATTTGAAGTTAGGTTAACCCCATTTAAAGTTAGTTTAATGCCATTTGAAATTAGATTAACGCCATTTGATGTTAGTTTAACGACATTTGAAAAGCATTTGACGCAATTTAACGTTAGTTTCACGCCATTTAAAGTTTGTTAAATGACCTCTAAAGTTAGTTTAATATCATTTGAAGCATGTTTAACGCCATTTAAAGCAAGATTTAACACCATTTAAATTAAGCTTGACACCATTTGCAGCACGTTTAACGCCTTTTAAAGTTAGTTTAACGCAATTTACAGTTAGTTTTTTGCCATTTGAAGTTAGTTTAATGCCATTTAATGTTAATTTAAAGTCATTTAGAGTTAGCTTAACGCCATTTAAAGGTAGTTGAACTCCATTTAAAGTTAGTTTAATGCCATTTCAAGTTGGTTTAACGCCATTTGAAGTTAGTTTAATGCCATTTGAAATTAGGTTTAACGCCATTTGAAGTTAGTTTAACGCCATTTGAAAAGCAATTGAAGTCATTTAAAGTTAGTTTCCCGCCATTTGAAGTTAGTGTAACACCATTTAAAGATAATTTAAAGTCATTTAACGTTAGTTTAACGCCATTCAAAGGTAGTTGAACGCCATTTAAAGTTAGTTTAATGCCGTTTTAAGTTGGTTTAACGCCATTTAAAGTTAATTTAATGCAATATGAAGATATTTTAACCACATTTAAAGTTAGTTTAACGCCATTTGAAGTTTGTTTAACACAATTTAAAGCATGTTTAAAGAAAATTAAAGTTAATTTAACGCTGTTTAAAGTTAGTTTAACGCCATTTGAAACGCATTTAACGCCCTTTAAGTTTAGTTTTACGCCATATAATATTTTTTTAAACGCTGTTTAAGGTTGATTTAACGCCATTTGAAGTTTGTTTAACGCTATTTAAATTTAGTTTAACGCCATTTGAAGTTAGTTTATCACCATTTAAAGTTAGTTCAATGCTATTTAAAGTTTGTTTAACCCCATTTAAATTTAGTTTAACGGCATTCAAAGCATGTTAACGCCAATTAATGTTAGTTTAATACCGTTTATAGTTAGTTTAATGCCATTTGAAATTAGGTGTAACGCCATTTGAAGTTAGTTTAACGCCATATGAAGTTTGTTTAAAACCATTTAAAACATGTATAACGAAAATTAAAGTTTATATATCGCTGTTTTAAGTTAGTTTAACGCCATTTGAAACGCATTTCACGCCATTTAAAGTTAGTTTCAAGCTATTTGAAATTTGCAACGGCCTTAAAGCTAGTTTAATGCCATTTGAAGCAAGTTTAACGACATTTAAGTTAGTTTAACGCCATTTAAAGAAAGTTGAAAGCTATTTAAAGTTTGTTGAACGCCTTTTAAAGTTAGGTGAACTCCATTTGAAATTAGTTAAGAGCCATTTGAAGTTAGTTTAACGCCATTTGAAGTTAGCTTAACGTCATTTGAAGTTAGTTTAACGCCATTATAATTTAGTTTAACGCCAATTAAGGATAGTCTAGCACCATTTAAAGTTAGTTTAATCACATTTAAAGTTAGTTTAACGCCGTTTAAAGTTAGTTTAACGCCATTTAGAGTTATGTGAACTCCATTTGAAGTTTGTTTAACACCATTTAAAGCTAGTTTAACGCCATTTGAAGGAAGTAAACTAACCAAATAGCGTTAAACTGACTTCACATAGCGTTATACTGACTTAAATTGGAATTAAACTAACTTCAAATGGAGTTTACATAACTCTAAATGGCGTTAAACTAACTTTAAATGGCATTAAACTATCTTTGAATGACTAACTTTACTTTAAATGGCGTTAACCTAACTTCCAATGGCGTTAAATAACTTTATGTGGCATCTAACAAATTTTAAAAGGTTGAAACAAGCGTTAAATGGCGTCAAATGCTTTTCAAATGGCGTTAAATAAACTTCAAATGGCGTTAAACTAACTTCCAATGGCGTAAATCTAATTTCAAATGGCGTTAACTAACTTTAAATGGCATTAAACATGTTTTAAATGGTGTTAAACTACTTTAAATGGCCTTGAACTAACTTAAAAAGGTGTTAAACAAACTTCAATTGGCGTTAGACTTACTATAAAGGGTGTTAAAATAGCTTTAAATTGCCTTAAACAAACTTCAAATGGCGTTTAACTAACATTAAATGGAGTTAAAATATCCTAAAATTGCATTAAATTAACTTTAAATGGCTTTAAACTAACATTAAATGGCGTTAAACTAACTTCAAATGGCGTTAAACGAACTTGAAATGGCTTTAAACTAACATTAAATGGCGTTAAACTAACTTAAAATGACATTAAACTATCTTCAAATGGAGTTGAACTCACTGTAAATGGCGTTAAACTAACTTTATATACAGTTCAACTAACTTTAAATGGCGTTAAACTAACTTCATATGGCGTTAAACTAACTTTAAATGGTTAAACACGTTTCAAATGGCGTTAAACTAACTTTAAACGGCATTAAATGAACTTTAATTGGTGTTAAACATGCTTTAAATGGCGTTAAACTAACTTCAAATGACGTTAAACTAACTTTAAATGGAGTTAAAATCTTCAAGTGCATTAAATTACTTTAAATGGCGTTAAACCAACTTGACACGGCATTAAACAAACTTTAAACGGCGTTCAACTAACATTAAATCGCGTTAAACTAACTTTAAATGACCTTAAATTAACTTTAAATGGCGTTAAACAAATTTCAAATTTCCTAAAACTAACTTTAAATGGCGTTAAATGTGTTTCAAATGATGTTAAACTAACTTTAAATGTTGTTAAACATTCTTCAAATGGCGTTAAACATTCTTCAAATGGTATTAAATAACTTCAAATGGCGTTAAACTAACTTTAAATGGCGTTATGCTAACTTCAAATGGCATTAAACTAACTCTAAATTGAATTAAACTTATTTTAAATGGCGTTAAACTAACTTTAAATGGCGTAATACTAAATTTAAACACTGTTAAACTCACTTTAATTGGCGTTAAACATATTGCAAATGGCGTGAAACTAACATTAAATGGCCTTAAACTAACTTTAAATGGGAATAAACTAACTTTAAATGGTATATAACTAACTAAATTGTGTTCAACAAACTTTAAATGGTATTAAACTAACATTAAATGGCATTAAACGAATAATAAATGGGTTAAAGTAACTTTAACGCCATTTTAAATTAATTTAAAGTAATTTAAAGTAAGTTTAGCGCCATTTAAAGTTAGTTGAACGCCATTTATAGTTTGTTCAATGCCATTTCAATTTGGTTTAACGCCATTTAAAGTTAATTTAATGCAATTTACAGTTAGTTGAATGCCATTTAAAGTTATGTGTACTCCATTTGATGTTAGTTTAACGCAATTTGAACTTAGTTTAATGCCATTTGAAGTTAGTTTAATGCCATTTGAAGTTACTTTAACATCATTTGAAGTAAGCTTAATGTCATTTGAAGTTACGTGAACTCCATTTGAAGTTAATTTAATGCAATTTAAAGTTTGTTTGATGCCATTTACAGTTAGTTTAACTCCAATTAAATTTAGTTTAACGCCATTCAAAGCATGTTAACGCCAATTAATGTTAGTTTAACATCATTTATAGTTAGTTTAATGGCATTTGAAGTTAGTTTAACCCCATTTAAAGTTAGTTTAATGCCATTTGAAATTAGATTAACGCCATATGATGTTAGTTTAACGACATATGAAAAGCATTTGACGCAATTTAACGTTAGTTTCACGCCATTTAAAGTTTGTTAAATGACCTCTAAAGTTAGTTTAATATCATTTGAAGCATGTTTAACGCCATTTAAAGCAAGATTTAACACCATTTAAATTAAGCTTGACACCATTTGCAGCACGTTTAACGCCTTTTAAAGTTAGTTTAACGCAATTTACAGTTAGTTTATTGCCATTTGAAGTTAGTTTAATGCCATTTAATGTTAATTTAAAGTCATTTAGAGTTAGCTTAACGCCATTTAAAGGTAGTTGAACTCCATTTAAAGTTAGTTTAATGCCATTTCAAGTTGGTTTAACGCCATTTGAAGTTAGTTTAATGCCATTTGAAATTAAGTTTAACGCCATTTGAAGTTAGTTTAACGCCATTTGAAAAGCAATTGAAGTCATTTAAAGTTAGTTTCACGCCATTTGAAGTTAGTGTAACACCATTTATAGATAATTTAAAGTCATTTAAAGTTAGTTTAACGCCATTCAAAGGTAGTTGAACGCCATTTAAAGTTGGTTTAATGCCGTTTTAAGTTGGTTTAACGCCATTTAAAGTTAATTTAATGCAATATGAAGATATTTTAACCACATTTAAAGTTAGTTTAACGCCATTTGAAGTTTGTTTAACACAATTTAAAGCATGTTTAAAGAAAATTAAAGTTAATTTAACGCTGTTTAAAGTTAGTTTAACGCCATTTGAAACGCATTTAACGCCCTTTAAGTTTAGTTTTACGCCATATAATATTTTTTTAAACGCTGTTTAAGGTTGATTTAACGCCATTTGAAGTTTGTTTAACGCTATTTAAATTTAGTTTAACGCCATTTGAAGTTAGTTTATTACCATTTAAAGTTAGTTCAATGCTATTTATAGTTTGTTTAACCCCATTTAAATTTAGTTTAACGGCATTCAAAGCATGTTAACGCCAATTAATGTTAGTTTAATACCGTTTATAGTTAGTTTAATGCCATTTGCAATTAGGTGTAACGCCATTTGAAGTTAGTTTAACGCCATATGAAGTTTGTTTAAAACCATTTAAAACATGTATAACGAAAATTAAAGTTAATATATCGCTGTTTTAAGTTAGATTAACGCCATTTGAAACGCATTTCACGCCATTTAAAGTTAGTTTCAAGCTATTTGAAATTTGCAACGGCCTTAAAGCTAGTTTAATGCCATTTGAAGCAAGTTTAACGACATTTAAGTTAGTTTAACGCCATTTAAAGAAAGTTGAAAGATATTTAAAGTTTGTTGAACGCCTTTTAAAGTTAGGTGAACTCCATTTGAAATTAGTTAAGAGCCATTTGAAGTTAGTTTAACGCCATTTGAAGTTAGCTTAACGTCATTTGAAGTTAGTTTAACGCCATTATAATTTAGTTTAACGCCAATTAAGGATAGTCTAGCACCATTTAAAGTTAGTTTAATCACATTTAAAGTTAGTTTAACGCCGTTTAAAGTTAGTTTAACGCCATTTAGAGTTATGTGAACTCCATTTGAAGTTTGTTTAACACCATTTAAAGCTAGTTTAACGCCATTTGAAGGAAGTAAACTAACCAAATAGCGTTAAACTGACTTCACATAGCGTTATACTGACTTAAATTGGAATTAAACTAACTTCAAATGGAGTTTACATAACTCTAAATGGCGTTAAACTAACTTTAAATGGCATTAAACTATCTTTGAATGACTAACTTTACTTTAAATGGCGTTAACCTAACTTCCAATGGCGTTAAATAACTTTATGTGGCATCTAACAAATTTTAAAAGGTTGAAACAAGCGTTAAATGGCGTCAAATGCTTTTCAAATGGCGTTAAATAAACTTCAAATGGCGTTAAACTAACTTCCAATGGCGTAAATCTAATTTCAAATGGCGTTAACTAACTTTAAATGGCATTAAACATGTTTTAAATGGTGTTAAACTACTTTAAATGGCCTTGAACTAACTTAAAAAGGTGTTAAACAAACTTCAATTGGCGTTAGACTTACTATAAAGGGTGTTAAAATAGCTTTAAATTGCCTTAAACAAACTTCAAATGGCGTTTAACTAACATTAAATGGAGTTAAAATATCCTAAAATTGCATTAAATTAACTTTAAATGGCTTTAAACTAACATTAAATGGCGTTAAACTAACTTCAAATGGCGTTAAACGAACTTGAAATGGCTTTAAACTAACATTAAATGGCGTTAAACTAACTTAAAATGACATTAAACTATCTTCAAATGGAGTTGAACTCACTGTAAATGGCGTTAAACTAACTTTATATACAGTTCAACTAACTTTAAATGGCGTTAAACTAACTTCATATGGCGTTAAACTAACTTTAAATAGTTAAACACGTTTCAAATGGCGTTAAACTAACTTTAAACGGCATTAAATGAACTTTAATTGGTGTTAAACATGCTTTAAATGGCGTTAAACTAACTTCAAATGACGTTAAACTAACTTTAAATGGCGTTAAACCAACTTGACACGGCATTAAACAAACTTTAAACGGCGTTCAACTAAC
Organism: Homarus gammarus; assembly: GCA_958450375.1. Lineage (NCBI taxonomy): Eukaryota > Metazoa > Arthropoda > Malacostraca > Decapoda > Nephropidae > Homarus > Homarus gammarus. Next base: position 3,438 of record CAUDMG010003699.1, on the reverse strand, counting down.
ATTAAATCGCGTTAAACTAACTTTAAATGACCTTAAATTAACTTTAAATGGCGTTAAACAAATTTCAAATTTTCTAAAACTAACTTTAAATGGCGTTAAATGTGTTTCAAATGATGTTAAACTAACTTTAAATGTTGTTAAACATTCTTCAAATGGCGCTAAACATTCTTCAAATGGTATTAAATAACTTCAAATGGCGTTAAACTAACTTTAAATGGCGTTATGCTAACTTCAAATGGCATTAAACTAACTCTAAATTGAATTAAACTTATATTAAATGGCGTTAAACTAACTTTAAATGGCGTAATACTAAATTTAAACACTGTTAAACTCACTTTAATTGGCGTTAAACATATTGCAAATGGCGTGAAACTAACATTAAATGGCCTTAAACTAACTTTAAATGGGAATAAACTAACTTTAAATGGTATATAACTAACTAAATTGTGTTCAACAAACTTTAAATGGTATTAAACTAACATTAAATGGCATTAAACGAATAATAAATGGGGTTAAAGTAACTTTAACGCCATTTTAAATTAATTTAAAGTCATTTAAAGTAAGTTTAGCGCCATTTAAAGTTAGTTGAACGCCATTTATAGTTTGTTCAATGCCATTTCAATTTGGTTTAAACGCCATTTAAAGTTAATTTAATGCAATTTACAGTTAGTTGAATGCCATTTAAAGTTATGTGTACTCCATTTGATGTTAGTTTAACGCAATTTGAACTTAGTTTAATGCCATTTGAAGTTAGTTTAATGCCATTTGAAGTTACTTTAACATCATTTGAAGTAAGCTTAATGTCATTTGAAGTTACGTGAACTCCATTTGAAGTTAATTTAATGCCATTTAAAGTTTGTTTGATGCCATTTAAAGCATGTTAACGCCAATTAATGTTAGTTTAACATCATTTATAGTTAGTTTAATGGCATTTGAAGTTAGTTTAACCCCATTTAAAGTTAGTTTAATGCCATTTGAAGTTAGATTAATGCCATTTGAAGTTAGTTTAAAGTCATTTAGAGTTAGCATAGACGCCATTTAAGGTAGTTGAACTCCATTTAAAGTTAGTTTAATGCCATTTCAAGTTGGTTTAACGCCATTTGAAGTTAGTTTAAGGCCATTTGAAGCAGCATTTAACGCCAATTAAAGTTAGTATAACCACATTTAAAGCAAGTTTAACGCCATTTAAAGTTAGTTTAATGCCATTTAGTTAGTTTAGCTCCATTTGATGTTCTTTTAACACCATTTAATTTTGTGTAATACCATTTAATATTAGTTTAAAGCCCTTTGAAGTTGTAATAACCCCATTAAAACTTAGCTTAACGCCATTTACAGGTAGTTTAACGCCATTTAAATTTTCTTTAACGCCATTTAAGGTTAGTTTAACTCCATATAAAGTTAGTTTAACGCCGTTTAGAGTTATGTGAACTCCATTTGAAGTTTGTTTAACACCATTTAAAGCTAGTTTAACGCCATTTGAAGGAAGTAAACTAACCAAATAGCGTTAAACTGACTTCACATAGCGTTATACTGACTTAAATTGGTATTAAACTAACTTCAAATGGAGTTTACATAACTCTAAATTGCATTAAAGTAACTTTAAATTGCGTTAAGCCAATTTCAAATGGCATTAAACTAACTTTAAACGACGTTCAACTAACTTTAAATGGCATTAAACTATCTTTGAATGACTAACTTTACTTTAAATGGCGTTAACCTAACTTCCAATGGTGTTAAATAACTTTATGTGGCATCTAATAAATTTTAAAAGGTTGAAACAAACGTTAAATAGCGTCAAATGCTTTTCAAATGGCGTTAAATAAACTTCAAATGGCGTTAAACTAACTTCCAATGGCGTAAATCTAATTTCAAATGGCGTTAACAAACTTTAAATGGCATTAAACATGTTTTAAATGGCGTTAAACTACTTTAAATGGCCTTGAACTAACTTTAAATGGTGTTAAACAAACTTCAATTGGTGTTAAACTTACTATAAAGGGTGTTAAAATAGCTTAAAATTGCCTTAAACAAACTTCAAATGGCGTTAAACTAACTTTAAATGGAGTTAAAATATCTTTATATTGCATTAAATTAACTTTAAATGGCTTTAAACTAACATTAAATGGCGTTAAACTAACTTCAAATGGCGTTAAACGAACTTGAAATGGCTTTAAACTAACATTAAATGGCGTTAAACTAACTTAAAATGGCATTAAACTAACTTCAAATGGAGTTGAACTAACTCTAAATGGCGTTAAACTAAGTTTATATGCAGTTCAACTAACTTTAAATGGCGTTAAACTAACTTCATATGGCGTTAAAGTAACTTTAAATAGTTAAACACGTTTCAAATGGCTTTAAACTAACTTTAAACGGCATTAAATGAACTTTAATTGGTGTTAAACATGCTTTAAATGGCGTTAAACTAACTTCAAATGACGTTAAACTAACTTTAAATGGAGTTAAAATATCTTCAAATTGCATTAAATTAGCTTTAAATGGCGTTAAACCAACTTGACACGGCATTAAACAAACTTTAAATGGCGTTCAACTAACATTAAATCGCGTTAAACTAACTTTAAATGACCTTAAATTAACTTTAAATGGCGTTAAACTAACTTCAAATAGCGTTAAACAAATTTCAAATTTCCTAAAACTAACTTTAAATGGCGTTAAATGTGTTTCAAATGATGTTAAACTAACTTTAAATGTTGTTAAACATTCTTCAAATGGCGTTAAACATTCTTCAAATGGTATTAAATAACTTCAAATGGCGTTAAACTAACTTTAAATGACGTTATGCTAACTTCAAATGGCATTAAATGGAATTAAACTTATTTTAAATGGCGTTAAACTAACTTTAAATGGCGTAATACTAAATTTAAACACTGTTAAACTCACTTTAATTGGCGTTAAACATATTGCAAATGGCGTGAAACTAACATTAAATGGCCTTAAACTAACTTTAAATGGGAATAAACTAACTTTAAATGGTATATAACTAACTAAATTGTGTTCAACAAACTTTAAATGGTATTAAACTAACATTAAATGGCATTAAACGAATAATAAATGGCGTTAAAGTAACTTTAACGCCATTTTAAATTAATTTAAAGTCATTTAAAGTAAGTTTAACGCCATTTAAAGTTAGTTGAACGCCATTTATAGTTTGTTCAATGCCATTTCAATTTGGTTTAACGCCATTTAAAGTTAATTTAATGCAATTTACAGTTAGTTGAATGCCATATAAAGTTATGTGTACTCCATTTGATGTTAGTTTAACGCAATTTGAACTTAGTTTAATGCCATTTGAAGTTAGTTTAATGCCATTTGAAGTTACTTTAACATCATTTGAAGTAAGCTTAATGTCATTTGAAGTTACGTGAACTCCATTTGAAGTTAATTTAATGCAATTTAAAGTTTGTTTGATGCCATTTA
>CAUDMG010003698.1:0-47616 GCA_958450375.1 Homarus gammarus | reverse complement strand
CTCTCTCTAGTCTGTACTCACCCCTGAAGATGTGAATTACACGAAAGCGATTGGGAACTTCGTGTTTTCTTCTTTCCTTGTGGTTATCAGCATATACCTAGATCACGCGCACCTACAGTGACTTACTTGCATACATACATATATATATATATATATATATATATATATATATATATATATATATATATATATATATATATATATATATATATATATATATATATAAATATATATATATATATATACATATATATATACATATATATATATATATATATATATATTAGGGTGTGTCAATTTTGTCAACATGTTAAAAATCAAATTTGGTAGTCAAAATATTGTGCCTCTTTATGTCTAACTTGAGATTAGCAAACAAAAATGAATTGAAATAACCCTCACCTACATCAATTATACCTTAAAGTTTCAAATATCAGTATTTCAACAAATTAATGAGACTTGATTAGAATTATTCACTTGATATTAACTAATCTCATGTAAGCATATGGATTATGGAGTATTTTATGGTTCTATAGCTTGTGTACAATATGCATGTCAGAACATGAACATGAACAGGCTCTCCGTGTGGGACAGTTTAATTCTTGTTTTGACTTGTACCAAGCGTGAGGATAAGGCGCCCGGCTCACTCTCCTTCTAGATATCATAGACGGTGGTTTGCTCTCATTGCACTTGCACCTACTCTACCAGACGAATTCTACATTTTAATTATTGTAAGTAGGGCATATTGATTGTCGCAGTTACTTATATCATTGTATAAAACATTATGTTCTAAGAAATTATTATGTTATTTCTGTTACAGCATTTTTGATAAACAAATTGATATTTTTTGAAACAACAATTGAATTATGAAACATTGAAATATTTTTCTATTTGTCAGATAGTGTGAAGATGTCAAAATTGAAGACAAGAAGTCAGTTGTCAACCCACTTGAGCCTGCTAGTTGGTAAAGGGAAGGAGCTTCCTGTATCAGAACTTCCAACAGTGAGAGACATGCTAAGATTAGGGTTACTCCTTCGAGAAAAAAATGCAAAGGACAGAAGGAACTATACAGATAAAGAACTCATAAATGACATGATAGTCCCTCTTCTGCATCAATGGACAAAAGCTAATGCACTATTCAAACCACCTGTGATTAATCAGTGTCGAACTATTGAGCTAAAACTAACGAAATTATGGCACAAAGCAGTTGAAACATCACTTGGTAAAGGAAACTTGGCCAGGAAAAATGAATTTCTGCACACACTTGATACTCTGTTTGACATTTTGACCTGCAAGTGCTCCATACAATTATGTTCTGAATCCAACTGTTCTCACTCAGGTAAGAGAGAAAATAATTCCCACATTGATTGTGGTTGTCCTCGTGAAAAGAAGATCCCTGTTTTAGAGCTTGAATTTATAAAGGCACAGAGGACAAAGGCAGAAGGCCAAGGAAGTATGCAAATGGGTTCAATAGATTATTCAGAAACAAAGAAGCAGATTGCTAATGCCAAGAAGAGAGAACAAATCCGAGAGAGGGAACAAAAGAAGAAAATGAAGAGTGAAGAAGCCATCCAAAGAGAGGAAGAGCTGTGTCAAGATGTTTATCACTTCTTTGATAGTTCTTCTGATGAACAGGAAGCAACATCAGATGATAGTTCCAAAGAGCCATCTGAACCTTTACCAAAGAAAATGAAATACAACACAAGAAATATTTCAAACATTGCTTTAGCTAGTATTCGCCACCATGCTGGACTTCGTGAGGCTGCAGAAATTGCAACTGCCGCTTGGATAGATGCAGGCCTCATCAGCCGAGAGGATGTATCTTTGGTGATAGATCATAATAAAATTAGAAGAGCACAAGAAAAAATAATGAAGGAAATATCTGATCAGCATGAAAAAGATTTAAGCGAGGGAGGGCTCTCCTGTCTTTTGTTTGATGGAAGAATAGATGACACAAAAGTTTTGCTAGAAGTAGAGGGAGTGAACAGAAAGTTTCCAGGTCTCATCAAAGAAGAACACTACTCTGTCTGTTCTGAGCCTGGTGGTCGGTTTTTGTTTCACTTTGCTCCCGAAACTGAAGTAGAAGGGAAGAAACATGCAGAGGTCATTGCTGATCATATTTTATGTTGGGTTCAGGAGAGAGGACTTGGCAGTTCACTGCAGGCTGTTGGTGGAGATTCAACTGCAGTGAACACCGGATGGCAGGGGGGTGTAATGACGCATTTAGAGAAAAAACTAGGAAGAAGACTTGTTTGGATTGTATGTGATTTACATACAGGCGAGCTACCTCTTCGTCATCTCATCCAGGAACTTGATGGTCCTACAAAGAGCAACAACAAGTGGTCAGGTCCCCTTGGCATCATGCTGGATGAAGCAACACAACTAGAAATAAATACAACCTTTCCAAAGGTCGAAGTTGGCCCTCCCCTTCCGGCGTTGTCTGAAGGAGTCATCAAAGATCTCAGCACAGATCAATCCTATGCTTATCGTATTGCCCAAGCAATAAGATCAGGAGAAGTGCCTCAGTCATTGGCTCTCTTGGAGATTGGACCTGTCAGTCACAGCCGTTGGTTAACTACAGCTCTTCGTTTCTGCAGGATTTGGATTTCCAAACACGAATTGAAGGGCAAAGTGCTGAAGAATTTGAGGTTAATTGTTGAATTTATTATTGGAGTTTATCTTCCCCAGTGGTTTAGTGTGAAACTTAATCCTATGTGGGTGGATGGGCCCAATCACCTTTTGTTTCAATTGCAGCTAGTAAGAACACAGAGGAAGGTAGTGAGGGACATCGTGTTACCTGTGGCAAGAAGGTCCGCTTGGTATGCTCGATCAGAAGCAGTTTTGCAAGCAATGCTTTGCAGTCAATGTACCAATCTCCGAACCGAGGCTGTAGAAGTCATTCTAAAGATTAGAGGAACGCTAATAGATGACGACCAGTTGGGAGACTGTTCGTTTCATTCAAGAAAAGTTCCCCCAATAAACGTCAATGCCACCAAATTGTCAGAATTGGTTGACTTGAGTTTGGAAGTCTTAGAGCCACCATTGACAACAAGTCTAACTAGCCAAGAATTGAGAAACCTTAAAGAGACTCCAATGCAGGTGCCGAAGTGGCCTTCCCACACTCAAAGTGTGGAGAGATGTGTGAAAATGGTCACAGAAGCAGCGGGCCATGTTTACAGCCACGAGAGGCGAGAAGGTTACATCAAAGCACAAATAGCAAGCAGACACTGATGACAAGAAACCAAAGCAAAGAGAGTATGAAGGCATTGGTTACTTTCAAATAGACTACGGATAATAAAATATAATAATTTGAAACTTGAAACAGTAACATGTGTGCAAACGCTGGTTATGTTATAAATTCACAAATATGTACATTTAAAAATCCATTTGATGTAGGTAGGACTTATTATAAAAAAAAATTTATGCCAGAATATTGTTTTGCATGCTTAAAGACTACAATAAATTGCTACCAAATTACTCGATTTTCAATTTAGCCAGTTCACCCCCTAAATTGACACACCCTAATATATATATATATTATACATATATATTATATATATATATATATATATATATATATATATATATATATATATTTATATATATATATATATATATATATACGTATATATATATACGTATATATATATATATATATACAGTTGTACCCCACTTAACGCGGTCAATAGAACCCAGAGGGTCCCGCGTTAAGTGAAATCCGCGTTAAGTGAACAACAGAACATATGGGATTAATTCCAATAGAAACCAGCCCGACCCACAAACTCCACTTTTTGAAGACACATAACTATGTTGTAGTAAAAATAACATCTTAATTTTATGATGGTACATGCACACAATTAATACTTAAGAGAAATAGAGAAATACAGTCGCCAAGTTAATGTCCATTCAAATAATGGACTCAACGCCCTCCCCCTCTTCTCACACTACACTGCTGGCTCTTCCCTCTCTGAGAAATTTTTTGGGGAAAACCACTAAATTTTAATAAACAATACCTCAAACCAAAGTTAGGATAATACAATTGACATTGCTGGATTCCTTGTAAGACCAGGAATATTTTGAATATAAATGTCATATATTTTGCACAAAAGATAACATATTTACTCAGAGAAAACATTTTATCTAAAATTTGTATGTCTAATGCAAAATATATGATGTTTATATTCAAAATGATCATCAAATTATAAGAATTCCAGCAATGTAAATTATATTCTGGCCGGGTAATTTGTATGAATTTTATGAGCTAAAACAAATATCTTCAGTTAATAAAAAAAAAAATATTCTTCACGATACTATCTGTCAATCAAAGTACCCCACCTTGCCTCCCCCCCCCTCTTCCAACCGGCGAGCAGTCCCAACCCTCCCCCCCACCAATCCTCCCTTCAAGAGAAAGAGTGGGTGAAAAAAATAAATTTTAACATTTTGTATTAAATAATACCTCAGATTAAAGTTAGGATAATATAATTGACATTACTGGATTCCTTGTAAGACCAGGAATATTTTGAATATAAATGTCATATATTTTGCACAAAAGATAACATATTTACTCAGAGAAAACATTTTATCTAAAATTTGTATGTCTAATGCAAAATATATGATGTTTATATTCAAAATGATCACCAAATTATAAGAATTCCAGCAATGTAAATTATATTCTGGCCAGGTAATTTGTATGAATTTTATGAGCTAAAACAGGCAGTCAGGCAGGGTGGCGGGTGGGGCAAATCCAAAAATAGCGTCTCGAGCCGGACACTCACCGCGTATATGTGGAAAAAATCCGTGTTAAGTGAAAGTTCAGCTCTGGCGAGGCACCACGTATATGAAAAAAACGCGTTAAGTGAAACCGCGTTAGGCGGGGTAATACTGTGTATATGTATATATATATATATATATATATATATATATATATATATATATATATATATATATATATATATATATATATATATATATATACACAGGTAGTCGTCGACTTACGACCTAGATTGGTTACGGCCGCCCGGTCGTAAGTTGATCTGGTCGTAAGTCGGCCTATGTTATAATTACCTTACGTATATTATAATGTGTAATGATAATATAATCATCTTTAAGTCATATTTTATCAACACTTTCTTTGTTCATTATTGTTACGGTCGTCAGGTTTAAGTAAATCACTGCATACTACAGTACAATTTAATTACCTTACGTATATTATAATGTGTAATGATAATATAATCATCTTTAAGTCATATTTTATCAACATTTTCTCTGTTCATTATTGTTACGGTCGTCAGGTTTAAGTAAATCACTGCGTGTTTGTAATTGAGCGCGGGGATGCGCGCGGCTCCAGCTCCCGGCAGCGCCAGGAGGCTGGGGCCAAAACTGTCGTACCGCCGGTCGTAAAGTCGAACAGACGTAAGTCGCATAGGTCGTAAGTCGACGACTACCTGTATATATATATATATATATATATATATATATATATACTTCATTTTTAGTCCATTTAACACGCGGACTTTGAACATACAATCAATGACCTCACCAGCAAGGAATCGAACCCTCGACCTACTGGGTGTGACTAGGGAACGCTTACCGGCTAGGCCACAAGGACACTAAAAGCAGTTCTAGACTCTGTTATATTTCACACAAAGCCTGTTCATCGAGCTGATGGCGCCGTGAACCTCATTGGGAAACTGCCCGTGCCTCGTATGTGGTGTCAGTAGCATTTTACCGAATCCAGCTGGTATGAAACGCGAGGTACATATATATACTTCATTTATAGTCCATTTAACGACTTGCTGGTGAGGTCGTTGATTGTATGTTCAAAGTCCGCGTGTTAAATGGACTAAAAATGAAGTATATATATGTACCTCGCGTTTCATACCAGCTGGATTCGGTAAAATGCTACTGACACCACATACGAGGCACGGGCAGTTTCCCAATGAGGTTCACGGCGCCATCAGCTCGATGAACAGGCTTTGTGTGAAATATAACAGAGTCTAGAACTGCTTTTAGTGTCCTTGTGGCCTAGCCGGTAAGCGTTCCCTAGTCACACCCAGTAGGTCGAGGGTTCGATTCCTTGCTGGTGAGGTCGTTGATTGTATGTTCAAAGTCCGCGTGTTAAATGGACTAAAAATGAAGTATATATATGTACCTCGCGTTTCATACCAGCTGGATTCGGTAAAATGCTACTGACACCACATACGAGGCACGGGCAGTTTCCCAATGAGGTTCACGGCGCCATCAGCTCGATGAACAGGCTTTGTGTGAAATATAACAGAGTCTAGAACTGCTTTTAGTGTCCTTGTGGCCTAGCCGGTAAGCGTTCCCTAGTCACACCCAGTAGGTCAAGGGTTCGATTCCTTGCTGGTGAGGTCGTTGATTGTATGTTCAAAGTCCGCGTGTTAAATGGACTAAAAATGAAGTATATATATGTACCTCGCGTTTCATACCAGCTGGATTCGGTAAAATGCTACTGACACCACATACGAGGCACGGGCAGTTTCCCAATGAGGTTCACGGCGCCATCAGCTCGATGAACAGGCTTTGTGTGAAATATAACAGAGTCTAGAACTGCTTTTAGTGTCCTTGTGGCCTAGCCGGTAAGCGTTCCCTAGTCACACCCAGTAGGTCGAGGGTTCGATTCCTTGCTGGTGAGGTCGTTGATTGTATGTTCAAAGTCCGCGTGTTAAATGGACTAAAAATGAAGTATATATATGTACCTCGCGTTTCATACCAGCTGGATTCGGTAAAATGCTACTGACACCACATACGAGGCACGGGCAGTTTCCCAATGAGGTTCACGGCGCCATCAGCTCGATGAACAGGCTTTGTGTGAAATATAACAGAGTCTAGAACTGCTTTTAGTGTCCTTGTGGCCTAGCCGGTAAGCGTTCCCTAGTCACACCCAGTAGGTCGAGGGTTCGATTCCTTGCTGGTGAGGTCGTTGATTGTATGTTCAAAGTCCGCGTTTTAAATGGACTAAAAATGAAGTATATATATGTACCTCGCGTTTCATACCAGCTGGATTCGGTAAAATGCTACTGACACCACATACGAGGCACGGGCAGTTTCCCAATGAGGTTCACGGCGCCATCAGCTCGATGAACAGGCTTTGTGTGAAATATAACAGAGTCTAGAACTGCTTTTAGTGTCCTTGTGGCCTAGCCGGTAAGCGTTCCCTAGTCACACCCAGTAGGTCGAGGGTTCGATTCCTTGCTGGTGAGGTCGTTGATTATATATATATATATATATATATATATATATATGTATGTGTATATATATATATTTATATATATATATATATATATATATATATATATATATACACACATAGGTGCTCCCCTACTTACGACTGCTTGGACTTACGTCCATCGGTACTTACGACCTGCTCTGACCTTACGACCGTCGGCAGTCGTGACGAAAAATATTTTCAAATGACGCGCACATTTTCTATATCGAAACGTTTCTGTCCTGGGCGAGAGCGTGGCTGGCTCGGCCTGGGTCACCGCGTGGGCACAGCTTTCACTCAGTGGAGCGCTTAGTTGGTGTTTGGCTATTGTATCCTACTGATCGCGCTGTGAACTTTCATTATAATCGTATATAATTGACTTTATAATGACTGGAAAGCGTAAAAGTGACAGTGCTGGTGGTGCTCCAAAGAAAAGGAGACAGACAATGACTTTTGAGATGAAAATGAAAACAATAACTCAGCATGAGACTGGAAAGACTGTAGCAACAATCTCACGTGACCTAGGTTTCTCACACTTGACCATATCCACTATTCTGAAGGACAAGGAACATATTCGTGATGTAGTGAAAGGAACAACACCAATAAAGGGAACTATAATTTCAAAGAAAAGACAAGGTCCTATTCACGATATGGAAAAATTATTGGTGATATGGATAGAAGACCAGATACAGAAGCGTGTACCCATAAGCCTTCTAACCTTACAGGCTAAAGCAAAAAGCCTGTTCCAAAGCCTGAAGGAGCAGGCAGGAGATGAATGTGATCAAACCTTTACAGGAATTCATGGGTGGTTTGATAGATTTAAAAAAATGCAACAGTCTACACAATGTTAAGGTGAGTGGAGAGGCAGCTAGTGCCGATTTTGGTGCTGCCGAAGCTTTCCAGGAGGAGTTAGATGAAGTGATTGTGGAAGGGAATTATTTGCCTGAGCAAATATTCAATGTGGATGAGACTGGATTATTGTGGAAGCGCATGCCTGAGCGGACATACATCCACAAAGAGGCGAAAACAATGCCAGGATTCAAGGCATTCAAGGACAGAATTACACTTCTGTTGGGGGAATGTTGCTGGTTTCAAGCTAAAGCCCTTCATGATCTATCATTCAGAGAACCCCAGGGCTTTTAAACATGTCAGCAGGCACACACTGCCAGTGTTTTATTGCAGTAATAAAAAAGCCTGGATGACCTGAGCACTGTTTGAGGATTGGTTCATAACTTGTTTCATTCCACGAGCCAAGGAATATTGTCTGCAACAACGGATTCCATTCAAGATTTTGCTGATTTTGGATAATGCTTCGGAACACCCACCACACCTGGACAACATGCACCCTGATGTTAAGGTGGTGTACATTCCACCTAACACTACATCTGTCATGCAACCCATGGATCAAGGTGCTATTGCTGCCTTTAAAGCGTATTATTTACGCACGACCTTCGCTCAGGCTGTTGCTGCTACTGAAGGTGAGAAAACGCTCAGAGAGTAGGAAGGTGTACAACGTTTTGTCATGTATAAAGAACATTAGTGTAGCATGGGATCAGGTTACAAAACATTGCATGAATGGATTATGGAAGAAAATCCTGAAAAGATATGTGAACAGTTTTAGAGGATTTAGTGAAAATGAAGTTATTTCGGATATTAATAACAAGATAGTGGAATTAGGTAAACAGCTTCAGTTAGAAATTCATAATGAAGATGTTGGACAGTTGGTTGAAAGTGTAGCAGAAGAGCTCAGTAACGAAGATCTCATTGAACTGGAAGCACACAAAGATGCAGAGGAAGAAGCCAGTCTAAATGTAGAAGAAGAACCTGCACCCCCCAAAAAGTTTTCAGTGAAGCAAATGGCAGAGGCAATTGCTACAATTAATAAAGGAATGCAAATGTTTGATGGCATGTGTGGGAGAGACTCAGGTGATCCTTATAATCAGGGGGAAACGGAAACACACTGATGTCAAGTTCGTAAGTTCTATTTCTGGGACAAACACACAAAAGGAGTTAAGACAGGGGAAACAGCGTCCTGTCTTGGAATCTCTCTGGGTATCTCTATCTGCGCATGCGCGTACAGCGCGCATGTGCTCAAAGTCTGAACTAACATTCAGGTGACAAAAGGGAGTATGATTATAACATATAATACAGAGACCTGAATCAATAATGGTAAATAGTACAGTTACATATTACAGCAATATTCGTCTCATATATCTACACCTCCCTCCCCCTCACGCTCGTAGTGCAATCTCGAGCGGACTCTTTTTCCAGGAGCCTTTGAGAGTGACGTGGGAAAACTGGGGGGTCACTGAATGAGGACTTACTTTTCTCGTCCAAGCAAGGGTTCACAGGGATATGGGGGAGGGGTTCACCACTAGGGGAAGAAAGCGGCGATTCCACCACCATACCCGACCACTAGGGAGACGGACCTCGTAATCCCTGGTCTTGCCGCAGCCCATGACAACCCCGACCTTGTCCCAGCGGTGAGACGTCGGGTCTTGAATCCAAACTGTTTGCCCGATACTCAACCTGGGAAGGGGTCGGGCGTGCTGATCGTACTGTGCCTTTACGTGGTCAGCACGGGCGGCTGCACGACGATCGCAGTCCTCGGTCTTGGCCTGCCACTCCCTCGAGAAGGACTCAGGATGGGCAGGGACACATGACCGTAGTGGGTGGCCGTATAACATCTGTGCTGGGGAGCGACCTGTGAAGTTGGGGGTATTCCGCAATTCCAATAAACCCCGGTCAAACTTCTCACAGTCAATGTTGCCTGAGGGTGTCGTCTTGAGGATGAGATGCTTGACGGACTTTACGGCAGCCTCGGCATGTCCATTGGGCTGGGGATAATGTGGCGAGGACACCACATGATAAACTCCCCATCGCACCATGCAGTCCCGGAAGTCGTTGCTGGTGAACTGGGGCCCGCCGTCAGTCCTCAGGCGGAGAGGGACACCAACTTCCCGGAAGTAGCGACAGAACATACGTACTGTATGAGAGGCAGTAGTGTTGCCTCCGCAGGGAACGACAACAGGCCAACCTGAGAGCCGGTCAGCGATGACGAGAGAGGACTTTCCCGCCACAACGAAGAAATCCGCAGAGACGGACATAAAGGGCCTCGTAGGGTTGTCGTTGTTCATGAGGGATTCCTGCTGCTGACTAGGCTACAGCACCTGGCATGGCTCGCAGACTTGAACGGAACTAGCGATGTCGGAGTCGATGCCTGGCCAAAAAACAGCTTGTCTCGCCCGGCGCTTCGTAGCTTCCACACCCCTGTGGCTGTCGTGCAGGTGGGCTAGGGTGCGGCGGCGGAGGGCGGCAGGAACCATACAAGACGAGGTCGCCATCAGCATAGAGGTCGTCCCGTATCTTCCAGTAAGGGAGTAAAGAGCTGTGTAAGTCGTACCGGTTGGAGGGAAATCCCGAGGTCACGCAGTTCAGTAGACGGATGTACGAAGGGTCCGCTCTTGCCGCGGCTCGGAGTTCCTGAAGAGTCCTGTCGGCATCCTGCGGTGGAGACTCTTCTGAGATGACGGCGTTCACGGTCACTACAGTCCTGAGGTGTGCAGTAGCATCAGCACATGCGATCTCGTCCTCTGGTGTGGGGTGGCTGACTGGGGCTCGTGACAAAGCATCAGGGATGCAGAGCAGCTTGCCAGCGCGCCACACAGCTGTGAAGAGGTAGGGCGAGATCTTCTCCTTAAGGCGTTGGAGGCGGGGATTCTCGACCGCATCCAAGGAGTAGTGGTTCAGGATCGGGATGAGTGACCGATGATCCGTCATGAGGTTCAAGTGTTGTAGGCCGATCAGATACAACCTACATTTGGACATGGCCCAGACGGCGGCTAACAGCTCCAGTTCGATGGTGGCGTAGCGAGTCTTGGCGTCAGTGAGAAACCGAGAGCCACACTGAACCAGACGAAGGCGTCCATTGCCGTGGTCCTGTAGCAGAGCGTATCCAATCCCGTAGAGGCGAGAGGCATCAGTCTGGAGGACAACTGGCAGGGCCGGGTCGAAGGAAGCGAGAACAGGTGGGCTAAGGAGAGCTGTCTTGACGCGACGGAATGCCTCATCATGGTCAGCTGTCCAGGTGAATGTTCTCTTGGGGCTCATCAGGGGGCGTAGGGGCTGTGCTGCAGCGGCGATGTCGGGGGTGAACTCAGCCAACTGGTTTACCAGGCCCATGAACGAGCGGAGGTCGGTCAGGTTGGCAGGAGTTGGGAAGTCCCGGATCGTGCTGACCTTTCCAGGATCAGCCGAGATGCCCTTGCCTGAGAGGGTGTACCCACAGAAGTTCACACTAGGTGCGGCGACCACAAACTTATCCTTGTTGAGGGTGATCCCGTACTTGAGGCACCTGGTGAGCATCTGATGAATACGGTCAAGATGCGTGGAGTAATCCTCGTCATATAGGAGCACGTCGTCGATGACCTTGACACAGTTTGCCACACCCTGAAGGGCCATGTCACCACGGAGGCAGAAAGCATCGCCAGTAGCCGCGAAACCCATAGGTCCTCTGCAGTGCTGAAATCGGCCGTACGGTGTGATGAACGTCATGAGGTGCTGATCTTCTTCCGCAAGTTCCATCTGCCAGTACCCACATAAGGCATCTGCTGTAGTAAAGTACCTTGCCTTCGGGTCCACACTGCGTATAGCGGCGAAGGGTGTCGGTGAAGGGTGGGTCGGGCGGGAAACTTGGCTATTCAGCTTGGTGAGGTCGACGGTGATACGAACTCCAGTAATGTTCTTGGCGACTGCTACCATGGGGTGACACCAATCCGAGGGGTCGTCACCAGCAGGCTTAATGATCCCCTGGGCTAGCATAGAGTCGAGTTCCTTCTTAACTTGGCTCTGGAAAGCAAAGGGAATCTGTAGCGGTGTGTGGATGGCGAAAGGTACAGCGTCATCCTTCAGGTGAATTCTCATGGGGGAGCCAGCCATTGGCCTGAGTGGAGCTGTCTTGAGGTCCTCCTTGGAAACCAGCACGTCCTTGAATTGCAGTAGGAAGAACTCCCTGGCTGCAGAAGGTGACGTATTGGGTGGGAGGGGCAGCTCCTAGCACCTGTTGACATGTTTTACTTCCAGAATTGGCTAAGGGAAGTCTGAAGATATTATGGCCAACTCTTGACAGTGGTCATAAGACAGTAGTGGCATCTGAACACCTTTGTGGACCGGAATCCTGGCAGAACATGACTGCTTACCTAGGGTGAGGGTAGCCTGAAATGTACCCAGAGCAGGTGCCATTGTAGAACCGTCTGCGGTGAGCGTTGTAGAAGTTGACGGTGGTTGCAAGCTGCTCCTAGGGATCCCCAGAATGTCGAGGTGTCTTGTGCCGATGACTGTGACGTCCGCACCTGTGTCAGGAAGCATCTGGATACGGGAAGTAATGTCGCCGTATGACAGGTGAACACAGATGGGCTGAGGTGTCTTGCTGACAGGGGAAGAAGAGGATCCCACGCGACGACAGCGCTTGTTCTTCGCCGCCTGAGACTTGCAAGTAGTATTATTCTTCTTCTTTGACTGACAGCATTTGTCGAAGTGTCCAATGCGGCTACAGGAGCGGCACTGGACGTTGTTGGCAGGGCACTTCAGTGTCCTAGCCCAATGACCACGACGGCCACAGTTATTGCAGGTGCTGTCAGCGGCAGGGCATTCAGAACCATGCCGACGAGCACAATACTGGCAGGAATGACCTGGCGTCGAAGTCTGAAGTGATGCTGAAGAGTGATGCGAAGCTGAAGTCGGATGTGAAGCTGAAGTCGGATGTGAAGCTGAAGTCCGGTCACGTCCTTTGTTCTTCTTATATGCGGAGATGGCACACAGCTGGTTAGATGGAGCACGAATGGCAGAAGTCGCACTTCTGGTGGCTTCGTAAGAGCGGCAGGTGGTGACAACATCCTGCAGAGAAGAGGCAGTGTCGAGGGAGATAAGCTTCTGAATTAGCTCTTCGTCCCGCACGCCCATGAGGATAATCATCTTCAGCT
The DNA here is from genome assembly GCA_958450375.1 of Homarus gammarus. Taxonomy (NCBI): domain Eukaryota; kingdom Metazoa; phylum Arthropoda; class Malacostraca; order Decapoda; family Nephropidae; genus Homarus; species Homarus gammarus. The sequence goes on along the minus strand of CAUDMG010003698.1, from coordinate 34,410 downwards.
GTGTTTCCTCACAAGTCGACGAGTTCCCAGGACAAACGTCAACCTCCTCAGCGATGCGTCTGAGTCGTACATAAAAATCGGCAAATGACTCACCCTCCAGCTGCTTACAACTGAGAAGTTCTCTCCTACACAGAGCTTTGTTGCGGAGACCCTTGATATGCGTCTGTAAAGCATCCAAGACGTCCTTCACAGTCTTGTCTGTGTCGTGGGGAATTTGCAGGGTGTGCTCCAGGATACGTTGCGTCTCTAGGGTGAGACACATCCTCATCTGGATCAGCTGTTTCTCCCTAGGCAACCTTGATAGATCGACCATCATCGAATAATCGTCCCACCTCCGACGCCATTCATGGAATACCTGGAACGAGGCATCAGCTTGGAGTGGCGGTGGACTCTGAGCGAGTGCTTTCTGTGGGGGGGCAAAGAAGTTGAAGGGGACCCTGCAGGTGCACCTGTGGACGAAGAGGCAGGTGTAGCAGCTGCTTGAAGGGTAACAGGTGCCAACAACTCGATAATGGCACTGAATCTGGCATTTTCTTGTTGACGTCTGTGATCCTCTTCACGTCTTCGTTCATTGTCTTCCTGTCGCCTCCTGATGTCGTCTTGTCGTCGGTTTTCTTCCAAAAACTGAATTAAATGAAGGAAGTCGACACCTGTGGCAGATTGCGGACGTGTGTAGTGGGGGCTAAGGGTGGGTGGGGCCGCTTGATCCACTTTCCGCTCCACTTGGAGTCCACTTACTGCACCGACATCCGTCTGAAGTTGGGCTTGTTGGGTATCTGAAGAAAACCCAATAAATTCCTGATCTTCCATATGGCCTAGTTTATTTCTCTCACAATTACTGTAATTAATAAGTGAGCAGAAAAGCAATCGTCTTTAAATGGAAGATATCTGCGATCGTCTGTGAGTGTGTGTGTGTGCGTTCGTTCGGAGCAGGCTGGCGAGCGCGCTGGCTGGCTCACTCGCGTAGTGCCAATCGAGACCTGAACGTGGGTGGATGTCAAAACTTGAGCTCTCCCATAGGTCTTAAATAGGCTTCCCTCTTTTGTAAAAAGTGCAGGAACACAGGGAAACACTTTAAAGACACTAAAGGGCACACACAACACTGAAAAAGCACTTCACAACACTGCACTGTAAATCCAGGAATATCTTGTTGAGGTAAGCGCTGAGATCCACTCGACAAGGGAAGTTGACAAGATGGAGGCTCCGAGAGAGATTCTGTGTCCACTCCAATTCTGAATAATGTGATGTCCCAGCTAAACACTGCGCCATGTGGGAGAGACTCAGGTGATCCTTATAATCAGGGGTAAAGGAAACACACTGATGTCAAGTTCGTAAGTTCTATTTCTGGGACAAACACACAAAAGGAGTAAGACAGGGGAAACAGCGTCCTGTCTTGGAATCTCTCTAGGGTATCTCTATCTGCGCATGCGCATACAGCGCGCATGTGCTCAAAGTCTGAACTAACACAGTGACAAAAGGGAGTATGATTATAACATAAAATACAGAGACCTGAATCAATAATGGTAAATAGTACAGCAATATTCGTCTCATATATCTACAGCATGGATCAAAATTATGAGCGTTATGCCAAAGTTGACAGAATGATCCAAGATGCACTTGCTTGCTACAGAGAAATTTATAATGAAAATAAAAAGCAAACTGTGCAGTCTAAATTGGACATCTATTTTAAGAAGTCCCCTAGGGCTGTCTCCTCACGCCCCACCAGTGCTGCCTCTTCACTCCCTCAAGATGATCCAATACCTTCAACCAGCAAGTTTCCACAGTACCTAAACCTGTCTGAAGAAAGCGACATTTATGACCCACCCAACCCTGTCTCCTCCTCTGCTTCATCCAATTAATTTAGTCTCCATGTATACGGTACCTGTAAATAGAAAATTATGGGGGCCCCATGTGCATTCAGCTGACTACATTAAAGGTAAGTGCTCAGTCACACTGTATCCATTCCTCATTATTTATAACTTTTACTGTACTGTATTTCATTGTAGATTTTATGTTTTTTTTTTTTTTATATACAGTCAACCCTCACTTTACGCGGTTAATGTAACCCACAGGGTACCGCGGAAAGTGAGAAACGCGCAAAGTGAATAACATAACACATGGGATTAAATGAAATAGAGACCAGCTGACCCCCAAACTCCACTTTTTCCAACACAATACCTATGTTCTAGTAAAAATAACATCTTAATTTTATGATTAATACTTAAGAGAAATAGAGAAATACAGTCGCCAAGCTAATGTCCATTCAAATAATGGACTCAACTCCCTCCCCCTCTTCTCACACTACACTCGCTGGCTCTTCCCTCTGAGAAATTTTTTGGGGAAAACCAGGTATAGTAATAAATAATACCTCAAACTAAAGTTAGGATAATATAATTGACATTGCTGGATTCATTGTAAGACCAGGAATATTTTGAATATAAATGTCATATATTTTTCACAAAAGATAACATATTTACTCAGAGTTAACATTACATCTAAAATTTGTATGTCTAATGCAAAATCTATGATGTTTATATTCAAAATGATCATCAAATTTTAAGAATTCCAGCAATGTAAATTATATTCTGGCCGGGCAATTTGTATGAATTTTATGAGCTAAAACAAATATCTTAAGTTAATAAAAAAAAAATATTCTTCAGACACTATCTGTCAATCAAAGTACCCCACCTTGCCTCCCCCTCTCTTCCAACCAGCCAGATGGTCAGTCCATCCCAACCCTCCCCCCCACCTCCCACCAACCCTCCCTTCAAGAGAAAGAGTGGTTGAAAAAACTAGATTTTAACATTTAGTATTAAATAATACCTCAGATTAAAGTTAGGATAATATAATTGACATTGCTGGATTCCTTGTAAGACCAGGAATATTTTGAATATAAATGTCATATATTTTGCACAAAAGATAACATGTTTGCCGATGACGCCAAGTTATTTCGGGAAATTAAGAACCAAGCGGACTGTGAAGAGCTGCAGAAGGACCTCTGTGGGCTCCAGGAATGGTCGAAGGAATGGCTGCTGAGATTCAATGTCACGAAGTGTAAGAGGATGCACCTGGGGCGCACCAACGGTAAGGAGGCGTACCATATGTCCCAACGGGATGAAGAAAATGTACTAGTTGAGACTGTGTGTGAGAAGGACCTAGGTGTGTATGTTGACAATGAGCTGAAGTTCTCGGGCCATTGTGAGAAGAAGGTAAATCAGGCAAATAAATTATTGGGTCTTATAAGAAGGTCGTTCAGATATCTAGACGGTCCGTCCCTCGTGACGATCTTCAGGAGTGAAGTGCTTCCCCATCTGGAGTACTGTCACCCCATCTGGTCCCCGAGATATGCTAGGGACTGTCAGTTGGTTGAAAATGTTCAAAGGAGGGCCACCAAACTGGTGCCTGCACTTCGGCACCTCAGCTACCCTGAGAGATTGGAGCGCCTGAACTTGCCTAGCTTATACTACAGACGGGCAAGGGGGGACCTAGTTGAGGTCTATAAGCATCTCAGGGGGCACTACTCAGTTGAGTGTCCTTACTTGGAGCTGGCGGACGCTCGCCCCACAAGGGGTCACAGCTCAAGATTGAAGAAGCCGCAAGTCCAGAAAACCGTGAGGGCAAACTTTTTCGGAGTGAGGGTTGTAAACTCTTGGAACAATCTACCAGAGAGTGTTGTGACGGCACCGAGTGTGAGCTCTTTCAAGAGAAGACTTGACCAACACTGGAGCGGGTTCAGGTACATTCAGGAGCCGGTGCATGCCCAATATTTGCCAACAGTGCGTGACAGAGACGTGACCGATCGCCCGGGCGGCTAGCGAGCCGACCTTTTGGTGAAGAATACAAAGGAAAAGAGACGTGACCGATCGCCCAAGCGGCTAACAAGCCGATCAGTGGCGAAGAGGATAAAAGTAAAAAATATCTAAAAATTTTATGTCTAATGCAAAATATATGATGTTTATAGTCAAAATGATCATCAAATTGTAAGAATTCCAGCAATGTAAATTATATTCTGGCCGGGTAATTTGTATGAATTTTATGAGCTAAAATAAAAATCTTCAGTTAATAAAAAAAAAATATTCTTCACACGGTAACAGATGGTCGGTCGCCGGTCCCTCCCTCCCCCCCACCCCTCACCAACCGTCCCTACTAGATAAATGTGTGGGAATACCAGACTGTTTACCTTTTTAGTAATAAATAATAAATCAGACTAAAGTTAGGATAATATAATTGACATTGCTGGATTCCTTGTAAGACCAGGAATATTTTGAATATAAATGTAATATATTTTGCACAAAAGATAACATATTTACTCAGAGTAAACATTATATCTAAAATTTGTATGTCTAATGCAAAATCTATGATGTTTATATTCAAAATGATCATCAAATTGTAAGAATTCCAGCAATGTAAATTATATTCTGGCCGGATAATGTGTATGAATTTTATGAGCTAAATAAAAAAATTATACTTCACCCGTGTAAAGGGGTACACCCACCGCGGAATGTGAGCATCCTGGGTTCTGGCAGGGCACCGCATAAACGTGGAAACGCGGAATGTGGGACCGCGTAAAGTGAGGGTTGACTGTACAGTATATATATATATATACTGTATATTTTTTAAATCTATGTCGGAGTTACGACCATTCCGACTTACGACCTGGATTTGGGTCCCTAACCCCGTCGTATGTCAGGGACTACCTGTACTTAATATTTAAAAAATTCATATGAAATAATAATTGTAAATTTTTGGTTAAATGTAATGCCAAAAAATATTAAAAATAAAATTGTTTAAAAAAATAAATGAATTTCTTTACTTACATTGTTGTTATATCTTGAGCAGTTGGTGATGTCCCCCCCCCCCCCCCTCCTCCATGTCCCACAGTGCTGTACAGTAGAAGTCCAAAAATCCGGACTCTCGGGGATTGGGTCGGTCAGGATTTTCGGATTTTACGGATTCTCGGTCGGTACTTTTAAAATTCAAATTTAAGGAGGAATAAAGAAGAGACGAACAGGTACATTTTGATAGTCTATTCATTAGCAAATACTGAGACGAGGCTGTGAATTCTGGAATTTTATTCTTTGCCTCTTTTATATCGTAAATTGTAGACTTTTCGATGTCGTATGTTTTCATTAGATCAGTATTGCTCACGCCACGTTCTAGTTTCTTAATTATTTCAAGTTTGTCAGTCAATTTCAACGTGTTCTTCTTTCTCTTCACACAACGAGGTTTATCTACTTTAGGAGCCATTATTATGGGCTTGTAAATACGCATGCTATACAGTAGTACCCGACTTAACGCGGTCAATAAAACCCACAGGGTACCGTGTTAAGTGAAAACTGCGCTAAGTGAACAACAGAAAATATGGGATTAATTCCAAAAGAAACTGGCCCGACCCCCAAATTCCACTTTTTGACGACACATAACTATGTTGTAGTAAAAATTTTATCTTAACTTTATGATGGTATGAAAAAACAAGTAATAAAGAAGAGGATAGGTTAGGAAAAATAAAGGTTAAGTTAGGAAAACTAAAAATTATGTTGAACACTTACGTTAGTAGAAGAGATGGGTCAGCGTACGGGGATGGAGGCTGGTTCCGAGGCAGAGGGCAGGCTACTGGCCCTCAGGTGAGTCACCATCACTGTCACCCACACTTGTTATGGCCTCCCTGACAAATCCCTCAAAGTCATCTTCACTGTCTCTACCTCTGTCACTATCACTGGCTTGGGCTGGCTGTGGTGGGTTGCGGGCGAAGAACTCGGTTATGCTTTTTTGACGGCTGGTGTTTATGTTGTCTTGATACACCGTGATGTATGGCTCCATAGCCGGCACCAGCCGGGTATGGAAGACTTCATAGCGGTCATCGTCATTGTCGCGGGAAAGGAAGGACTTCATTTTCTCTGCACACTCCATGGCACCCTTAATATCACTATGACTTAAACTGTATTCTTTGGAGAATGACGCACCTTCTTCCTCCTCTTCACTGACGTGATCTTCTTCCAACATCTCGTCGGCAGTCACTTCAGGATCTCTGATCACCTCCAGGATGTCATCGTTGGTGGTCTCGGAGAAGCCTTCAGCTGTAATATTGAGCGCAGCTTCTCTGGCAAGGTCCACTGCTACTGCAACAGTCTGAACCTCACCAGTCACAGGTTCACTCCTCCTCCCACCTGGTATGCCATGCAACACATGTCTCCATGCGTGACGAATCGTAGCAATAGACAGCTGATCCCATGCCTCCACCAAGAAGTCTACAGCTTGTTTGACGTTAAACTTCTTCCAAAATTGTTTGATGAGAACTTCTTGAGTCGCCACCTCTTATTCCTTGTCCTCGTCGCTTTTACTCTCGCTGTCGGTGTCACCCAGCTTACGCAACTCATCCTTGGTGTTGGTAGAGTCGTTCAGGAGCTTGAACTTCTTTGCAGAGTACGCAGCTTTCACATTGCAGATCAACTCCTGGTCCATGGGCTGGATTAATGACGTAGTGTTGGGAGGAAGGAAGACCACTTTTACGTTGGGGTGACGATCCATAATTATGGGCGAGTGTCCAGGTGCGTTGTCAAGGAGCAACAAAATGTTGAATGGAACATTCTGTTGCTTGCATAATTTCATCATGTCAGGAACAAAACAGTCGTCAAAACAGAAGAGGGACTAAGAAGAGGACATCCACGCCTTACGTGCGGTTAGCCAGTGGACATTAAGCTTGTTCATGTCCATATTCTTGTAGGCGTGCGGCTTGCGGGCTGTGTGAATCACCGATAACTTTGGTTTACAGGTACCGGAGGCATTGGTGGTAAACAGGACGGTGATGCGTTCCTTCTGCATCTTCCGGTCCCGAATCTTGCTGGCATTCTTTACAACGAAGGTCTTGGACGGTAGCTTTTTCCAGAAAAGACCAGATTTGTCCATGTTAAACACCTGGTCATCGGTGTACTGTCCTTCCTCCATAATCTCACGTAAGAACGGAGGAAAATCTCTAGCCGCCACACGGTCAGCACTCGCTTCCTCACCACCAATGTTGATGTTGGTGATCTTGTTCCTCTTCTTAAACCTATGCAGCCAACCAGAGGAAGCATTGAAGGGTTTGGGCTCTGCAATTCCCAGCTTACGTGACACTGCTGCGTATAGCTCACGTGCGTACTCCTGCACTGAGCGCGTGTCCACCGCCATGTTGCGTCGCGCCTGACAAATCAAGTAACTCACCAGCAAATTTTCCACTTTTGCCAGCACCCTGTTCTGGCAATACCTGATCGTTGAAGCACCTGCAGACTTTGTGATTTTCATGTGCTCTTTGATCTTGGCTGCATCCTTCTTGATAGTGCGAATCGTAGATTCGTTGACGCCATGCTGGCGCGCGAGATCAACTTGCCGTGTTCCTTTCTCCAAATCTTGAATGATCTGGTACTTCTCTTCGTAGCTTAGACCACGGCATGTCTTCTTGGGCTTAGGGTGGCTGGGTCCAAGTAAGGAAAGGTCTCTCTCTGGTGGCGGTGGTGGTCCGGCGGAAGCCATTTCACAGAACAATGGGTTCACATATACAAGGAGCGGCCTGGAGGGATGAAACTGCCGCGGCTAGGTGAAGCGTCGTCTTTCCTCCCTCCCTCCCTCCCTCCCCCAGGTGGACACGTCATAATACTTTAAGCCAATTACAGCTAGCAGCAGAGGGGGGGTAGGGATGCATGGGCAATCACAGTCCAATACGGCATATGACGTCAGTGATAACGCAACAGAGACATGCACTGCGCAACCTTACAGCGTGGCTTGCCCAAGCGGAGGGAGGAGGCGGGAGCAGGCGGGTGGGGCAAATCTAAAAATAGCGTCTCGAACCGGACACTCACCGCGTATACGTGGAAAAAACCCGCGTATACGGTAAAACGCGCTAAGCGAAACCGCGTTAAGCGGGGTAATACTGTATATGGTAAATGGAAAGAGTAGGACACAATATTACATACATTGTCACAGTTTGATTGCGTGTTTTAAAATGGCGACCGTGTGGTCGCTTGTTGTCGCTGTGCAGCTGTGGCGCTCAAGCATGTGCACACACACACAAAAGCCCGCTAAATTAAAAAAGCTTGAGTTTTCAAAAAGTCAGGATTCTCAGGTGGTCTGGATTTCTGGCATCCGGATTTTTGGACTTCTACTGTACTTAGATTGAACAAGGCTACCAGTACTAAATCAAGTTTTATTAGGAGTACAGTAGTGCACACTTCTTGTGACGGAGATGAGTGGTCACAAGGCAAGCCACGCTGTGTCGGCTGAGATACCACAGGTGCAACAATTTTTTTTATTTTCCTGTTAGCCACAACGACATACTGGGCAGTTCCTTTCACACTAGGACTGCTTGTTGAAGGGCCAGACAAACTATCACTTGCACTAGAAAGGCCAGGGAGAGGCATCAGGAGGCACCACACTATCACCATGTGGTACAATCTCCTTCTACTTATTACGTTTTCCTTTCTCTCCACCTTCACCAGCAACACGAGGCGTGGGTCAAAACTATCACAACACTGTTATCAATAAATTAAATGACTGTGATGAACGATAAATCTGCACAAGTCGCGAGAAAATGATGGGAAATGTGGGTCAAGGTTACGTCCTGTGTCGTTGAACCACTAAGGACAACTGGTGTGGTCACTCACAGAACGTTAAAGGCAGTCTACATAGGTGCCAGATCACACCGATGATGCCAAATGTGTGTCTTGCATACTGTGCTGTGCTGTGCTGTACTGTACTGTACTATACTATACTATACTATACTACACTGTACTATGCTGTACTGTACTGTATTGTACTGTACTGTGCTGTACTGTACTATACTATACAGTATTGTACTGTACTGTACTGTAATTATTACCTTATTACAAAATAGCTTTTCTTTAATTGTGGTTTCTGTTTTTTTTATATAATTTTGTTGCTTGTCTACTTCTCTCCCAGAGTGCAACAAATATTATGGTAATGGAGTGAACATCAGAGCTCAATCAAAAAAATGAAGAATGGAAAGGTAGCTGGAAGCTATGTGATACTGAAAACATCAGGCGATATAGTGTGTCAATGGTGACTGAGTAGACTAATGCAATCATGTCCTGTTCCTGACACTTGGAGGAAGAGTGTTATTGTGAATACTTACAAGGGTTATGCACTTGAACATGGGGATTACAGGGGCCTGAATTTGTTATATTAGGTTATGAAAGAGTAATTGAGAACTTGATAAGGGAGCATAAATATAAACAAAATGCAGTTTGAGTTTATGCCAGACAGGAGAACTACAGGCAATATTTATAGCCAGGCAGATATAAGAAAATTATCTAGGGAAAATAAATTTGTTTACCTCATATTTGTAGAATTAGAGAAGGCATTTAACAGGGTACCACATGAAGTAGCAAAGTGGGTAATGAGAAAGCTGGAAGTCAAGTAGTACCTTGTCCTAGTAGTTTTGGCATTACAGGGGTATATGAGGGTTTAAAAACCTCAGTGAGAGTAAATGGTGATGAAAGTGAAGAATTTGAGGTAAAAGCATGAGTCCATCTGGCGGTCTGTCTTAAGCCCCCTTTTTAATTAAAATGCCAATGGTTGCCCCTCGTGTGACGAGGCTGGCCAGCCCTAGGGCCACCTAGGCGTGAATTTGTTTAGGATGTAGAATAGGGTGACAATAGTGCATAGGGGTGAATTTCTAAAATTGATTAAATGGAATGGCCATTGGTCCAATACTGCGTACCCATGAAAAAAGAACACAGGCGAAATCCTGGGTCATTTGGACAATATTTAGAGGTAGCTCAAGTCAATTGAAGTTTTATCCTTATAGGCAAAAAATACGAATATTCATAATATGCCGGTTTATTTTAAAATTTACATATTGAGCAAGTTCATGTGTACAATGTACATATAAATGATTAATTCCTTTTTAAAATGAAACTGCAATGAACACGCTTACATCAATGGGTGGGAGAGGTGTGGACAACCCATTCATTGTTTTCGCTTTTTGCTTGTAAGGTCCTGTTTTGATGTCCCTGGTTGTGACCGCCTCTGCTCTTCAACAACCTGCAGCAGATGTTGACGCTGGTCTTCACTCTTCGTGATCTTGCTGTTGAATGCCTGTATCAAGGCAATCCCTCTCTCTGCAGTGTCGTTGATGACTCTGAGACCACCCACAACTGCGACGCCAGTTTTGAAGTCTTCATCATCAGACCATGTGTCAGGTTCCTTGGACAAAAAAGAAGTCTTCATTTTGAGACTTTCAAATAGAAAGTTTGATCCTCTAGAAGCAAAGTCTGAGAGCTGCTTTGTGGGAAGGGAAGATGTGGCAGGAAGAGCAGCACGTTTTGGTGAATCCTCGGTCGCCTTCCTCTCAACGATTGCCCGAACTATGTTTGTCTTCATTGTTGCATTAACTTGTGGATCGAAGAGTGCAAGACCCACCAAGCCTTCACTGAGGTACCACAGGTGACGACCGAAGACTGTGAGACATGTTCTTGATATTTTGACGTCGTGGTACTCTGACAGGTCTTGGAGGAGCCGCAAATCATTAGCAGGAGCGGAGGATGGAACGGAGGCCGTGAACCATGCACTGACATACACCTCTAGCACAAAGAATGTGAATCGTTTCAAGCCTAATGTCTCACGAGCAGTTAGTTTAAACTGACTAGCAAAAATCAGGATCTTCATGACATAAATGAGCTTAGCCATCCACCGTGCTCGGTGAAGTGCTCCGGGCCGTCGGAGATTAAACTTGGGTAGAGCTCCATCGAGACACCTGATTGCTAGCTCCAGTACCTCACGGTAATCATCACGTGGCTGCTGCTTCTTGCCCAGATGATGTTTCCAGCAACAGATGAGGTCATCTCGTTTCTCGTACAAACTTGGAGGGAGGTCTGAGAGAGGGCTGTAGTCATCTTGACTGATGTCCTTCCACTTATGCTTGAAGCGAGAGAAGAGAGTAATATCTGGTCCAGAGGAAGGCCCCATGCATTCCACATACGCTTTCTCGGCAACAAGCTCAAGGATGTGGTGACGACACGCGAGATGCAGAAGACGGCGGCCGAGTTTCTGCTCCAGAATGACACATGCCCCCGACAAGTGCCCAGTGTTTGAAGCTGTTGTGTCAAAACTGAGTGCTGAAACATTCTCTGATATTTTCCACTCTTCCAGCGCTGCACTGACTGCTGTAGCAATGGCCTGTCCAGTCCCTGACAATAGTTTCGGGACACCAAGCAGCTTTTCAGTATTGATTCCGGAGACAAGAATGGCGATTCGGTCAACACTCGCTCCTTGTTCATCAGGAATAATTTTTCCATCCCAGTGCACAGTGAGCACTTCACTAGGTTGAAATTTTTCTTTAATTTCGTTGGCAATCCCAGAACGGTGGGTCGCTCGCGAAGTACGCACTGTCTCATAGTTTAAAACTAGTTCCATTGGGTCATGACCTAGACTAGCAGCCGTGGCACTGACGATCCGGAGAGCAGAGCGGTGACTGATCCCAGTGCGGTCCAATGTACTTGACAATTCAGGGGTGATAACTTTGAGAGTAGCACGTTTACGATTGGAAGAAGATACCACTGGTGATATCGCTAGGGAACTTGTAGATGATGACGAGCTTGATTGTGATTCTGTTTCAGACGAAGAACCCAACTCATCATATTCAAGAGCAGAACTGGCTTGATTCTGTTGTAGAGATTGCTTACTCTTGCTTTCTTCCCGACGCTTCATGGAACAAGCAATCTTTTTGTCTACTCCTGCCATTACACCTCTTCTCCCTTTTTCTCGTTGCGCTGCCAGGAATGCTCGGTCTTCTTTGATGGTCAAGAGCTGCATTGCCTTGGGGTGGGCAACATCGAAGAGGTCCTCTAACTCATCACAAAAAGTTTCCTCTTTCTTACGTTGTGTGTCTGTAGTGCGAGTGCAGTTTTTCTTAAGTCCCTTCCACATTAAAAAAAGATCCACTACCTTTCGTCCAATACTCTTCTCAGTTATGGTAGGAATCCGTGCTTTATTCCAGAAACTAATAACCGATGCTGCAACTTCACTCGCAGAATCATTCACTGTTTTCTTATGTTCATTGTGACCGTGGAAAAACAGACGTAGAACATCTCCTCTTGAAGGAAGTTGTGCACCCGTGATTTCGGTTATGTGTTGACCAATGAGCCAAACTTCAGTTTTTGAACGTGTACTCGCCATTGAACCTGAAACAAACAAAAACATTTATGTAACTTATGTTGTTACTGTTATGCAAACAACAGCACCCATAAAGCATACGGCATGCAAGATCACTTGTATAAAGTTTTTAAAGTGTTATATACCTAAATTGATGCATTGATTTTAGACAAAGACAATGGTACTAACCGTAATACTGCAACAAGAGCGACGCACACACACCCACCGTCACGTCTCACACACAACTGATGCTACTGTACCAGTCAGACACTGGCACACAACCTCTTCCCCCTACCCTGACTGACACCCGCCTCTCCCTCCCCTCTGCATTGCCAATAGCTGCACCAGCCAAAATACTCATTACTCATTTTTAGAAAAAATTTTAGGAACAACTTTAGTTTGAATTTGCACTCTACATATACCTGCAAAGTTTCATAGTAATCGGTTCATAAATAAAGAAATTAGAAAAAATCAATAATAATTTCAGTAGTGTTAACTTCAAATGGCTTGAGCCACCTCTAAATATTGTCCAAATGACCCAGGATTTCGCCTGTGTTCTTTTTTCATGGGTACGCAGTATTGGACAAATGGCCATCTAAAAATAAAAACTTTCACTTTTTATTGTCACCCTAGTGTAGAAGCTGTCGCCAACACAACAACCACACCCTAGGTTAACGAGCTGCATGACCCAGTGTTTAAGGTGTAGAAGCTGTCGCCAACACAACAACCACACCCTGAGTTAACGAGTTGCATGACCCAGTTTCAAGGAATAGTCCGAGAAGACCGGACAACTCGCCAACTGCACTGGCTAACCCATTACCCAGGAATACGATCCGCAATTTGATTAACATCCAGGTTCCCAATTGCTTCTGGGTAGACAGAGGCAAATGGCAAAAAGAAATTTGCCCATAGTTTCACCCTGATTGGGGATCGAACCCGGGTCTGCTCGCTTGCGAGACGAGCATGCTGAACATTACACCACAGGTAAACTTTCTATTTATCATGGTGTTGGAAGCAATATCAAAGGACTTTAGTACTGGTCTGCCCTGGGAGTTGTTGTATACTGACGACTTGGTGCTAATAGCAGATAGTACAGCAAAGCCTTGAATATTCAAGGTAATGTGTCCTCCAATATTGCAGTGTAAGGTGAATGCACCTTATACAATATAAATCAATAATAATAATATGGTCACACAAGAGGTGATGGGACGCCATTGTTTTCGTTAGTGTTTACACACAGAACGATGGATCTACATAAGAAACTGAAGAAAATAAGACCCTGGTTGTAGCTTTAGTAAAATTAATGTAATAAAAATGTATATATGTTTTAAGTAAGATGGATTGGGAACACCAACGTATACGTGCGCACTCAGGAAACATAGAGTCATTTATCTTATTAAGAATATGTACAAAAGATTCATTATTGTTTATTACTGAATATGTATTTGGTTGAATTAATGTTTATATATGCAAAATGAACAATACAATTCATTAATAATACGTAGAATATTAAAACACACAAGAGGAGACGAGACAGCATTATTTTCGTTAGTGTTTACACCTGGGACGATGGTTCTACATAAGAAACTAAAGAAAATAAGACCCTGGTTGTAGCTGTAGTAAAATTAATGCAAAAAATTAATATGTATGTTTTAAGTAATGTTATTTAATGTTAATAAATGGAACAATAGAAGTAGCTAACCATTAATGGTTGAGAAAACATATCGTCATTTCTCTGCATAAGAATATGAAAGCAACATTTATTACAGTTCATATAACGAATGTAAAACAAATATTCTACTGAAACTGTTAATGAACCTGAAGTTGTTGCTGAAGCTGCTTATGATGCTGAATTTAATGGTGTAGCTGAAACTGATGGTTTAGGCCTTCGAATAATAAAGCTCCCGAAAGAGCCTTACATAGCTGCTTTCTTTTCTCATTATACTGTACAGCTTTATGTAGAGGTCATTTGCATTTATTTTAATTTTAATGCTTTGTCTTGTTAAATGATCCACTTCAGAAAATACGTTTATTGCTTGCTCCATATAATATCCACACACCTCTCACCTTTTTCATATAATCTTAACACATCTAGTTTCTCAGCTAAGCTTATACACTTTCTTTTAGCTTTTGAACCAGCACTACCATCACTTGCTCTCTTGCTCATGTTGAATAGGGATGCAAAAATGCTGTAAGCAATCTGATAAAGTTTTCTCCTTTACATGTTCAGATGCGTGAAAACAAAGGGCCCACCAGCTGCGACTGTTTATACTAGTGATGCTGGCGTCACCACTCACAAGCCCACAAGCCCGACAGCCTCCATGCGCAAGGTGTGGTTTTTTTTTATAATACAGTATTACCCGCTTTACACGGTTTCACTTTCCTCGATTTCTCATTTTTTCTCATTTACGCGGTACAGACTTTCACTTTCCGCGGCACCAACTTTCACTTTCACTTTCCGCGGTGCATCTACTCATATAGCGGTTTTTATTTAGCTCATAAAATTCATACAAATTACCCTGCCAGAATATAATTTACATTGCTGGAATTCTTACAATATGATGATCATTTTGAATATAAACATCATGGATTTTGCATTAGACATACAAATTTTAGATCTAATGTAATAATTTGGTTTACCGGTACACAAAGCAAATATTTTATCGTTTGTGAAAAATATATGAAGTTAACATTCAAAATATACCCTGACCTGCAAGGAATCTAGAAATGTCAATTATATTATCCTAACTTTAGTCTGAGTTATTATTTATTACTAAAAATGTAAATACGTATACTATTTTCTCCCAATGCTTCTCTGGTAGGGAGGGAAGGTGGGGGGGAGGAAGGGTGGAGGTGGGGTATTTTGATTGACAGATAGTGTCCTTGAAGAATATTTCTTTGTTTATTTACAAAAGATATTTGTTTTAGCTCATAAAATTCATACAAATTACCCGGCCAGAATATAATTTACATTGCTGGAATTCTTACAATATGATGATCATTTTGAATATAAACATCATGGATTTTGCATTAGACATACAAATTTTAGATCTAATGTAATAATTTGGTTTACACAAAGCAAATATTTTATCTTTTGTGCAAAATATATGAAGTTTACATTCAAAATATTCCCTGAACTGCAAGGAATCCAGAAATGTCAATTATATTATCCTAACTTTAGTCTGAGGTATTATTATTACTAAACGTTAAAATCTAGTGTTTTCACCCAAACATTTCTCAGAGAGGTAGGAGCTAGTGAGCTGGGAAGAGGGGAAGGGGGGGGGGGGATTTGAGTCCATTATTTGAATGGACATTAACCTGGCGACTGTATTTCTCTTAAATATTAATTGTGTGAGCATATCATCATAAAATTTAGATGTTATTTTTACTACAACATAGGTATTGTGTCAGAAAAAGTGGAGTTTGGGGGTCGGGCCAGTCTCTATTGGAATTAATCCCATATGTTCTGTTGTTCACTTTACGCGGTTTTCAACTTTCCACGGTACCCTGTGGGTTCAATTGACCGCGTAAATCGGGGTACTACTGTACATATCGGGGTTTAGTTATTATTTATATGAAAATGTAAATATATTTTATTTTGTATTATATTTTTGTCGCAAATACGAAGAAAATAATGGTGTAAATTGAATTGGGTCCAAAATTAACCAGGGTCTTAAATATGAATCGTCATTAGTTGAACCGTCGTTATCGGAGGCTTTCCTGTACAGTATTGAAGAGTCAGTGGAAAAATTTAAGAAATGGAAGGATGGAATAGAGGTAAATGGCATGAAAGTGAATGTGGCAAAAACAAAAGTATTTTTTTTGTGGTGGAAACTGGAAAATGGCCTAGTACTGTCTTGAAGAAAGGTGTTAGCAGAAACCCAATAATGTGTAATGAGTATGAAAGACGGGTAAACAAGAGGGGCAACAAAGTAGATGGCAGACCCCAGGATGTTGCTGACTAAGTGTTCTGTATGTGCAGGTAACCATGGGCCCACAACAAGACTGGAGAAACTCTGCACTGGAGATATGGCCCTGGACAATGTTCATGAGTTCTGTTACCTGAGTGACATGATCAGTACTGGAAGGGGTGCTGAAGCTTACTCAGTTGCAAGAAGAGTCATAAATGGCTGGAGGAAGTTTAGGGAGCTGTTGCTTTTGTTGATGACAAGAGAACCTTCCCTCAAAGTGAAAGGAAGAATGCGTGTGAAGTGTGATGTTGTATGGCAGTGAAACATGGGCAGTTAAAGAGGATGACATAAGTACACTTGAACGAGTTGAATTAAGAATGATGAGGTGGTTATGTAATGTGACATTGAAAGATGGGAGGCCCTGTTCAGAGAAAAGACAATAGAGTTAGGATCCTGAGAAGAGAGACTGTAAGAAGCTGTGCAGCATGGAGAGCTGCCATCAGGTAACTGCAGCTAACCCACATAAATGTGGAAAATGGCCTTAAAACAATGATGATGATGATTATGATGGACCCAAGAAGCTGATTTTCCACTAACTTTAAGAGCAAATGGAGACTGGCAGGCCACAGCTTGCAACACACGATCCACCCTGCCATTGGATAACCCATGTAGCTGAAGGAAAGCCATTTTACACACACGAAGAGGCTCTTCATCTGGCTGGAAACAATCAAAATACAAACTTAACATATATCGGTCAAATAATTATGAGAATTTTTTTTTATGGATTTCACTAATATGGTACACACAGTGCAGAGTTATAAAGTAACCAAATAAATATACTTGAGTACTGTGCTTAAGTAACATTTTTGGGTATTTACTTTTTAAAAAGTACTCAAATTTTTTTAGCACTTTTACAAAGTAAGGTTTTCTAATACCTTTACTCCAATACAATTGAAAAAACAAAAATCATTACTTGTGACATGACCCAAACTAATAATATATTTTTAATTAATTAATTACGGAAGTTATCATAGTACAGGTATAAGACATCATTATTGCGTGAATAATTATATAATGGGATAGTTATTTATGTCCTGACTGTAGTACATTACACGTCATGTAGTGTTGACCAGGGCAAATTGGACCTCCAAAAGACAAAGAGTTTTAATAACTTCCTTATTTATTTAATTCTGCTGAAATTTATATGGCATCATACCTATATAAAGCTCTTAAATACCCAGTTTTTGTGTTAACAGCTATTGTTGCTATTTCTTGAATTATAATGGGAGTTATGTGGTCCGATTCGCTTGCAGTTACGGGACGAAAATAGACCAGCAATGGGCCAAATGCCGACCAGTGAAAAAATTTCTTTAAAATATTGCTTCCCATTTATTTACACACAATTTTGTTTTAATTTTTTCCCTCAAATCCGTACGATTTCAAGAGCATTCCCCAATTACAGCACCGTGTTTATTGTTTGTCATTGACTGGCAGCTAGCCACGCTCCCTCCCCGATGTTATGTCACCACGCACGCACACACACAAGTCTCTGAGTTAGCTGCGTGACTGTTTGGCTGAACTGCATCACGTCGCCCAGATGATGGATTGGGCGTGGTAGGAACTATATTTTGTACATAAAATATGTACTATTGTATTTTATGATAAGCTATTAGTCAATTTATTGTTCATCATAGCATTTTTTTTATTAATTTTTGACATGCAATTTGAAATCTGTTCAATTAGGCATGGTCCACATTCGCTCCAGTGACTAAAACTCACCTGGTGGAATGCAGACAGAATTTTTATCCATCATATGTAAAAATAGAAGATTCATTTTTTGCCACTTTTTTGTTTCAATCATAGGCAAATTTTCTAAGAGTCTGTGTGCAAATTTGAGCATTATATGACAAATAGTTTTCTTTTGAGAGAAACAATTGTCAAAACTGTTGTTCTTTAAAAGTGAAATTTACAGACATTTTGTTATTGTTATTTTACAGTGCCACTAGCAGGTCGTCTCCTCTTCATTAGAATATCATCAAATTTCCTCTGTAAGCACTCCAGAGGTGGCGGAATACTTCCTTAAAAAAAAATAATAATAAAAAATTAGCTATCTGTTTACTTATTATTAATGAAAACCTAAATCTAGTCCTATTTGCCCTGGTGGTCCAATTTGTCCTGGTCAATGTTACTCTAGATTACCTTCAACTGTACATTGTAAATCCTGGTATAAGTTCTTGTAAACTTTTCTATCACTTTTTCTTCATCTTTCTGCATGATGGGGACCAGCGCCACCTTCTGTGCTATATATGTGTTCTGTTTTGAAAAGTCTGCTAACTTCCAGAAACTGTCAAAGATCTTTTTCCTACTCTCTGGTGTTCCCATCTCTGGGATGCATCTATATTTACAGCCACACTCCTTGTCAACATAAAGCTTTTCTTTCTTAAGCTTTCCTGATGCTGTGAAATAAGCTGCACCACTGTTCCTCTTTGCTTTTCTATCCTTTCGTGACATTAATGCACCATTATCTCCTCCTTTTTTCTTTTTCCTTATATTTATTTCTGTTGTTACATTTATTGAGTCAGTCACATGTTCTTGGAGTTCAGATGAAACACCATTACACAAGTTTGAATTATTTGTTAAAGGTTTATACTCAATGGTATTTGACACTGTCTGAGTTTTGGAATGAACAAAATCCTTTTTTTTTAATGTCTCATAATTTCTATCATTGTTTTCCTGATGAACTCTTGACTTCTCAATGTGCCGATACACCCAGAGGCTGACAGGGGCCCTCCCCTCTTCTTGACATAATCTTTTGTACAATTCATACATTTTCTTCACAGATAATTCTTTTCCTCCAGTCACTTCAGCAGTGATTTGACCCTGAGGCAATCCCTGAAGCTGATTGCCAGAGAAGGCACAGAGTGCCTCATCCCTCACAGGTTTCATTGATAAGATGTGTCGAATCACAAAGTCAACCTCTTCCTCAGATGTCTTGTTACTTGGTGTGTGGTGTCCCCGCCGATCCTGCATTTAGGCACATGAAAT
Organism: Homarus gammarus; assembly: GCA_958450375.1. NCBI lineage: Eukaryota > Metazoa > Arthropoda > Malacostraca > Decapoda > Nephropidae > Homarus > Homarus gammarus. Next base: position 15,310 of record CAUDMG010003698.1, on the reverse strand, counting down.
AGAATTAATGTTCACAAAACACAAAACTATACAGTACAGTACAGTACTGTTCTAACATATCTATTGACTGGTGGTCTACAGTTATGTATATCCAAATGAAAGACACAGCAATACAGTAAACCAGTTATTCACGGGGGTGAGATTCCAAGGAATGGCGTGAATAGGCAAAACCACGAATAGCAACCTATACTACCTCAGTGCACTACTGTATAACGATATCAAACAACCAACCAGCTGCGGCGGCACTCATCCCCTCTTTTAACTTATCTAATAATTCAACTTTCTTTGTCAGGGTCATCACTGACTTATGCCTTTTACATTTCACTCCACTAGCCTCATTAGCACTGACACTAAGCAGTTTTTTAGGGGCCATTTTCACCCAGAAATACTAAAGTTTTGAAAGTACAACACGAGATGCTGCATGGGGTGACTCGTTGTGCTGCGGGAAAAGGCTCACAAGCTAGCCACCATCTGCTTACTGCGAATCGTCGAAATCGCGAATCGCAAACCCGTGAATAGCAAGGGTCTACTGTACACCTTTCTATTTCTGAATCCTCCATGAATGACCTGAGAGAACTACCACCACAAAACCCTCATCTCACGAAACTTGTTTTGCACTTAACACTCTTGGGGTTTTGATACGCAAATTTGCATATGGCCTAAATTAACGCTTTAGGGTTTTCATATGCAATCTTGCATATGAACTAAAAAATTGCAACAAAAAAATTTGATGTTTGCATATGAATGCTAGATATGCAAGATGCACATTTGGCATCATCGGTGTGATCTGGCACCTATGTAGACTGCCTTTAACGTTCTGTGAGTGACCACACCAGTTGTCCTTAGTGGTTCAACGACACAGGACGTAACCTTGACCCACATTTCCCATCATTTTCTCGCGACTTGTGCAGATTTATCGTTCATCACAGTCATTTAATTTATTGATAACAGTGTTGTGATAGTTTTGACCCACGCCTCGTGTTGCTGGTGAAGGTGGAGAGAAAGGAAAACGTAATAAGTAGAAGGAGATTGTACCACATGGTGATAGTGTGGTGCCTCCTGATGCCTCTCCCTGGCCTTTCTAGTGCAAGTGATAGTTTGTCTGGCCCTTCAACAAGCAGTCCTAGTGTGAAAGGAACTGCCCAGTATGTCGTTGTGGCTAACAGGAAATTAAAAAAAATTGTTGCACCTGTGGTATCTCAGCCGACACAGCGTGGCTTGCCTTGTGACCACTCATCTCCCTCACATGTTCGCATGACCTGTACTCCCACTACAACTAGATTTACCGTATTTTATGGCATATAAGACACAATTTTTTGTCTGAAAAATTGCTAAAAAAATCAGCCTGCATTGTATATGTGAAGTTGTGGTCTCCCATAAGCTAATGAATCCCCCAGTTGCTGTCTCGAGTAGGCTAAATTCCACCTAACCCAACTCCACAATTAAAGATATGTTATTGCTTACTTAAACATTATTATTATTTTAAATTAATTAAAAAAAAAATAATTGTAAATATAAAAGCTAGATTTATAACTACCGATGATAACCCAAGATGAATAAAGTCCGTACGGCAGACATGGTAGGTGACACAGAGGTATGGTAGGTGAAACAGAGGCAAGAAAGGTGACACAGAGGCATGAAAGGTGACACAGAGGCATGAAAGGTGACACAGAGGTATGGTAGGTGACACAGAGGCATGGAAGGTGACATAGAGGTATGGTAGGTGGCACAGAGGTATGGTAGGTGACACAGAGGCATGAAAGGTGACACAGAGGTATGGTAGGTGACACAGAGGCATGGAAGGTGACATAGAGGTATGGTAGGTGGCACAGAGGTATGGTAGGTGACACAGAGGCATGAAAGGTGACACAGAGGTATGGTAGGTGACACAGAGGTATGGTAAGTGACACAGAGGTATGGTAGGTGACACAGAGGTATGGTAGGTGACACAGAGGCATGGTAGGTGACACAGAGGTATGGTAGGTGACACAGAGGTATGGTAGGTGACACAGAGGTATGAAAGGTGACACAGAGGTATGGTAGGTGACACAGAGGCATGGAAGGTGACATAGAGGTATGGTAGGAGGCACAGAGGTATGGTAGGTGACACAGAGACATGGTAGGTGACACAGAGGTATGGTAGGTGACAGAGGTATGGTAGGTGACACAGAGGTATGGTAGGTGACACAGAGGTATGGTAGGTGACACAGAGGCATGGTAGGTGACACAGAGGTATGGTAGGTGACACAGAGGTATGGTAGGTGACACAGAGGTATGGAAGGTGACACAGAGGCATGGTAGGGGACAGAGGTATGGTAGGTGACACAGAGGTATGGAAGGTAACACAGAGGCATGGTAGGGGACAGAGGTATGGTAGGTGACACAGAGGTATGGTAGGTGACACAGAGGTATGGTAGGTGACACAGAGGTATGGTAGGTGACACAGAGGCATGGTAGGTGACACAGAGGTATGGTAGGTGACACAGAGGTATGGTAGGTGACACAGAGGCATGGTAGGTGACACAGAGGTATGGTAGGTGACACAGAGGTATGGTAGGTGACACAGAGGAATGGTAGGTGACACAGAGGTATGGTAGGTGACACAGAGGTATGGTAGGTGACACAGAGGTATGGTAGGTGACACAGAGGTATGGTAGGTGACACAGAGGCATGGTAGGTGACACAGAGGTATGGAAGGTGACACAGAGGTATGGTAGGTGACACAGAGGCATGGTAGGTGACACAGATGCATGGAAGGTGACACAGAGGCATGGTAGGTGACACAGGATTGGTAGGTGACACAGAGGTATGGAAGGTAACACAGAGGCATGGTAGGTGACAGAGGTATGGTAGGTGACACAGAGGTATGGTAGGTGACACAGAGGTATGGTAGGTGACACAGAGGTATGGTAGGTGACACAGAGGCATGGTAGGTGATAGAGAGGTATGGTAGGTGACACAGAGGTATGGTAGGTGACACAGAGGTATGGTAGGTGACACAGGCATGGTAGGTGACACAGAGGAATGGAAGGTGACAGAGAGGTATGGTAGGTGACACAGAGGCATGGAAGGTGACACAGAGGTATGGTAGGTGACACAGAGGTATGGTAGGTGACACAGAGGTATGGTAGGTGACACAGAGGTATGGTAGGTGACACAGAGGCATGGTAGGTGACACAGAGGTATGGTAGGTGACACAGGGTATGGTAGGTGACACAGAGGTATGGTAGGTGACACAGAGGTATGGTAGGTGACACAGAGGTATGGTAGATGACACAGAGGTATGGTAGGTGACACAGAGGCATGGTAGGTGACACAGAGGTATGGTAGGTGACACAGAGGTATGGTAGGTGACACAGAGGTATGGTAGGTGACACAGAGGCATGGTAGGTGACACAGAGGCATGGTAGGTGACACAGAGGTATGGTAGGTGACACAGAGGTATGGTAGGTGACACAGAGGCATGGTAGGTAACACAGAGGTATGGTAGGTGACACAGACGCATGGAAGGTGACACAGAAATATGGTACGTGTCATAGAGGTATGGTAGATGACACAGAGGTATGGTAGGTGACACAGACGCATGGAAGGTGACACAGAGGATTCGTAGGTGACACAGAGGTATGGAAGGTGACACAGAGGTATGGTAGGTGACACAGAGGTATGGTAGATGACACAGAGGCATGGTAGGTAACACAGAGGTATGGTAGGTGACACAGAGGCATGGTAGGTAACACAGAGGTATGGTAGGTGACACAGAGGTATGGTAGGTGACACAGAGGTATGGTAGGTGACACAGAGGCATGGTAGGTGACACAGAGGTATGGTAGGTGACACAGAGGTATGGTAGGTGACACAGAGGTATGGTAGGTGACACAGAGGCATGGAAGGTGACACAGAGGCATGGTAGGTAACACAGAGGTATGGTAGGTGACACAGACGCATGGAAGGTGACACAGGATTCGTAGGTGACACAGAGGTATGGAAGGTGACACAGAGGTATGGAAGGTGACACAGAGGTATGGTAGGTGACACAGAGGTATGGTAGGTGACACAGAGGCATGGCAGGTGACAGAGGTATGGTAGGTGACAAAGAGGTATGGTAGGTGACACAGAGGTATGGTAGGTGACACAGAGGCATGGAAGGTGACACGGAGGCATGGAAGGTGACACGGATGTATGGTAGGTGACACAGAGGCATGGAAGGTGACACAGAGGTATGGTAGGTGGCACAGAGGTATGGTAGGTGACACAGAGGCATGGTAGTTGACACAGAGGCATGGTAGGTGACACAGAGGCATGGAAGGTGACACGGAGGTATGGTAGGTGACACAGAGGCATGGAAGGTGACATAGAGGTATGGTAGGTGGCACAGAGGTATGGAAGGTGACACAGAGGTATGGTAGGTGACACAGAGGTATGGTAGGTGACACAGAGGCATGGTAGGTGACACAGAGGTATGGTAGGTGACACAGAGACATGGTAGGTGACACAAAGGTATGGTAGGTGACACAGAGGTATGGTAGGTGACAGAGGTATGGTAGGTGACACAAAGGTATGGTAGGTGACACAGAGGTATGGTAGGTGACACAGAGGTATGGTAGGTGACACAGAGGCATGGTAGGTGACACAGAGGTATGGTAGGTGACACAGAGTTATGGTAAGTGACACAGAGGAATGGTATTTGACACAGAGGTATGGTAGGTGTCACAGGCATGGTAGGTGACACAGAAGCATGGTAGGTGACACAGAGGTATGGTAGGTGACACAGAGGTATGGTAGGTGACACAGGCATGTGTAATGATGGTTTATTTATCAGACCACAGCTTACATCTCAGAAAAAATCCAGACCTGACCTTACATTAGCGAGGTCAAATGTAAGGGACCCCTCGCATCGGCAAGTCAAGGAGCTACAAATCACTGTCACACGGCCCCACCAACTATGTTAACAGGCATCCAGTCAGCAGAAGAGGCCACGTGCCTCCAATATATACAACAACTTACAACTCAGAAAAAGTCCAGACCTGACTCTACATTAGCGAGGTCAAATGTAAGGGACCCCTCGCAGCAGCAAGTCAAGGAGCTACAAATCACTGTTACACGGCCCCACCAACTATGTTAACAGGCACCCAGTCAGCAGAAGAGGCCACCTACCTCCAATATATACAACAAATTACAACTCAGAAAAAGTCCAGACCTGACCCTATATTAGCGAAGTCAAATGTAAGGGGACCCCTCACCGCCACCCAGTCAGCATTAGTGATCATCTACGGGCTCGTCTCCCAATATATAGGACGTCGTAGCCCTCCCTCACCAGAGAGACACACACACAGAGCGATCACAGGAGGAAGTCCACCACAGCTAGAGGCACCCCCCGCCTCACCTGCTCACAGGAGGCAGAGTCACACAAGTCTCCTTCCCGACACCGGTGTCAAGACGTACCTGGCGCTCCTCTCGGAGCAGCCAGGTCAACTGTTATGTTGGCCCATACCAACTCCCTCCCCTGAACCCTCCTCCCCACCGGAATATCAACATGTTCTCGCCAGAAGCTACTATTTCATTTAGAAAAGGAATGGAACCAGTATTAAACAGAGGTGAACAGTGGTGAACAGTGCTTAAGTCAGTGAGAACAACTCAACAGTAACAGTGGTACCCAAGTTGACCTTCACACAGTGAGGTCCCAGGTACCCAGTGATAACGGCCCGTGAGACCCAACAACCAGCGATGTGTTAATCCGTCTACGATAGGAAGGCCTGGAACCACACCTCACTCATATAACACCATCTGTGAGGGAATTACTATACCACGTCAGGTCCCTCATAACACCATCTGTGAGGGAATTACTACACCACGTGAGGCCCCTCATAACACCATCTGTGAGGGAATTACTACACCACGTGAGGCCCCTCATAACACCATCTGTGAGGGAATTACTACACCACGTGAGGCCCCTCACAACACCATCTGTGAGGGAATTACTACACCACGTGAGGCCCCTCATAACACCATCTGTGAGGGAACTACTACACCACGTGAGGTCCCTCCTAACACCATCTGGGAGGGAGTTACTACACTACATTTTTGCTGTTCAACACCTACAATAATCTATATGTTCACTGTATGTTCCTTTACCTTTCTCTAATGAAGGCTTTTGTTAAACCACCAATGTATGTAATACGTCATTTATGTCCAATGTATATTTTCAGCCTTCGGGCTGCAGAACTTTTTCAATAAACCGTCAATTATTATTATTATTATTATTATTATAAGCAGAATCTCCCATAGAGACAGGCCAGAATCACCTGCTAGGCGTCCCCCAGGTCACGTGAGTTTTTGTCAGAGCTATCCATAGGATGAGTTACTTACATGGGAAATGTATTCATTTCATGTTTGTGTCCGAGAATCAGTGTCTAGTAACGTAATATGATGTCCTAGTAAAGTAAATATGATGTCCTAGTAACTTCGATAGAAGGTGTTATTAATGTGTTCACGCCATTGTCGTAATTAATAAAAAGTTGTAATGAAGCAGTGTTTGAGAAGTTGTCCTTAAGAACGTAATAGATGTGTACTGACGTATAAGATAAGTGTATTGACAGAGTAAATAACTAACTGGCCCCGCTAAATTTGCAAAAAGACCCATAACTTTCGGTGATGTTTACCGAAGTATCAGAAATAGAGTAACTCAAGCAGTTAGAAACGCCAGACGTAACTATTATACAAATAAGCTCCAGTCAGCATCAGGCAATAGTAAGAAAAACTGGAAAGTCATAAATTCTATTCAGAACAGGAACACTCAGCCTTCGGCCCCCCACTCAGCTTTTATGATAAACGATTCAGTTATAACGGAACCCTCCCTCATTGCCAACCACTTTTATTAATGTTGGGAAAAATCTTGCAGAGAGCATCCCTGATTACCATGAGGAATTTAGAGCCTACCTGCAAAACAGACAGCAAAATGAACTATTCTTATCCCCCGTCACAGCAGATGAATTACTGGCCATCTTAAAAATGTCCAATGATGCAGCAGCAGGCGAAGACAATATACCAATGAGCATCATTAAAAAAGTGGCCCACTTATTACTACCTGTTCTCCTCCACATTTGTAACTCCTCCTTCACTAGTGGTGTCTTTCCTGATAAACTGAAAATTGCTAAAGTCCATCCGGCATATAAAAAATCTGGGGACAAAGGTCTCTTCAAGAACTATCGCCCCATATCAGTCCTCCCAGCCTTGAGGAAGATACTGGAAAAGCTAGCATGTAATAGACTAAATTCCTTCTGCAATGCCAATGACATCTTTACAGACTCCCAGTTTGGATTTAGAGCTAGAAGGTCGACTGAGAGTGCTCTGCTATCCTTTACTAATGACATCTTAAATTCCTTTGATGACAGTCATTTCACAGTCGGTATATTCTTGGACCTCTCTAAAGCCTTCGATACTGTCGACCATACCATCCTCCTTTCAAAGTTTAAACATTACGGCGTTAGGGGCCTGTCCCACAATTGGTTTACCTCTTATCTGTCCAACTGGATGCAGTATGTCTGTTATAATAACCACCAATCTGATTCCTCGCCTATCTTGTATGGAGTCCCCCAAGGTTCAATTCTCGGTCCGGTACTGTTTTTGTTGTACATAAACGGCATAGTCCACGCCAGCCCACTCATAAAATACAACTTATTTGCAGACGATAGTAATCTCTACGCCAGCAACTCAGACCTCCATTCCTTGATGAGAACTATGAACACTGAATTAACTTAAGTCGGGACCTGGGTAATACGTAATAAACTGACCCTAAATCTTGAGAAAACCCACTACACGATCTTTCACAGAAGAAAAAACTTACCTCCAGACTTGAACCCCCTGTACCTTGGTAATATAGTCCTCAAACGCGAACAAAATACTAAATTCCTCGGAGTTATTGTTGATGAGAAACTTAACTGGAGAAACCACATACAAGCCATACACAGTAAAATCAATAAACAGTGCGGTATCATGTATCACACTCGACAGTCACTCACTCTCACAGCAATGAAAGAAATCTATCATGATCTTGTTTACCAACACCTGATACACTGTCACACACTATGGGGGGCCTCTGGCTCTTCAAAAACACAATCTCTGGTTACTGCACAAAAGAGAGTTGTGCGGACAATGACCTACTTGAAAAAAACAGATCACACAAACGAAAAATTTGCTATATTGAAATTTTTAAAATTCGAAGATATTAACACTTACTGCTGTGCCCTCTTTGTTTACAAATCTATCAATCACTTGCTTGACAATAATTACTTCCAGTTACGGAATAATCAGAGATACAACTTAAGGCACCCAGAGCTGCTCAGACCATCCCCCATGCGCTCCTCTCAGTCCCAGACCACCATAAAATATCATGGTGTGAAGGTACGGAACAACTTACCCCCACCCATCCGAGCAAAGACTACGCTCCCTTCCTTCAAATCATCTCTAAAAAAATATCTATTGTCGAAGTATTAATATTTCTTGTAACACTTACTATATTTACAGTACCTACTTTTATTGTATCACCAAATCCGTTTTATCGGAAATTATCATGTAAATAAATAAGTAATTACCATTGCAATACACATAATTGCCAACTAGACATAATCCTGACAACTCTGTCCTCTCGTTCAACCTTATTAATGCACAACCCAGGTTGTAATGCTCCCCCATTATACTTATGTTTTTAAATTCCACTCTAATTTATATATTATATGTGTACAGTATGTGTATGTTTGTGTGTGTATATGTATATATATATATATACTGTATATATATATATATATATATATATATATATATATATATATATATATATATATATATATATATACAGTATATATATATATATATATATATATATATATATATATATATATATATATATATATATATATATATATATATATATATATATATATATATATATATGCTGATAACCACAAGGAAAGAAGAAAACACGAAGTTCCCAAGCGCTTTCGTGTAATTCACATCTTCAGGGGTGAGTACAGACTAGAGAGAGAAATACAAATCAAGGTGTATATATACAGAGAAGGGTGAGACCAGGTCCACAATGGTCAGGTATTAGGTAATGACCCTACTAATCTTTAAATAGCACACAACGGTTGGTGGTCAGGTCAGATGGTCAGGTGACCCAGCCTTCTCACCTGGTCACAAATCTTCTTAATTACAAAATTGTCCAGCTTGTACATGCCGTTACTCAAATTCATGTTGAATGCTTCGGTATGTTTAATAAGACTAGATTCTATGATGTTCCTACTATCAATTGAATTACATGGTAATATTGAGGAGGCATTATCCCAGTCAATGCAATGCTTGTTATCCCTCAAATGAAAAAACAGAGCATTGGATTCCTGGCCTGTCCTAACACTGTATTTGTGTTGTTTAATTCTAGTTGCAAGATCTTTACCTGTCTGGCCTAAGTAAAACATATTACATTCCTTGCAAGGAACTTTATAAATGCAACCAATTGTGTTGTTGGGGGAGTTCTTGATTAACATTTGTTTAACAGTGCATGAGTTTTTAAATGACACATTGACGTTCCAGGTTTTTAGTTGTGAAGGAATGTGTGAGAAATTTTTGTGAAATGGTAATATTAAGAAATTCTTATGGTCATGGGTGGGTTTGGGATCAGTTCTATAAAAAGTTTCTTAGTAATGTTTAGGCATTTGTCTATGAAAGATCTAGGGTATTTAAGGTTTGAGCCAATATTATATATATATTTGTATTCCTCATCGATGAATTCCGGACTGCAAATTCTCAAGGCACGTAAAAACATTGTTGAAAATACTGACTGTTTGACTTTATTATGGTGGGCAGAATAACAATGAATGTATGAACACACATTAGTTGGTTTTCTATAAATACTGAACTTAAAAGTGTTACCTATTCTGTGTAGAAAACCAACTAATGTGTGAATAATAATCACCCCATTGCTTGGAAAAAAGCTTAGAAGTATTTAAATCATCTTGTGTCACAGAAAGACTTCTGGTTGAAGGTAGTTTGAATTAAAATCAATAAACCTAAGTGATGGTCAGTTCAAAACTGATAATATGTTTCATAAATTTATTTGTCAGTGGCCCAAGGTTAAGAATGCTTTGAAAACCTTTGACCTAGATGTATGATGGTTATTTTGTGGGTCCCTTATTTTTGACCTGGCCTGACTAGTCACGTCAACCCCATTCACTTAAGCTCCTCTACGTGTGTGTTGGTGTGGGGATTAGTGGATGACATCATTATGACCTGACCTGATGTTTTTAAGGTCACTCTGTATATTTAAGCCTCTCTCTGTCCATGTAGTCCAGTTGCCTCTGAAGATGTCTTGAATAAAGACGAAAGCTAAGGTGCTCCGTTGTTTCCATTTTCCCGTGTGATTTTATCAAGATATATATATATATATATGTGTATATATGTATAGGTATGTGTATATGTATGTAAAAAAAAAAAATAAAAATAAATAAATAAATAAATAAATAAATAAACAAAAAAAAAATAATAAATATTGAAGTGATAACCGTGGTAACATTATGAGATGTACTTATTACTACCATGCCATTGTACTATTCCAGATGATACTAAATGTTACATAATACTTCCTTGAGATAAATGTACAGTTAACCCTCACTTTACGCGGTTAATGTAACCCGCAGGGTCCCGCGTAAAGTGAGAAACGCGTAAAGTGAATAACATAACATATGGGATTAATTGAAATAGAGTCCGGGCTGACCCCCAAACTCCACTTTTTGACGGCACACAACTATGTTGTAGTAAAAATTTTATCTTAACTTTATGATGGTATGAAAAAACAAGTAATATAGAAGAGGTTAGGTTAGGAAAAATAAAGGTTAACATAGGAAAAATAAAGGTTAGGTTAGAAAAACTAAAAGTTAGGTGGAACACTTACGGTAGTAGAAGAGATGGGTCGGCATACGGGGATGGAGGCTGGTTCCGAGGCAGAGGGCAGATTACTGGCCCTCAGGTGAATCACCATTACTAGGTGAATCACCATCACTGTCACTTACAGTTGTCAGGGCTTCCCTGACAAATCCCTCAAAGTCATCTTCACTGTCACTATCACTGGCTTGGGCTGGCTGTGGTGGGTTGCGGGCGAAGAACTCGGTTATGCTTTTTTGACGGCTGGTGTTTATGTTGTCGTGATACACCGTGATGTACGGCTCCATAGCCTGCACCAGCCGGGTATGGAAGACTTCATAGCGGTCATCGTCATTGTCGCGGGAAAGGAAGGACTTCATTTTCTCTGCACACTCCATGGCACCCTTAATATCACTATGAGTTAAACTGTGTTCTTCGGAGAATGACGCACCTTCTTCCTCCTCTTCACTGATGTGATCTTCTTCCAACATCTCGTCGGCAGTCACTTCAGGATCTCTGATCACCTCCAGGATGTCGTCGTTGATGGTCTCGGAGAAGCCTGGAACTGTAACAGTCTGCGCAGCTTCTCTGGCAAGGTCCACTGCTACTGCAACATTCTGAACCTCACCAGTCACAAATTGACTCCTCCTCTCACCTGGTATTCCATGCAACACATGTCTCCATGCGTGACGAATTGTAGCAATAGACAGCTGATCCCACGACTCCACCAAGAAGTCCACAGCTTTCTTGATGTTAAATACTCTCAAGAATTGTTTGAACAGTATTTTTTGCTGTGCCAACTGTTGATCCTCATCTTATTCGCTCTTGCTATCGGTGGTGGTGTCACTCAGGTTACGCAACTCTTCCCTGGTGTTGGTGTAGTCGTTCAGGAGTTTGAATTTTTTGTTGAGAATGCAGCTTTTACATTACAGATTAACTCTTGGTCCATGGGCTGTAATATAGACGTAGTGTTGGGAGGAAGGAAGACCACTTTTACGTTGGGGTGACGATCTAACAGTAGGGGCGAGTGTCCTGGTGCGTTGTCCAGCAGCAACAAAATATTGAATGGCACATTCTGTCGCTCACAGAATTTCTTTACATCGGGAACAAAACAGTCATCAAACCAGGAGAGGGACAGTGTAGAGAACATCCACGCCTTACGTGCGGTCAGCCAGTGGACATTTAGCTTGGTCATGTCCATGGTTTTGTAGGCGTGCGGCTTGCGTGCTGTGTGGATCACCGATAACTTGAGCTTACAGGTACCGGAGGCATTGGTGGTAAACAGGACGGTGATGCGTTCTTTCTGCATCTTCCGGCACCGAATCCTGCTGGCATTCTTTACAACGAAGGACTTGGAAGGTAGCTTTTTCCAGAAAAGACCAGATTCGTCCATGTTAAACACCTGGTCGTCACTGTACTGTCCTTCCTCCATAATCTCACGTAAAAACGGAGGAAGTTCCCTAGCCGCAGCACGGTCAGCACTCGCTTCTTCACCACCAATGTTTATATTGGTGATCTTGTTCCGGATCTTAAACCTCTGTAACCACCCAGAGGAAGCATTAAAAGGTTTGGGCTCTGTAATTCCCATCTTTCGTGCCACTGCCATGTACAGTTCACGTGCGTAGTCCTTAACAGAGCGCGTGTCGACCGCCATGTTCCGTCGCGCCTGACGCACCAAGTACCTCACAAGTAATTTTTCTGTCTTGAGAAGCACCTGGTTGTGAAAATACTTGATCATAGGAGCACCTGTAGACTTTGTGATCTTCATGTGCTCCTTTATCTTGGCTGCATCTGGGGGCCTCCACATAGTATTACAATACAGTGATCCCTCGGTTAACGAACGCATCAGTTAACGAACTGCCTTCCATAAGAATCTTCAATTCGGTTAATAAACAAAAATTCGGTTAACGAATTTCTTACGAACCGACCTCAACATGTTTTCGCTAGCACTGGCCAGGCAACCAGCTTTAGTATCAGTCCGCCAATACATTAATCGGTTCTAGGGCTTAAATTCCTTACTATTTTAGTAAATATCAAGAAGTCTATACTTTTCAATAATTTTAAAAGTTTAATATTCAATTTTTTAGTCATTTTAACAATTATTGAACATAATTGAAGGTAAAGTGACTACAGGTTGTACCTCCCTAGTCCGGCAACCTCGGGACCTGACCGGTGCCGGACCATGGAAATTCACCCTTTTCCTGGATAGATAGTGACTTGTTCTTATGCCTGGAAGCACTAGCACCACTTTCTCTTTGTCATGGTCTCTTTGAAGACATATTGAAGGGTTAAATGTCGTATAGTAGCTTCTCAAATTTCACGAGTTTTTGATTCTTAACGTATTTTATTAGAACACAAAAAAATAAATAAATAAAAATTTTGACGGCGGAAACTCGAATTTCGACAGGTTTGAACGGCCCGCCAACGTGCAGACGACGGGCATAATCGTGTAAACAGCGTCATTTCTCTTATGTACAAAAGATTCATTATTGTTTTTTACTGAATGTCTTTTTTATTGAATTAATGTTTATGTGTGCAAAATGAGCAATACAATTCATTAATAATACGTAGAATATTAAAACACACGAGGAAATGACACAGCATTGTTTTCGTTGATTACAAAACCAGTGACTGACTGGTTCTACATATAAAACTGAAGAAAATAAGACCTTGGTTGTAGCTGTAGTAAAATTAATATGGTTGTTTTAAGTAATGTTATTTAATGTTAATAAATGGAACAATAGAAGTAGCTAACGATAATGGTAAAGAAAGAGAGATCACATATGTAAGTGCGCATGCGCACACGTGAAAACATATCATCATTACTTTACATAAGAATATGAAAGCAACACTTATTTACTGTTCATATATATTTTAATTAATGTTTCTGAATTTGTTTTTATTGAATTAATGTACGTGTGTGCAAAATTAACAATACAATTTATTAATAATACGTGGAATATTAGAGGAGACGAGACGGTTGCCGGCATTGTATATGTTAAAGCTCACGAAACCATTGACTGATTGGTTCTACATATAAAACTGAAGAAAATAAGACCCTGAGTTTAGCTGTAGCAAAATTAATGTAAAAAATGAATATGGTTGCTTGAAGTACCTGGAATGTTATTTAATGTTAATAAATGGAACAATATAAGTAGCTAACCATTAATGGTAAAAAAAAAAAAGTGAGACTGCTCGTATAATAATAATAATAATAATAATAATTAACGGTTTATTGAAAGAACTTGGCAGCCAGAAGGCTGAAAATATACAGTTACATATTTGGGGAATGGGTTTCGAATTACAAATAATATACAAGTAACATAAGTGATATAAATAAGATATATAATAACTAGATGGGGAAAAGCTCAAAATACAGTTCATTTCAACATAGTGACAGTGCAAGGAGTAGTGTTTACTGGGAGTGAATACACTGGTCTATTACAAGTTATTGATAAATTTTACAATGGTTGGGGCTGGGCTGTTCTTATAGCGATCAGTTCGTGCACGTATGGGCTGGATGCGGTTGTGGTGTCGAACAGCAATTCTCGGGCTAGGGATCTCAGGTGGTAGTAGGAGCCGGTGTCGAGGATGGTGTAGAAGCTTCTTACCAAATTTGCAGATGAGGTCGTGGTGACGGTCAGTGAGAGTCGAAAGGGTCAGTGTGTTGAGTGCTTCTTGATATGTGGAGTAGGAAGGGGAGAGAATAATCTTGCATGCCCTCTTCTGCACTTTTTCTAGGTGTTTACGTTGTGTGGCATTTAGGGAGGAAGACCAGGTGGGGGAGGCATAGGTGAGCTTGGGAAGTATGAATGTTGTGTAAACACTGAGGAGCTCGGTTGCAGGAACTCCGAGGGACTTGAGTCGGCGGAGGAGGTGGAGACGGGAACTGGAGGATTTGACAACTTCACTGACGTGTGGTTTCCAATTTAGTTTGTTGTCTATGGTGACACCGAGGAAAATACATGTGAAAATATATCGTCATTACTCTACATAAGAATATGAAAGCAACACTTATTTACTGCTCATACATATTGAAGGGTTAAATGTTGTACTCTGTATAGACAAGTAGAGAGAGAGAGAGAAGCCGAACTGCCGGATGTAAACAAACCTTAATTTCCCACGGCTTTTTTTTTTTTTTTAAGGGGATTAGCCCACCCGGGCATAGGTCACTGACCCACATTGGGGCCTGAGGGGCAAAAATTTAATACTCCTGTAATAATAATAATAATTCAGATAAGTAAAAAAAAAAAAAAAAAAAAAAAAAAAAAAAAAAAAAAAAAAAAAACTGCCTATCTACCTATTGGACAAACTAAAAACGTTCCGGACCACAGAATCCCGGACTAGAGAGGTACAACCTGTAGTCTAATGCGCGGCATCCAACCTCTTAACACAGCAA